>CM076575.1:1436693340-1437049170 GCA_034641835.2 Pinus albicaulis | reverse complement strand
CCCGACCTCAAACTGTCACTCTTGCGATGCCTATGTGTCGTAATAATGATGAATTGGCTGTCGGAAAATGGGGCAAAATGTGCTAGTGGTGTACGCTTACTAGAGAAGATTCTAAGTGGTATGTTGACCAAGCCTCCTCCTCTCATACTACTTTTGCAACTCTTGCCAGGGCTTTTCTGTCTTACTTCCATCTTCCCCTTCATTATGACACTCGTACTGAACTTTTCACCTCTTTCCTTCAATTGTCTCCAACCCGCCTATCTGATCATGTCCAGGAATAGAGGAGAAGAAAAAGCCTATGTCGAGCCGCTACCTTCGAAAACCATTTCTACATGGAATGGTTTCTTAGATCCATTTTTTCCTATTATTGGCAAAGATGTCACATCTCATTTCCCTCAGACCGAAGAAGCCACCCTAAAGATTGCATTGAAATATGACATGATCTATGCACAGTCTGGTTATGGTTATACCATCTTACCTGATCTCCCTAGACTCGGTGGTGCCAATGCACTGGGGGAATCCCATGCCATCGACAGTATCGTTGGATTCCTTTCTCATCCGTACACTCATCCTCCCATGGGTTATGGTTTCTCTCAGGGAGGGGCCAGCTCCTCTAGCACTTTTTTCCCTTCCGATAACATGTATCCAGGATACAACATGCATCCTCATTTTTCCCAACCTATTTACCACAATGTTTCACAACCTCTTTATTATCTGTATCCACGGCCTGGTGCTCCAGCTCCTCCAAAATTAGCACCTCATCCTCCCTTTCCTTCTCAACCCTCATAACAGCAACCACCACCCCCTAGGGGCAGGTGTATGCATAGAAGGGTAGGAATAATCCTCCTTCTTCCAAAAAGAAGAGGAAATGAAACCAAAACCAATCTGCCCCAGGTAATCCAAGATGCAATCCCCAAGGGAATACACCTAACACTACTAACCAGCAACAAGGCACTCAACCCAAGTAGGACAGGCTAGTTTGCATGAATGAACCTTGTTCTTGTTGCGGTGTCTATGGTCACTACACCCACGACTCTCCTCTTTTACCTCAGATGAAGAATATGTGGGAAGCTCAAGAAACATCCTAAGGATAGCAAGCCTCCCCTTTGGTTGCTCCCCATGCTGCACCTATTGAGCTAGCTGTGTTTACCAATCATTTCCCCCAACAAGGATTCATGACTACCCAACCCCCTGAATGTTAGGCGGCCACTCAACATCCTCCATCTGGTAACTCTAATTACCATATTCTCATGATGAACTCTAACCAACACATTACCATTGACCTCAACCTTCAGGCTCAATCCTGTCAGTATAACAATCCTCCCGCTATGTCTGCCCCTGAGCCCCCTTCTTCAGGTTCCATAGAGCCTCTTTCGACAACCAATGGCCCATTACTAATCCCTCAGCCTAAGGCAGAGGTTCATACCAAGATCCCCAAGGGACCATTATGTTGAAACGTTTCTTCTAGTAAAGCTTCCCATTCATATATTATTGTAGATGATTTGCGCAATCCCCTACTGCCATCTCAATGCTAGAACTCCTCTAGTCATGCCCTTCACAATGAAAATCTCTAATAACTACCATGGGCACTATGGATCATTCAGATGATCGTTTTATCATCTTCGATTTTGACAGGTCAGAACATCCCCCCGTTCCTAGTTCCGTAGCCTTCCAAATCCCTGTCAAGATCCGGAATGCCAAAGTCTCCCGTTGTATCATTGACAAAGGGGCATCTACCTTTGTGATGTCCACTTTGGTTTGGAAGAAGCTCAAATATACAAAGTTGGCCCCCTCCACTATCACCCTCCGAGCATGTGATGGCCGATCTTCCTAGCCCATAGGCCTTTTCTGCAATTTTCCTATTACTCTTGAGGGCAAGACTGTTTGTGTTGACGTAGAAGTCATAGATGCCCCCTTAGATTACAACATTATATTGGGTCATAGCTACACTTATAAGATGTTTTCTATCCCATTTGCGGTTCACCGTAAGATGTGCTTTCCTTACAATAGAAATATTGTCACCATAGACTAGTTGACATATTACGAACCAAAGTATGAGACCTCCCCTGAGTCCATCATCTCTTTGGTGGCCAATAAAAAAATAGTCGAACCTTTGACCAGTGTTTCACTTGGATTATACAAATACTCCTCTTTTCTTGGTTCATTTCTTGGTCATTCTACTCCTTTCTCTGATCCCAGCTCGTCGAACGTTTACATGATGCAATCGTCTCGGTCCAACCTCAAGCAGACTAGTTCACCTAGTTAGCAACCCTGCCCTCCGCAACCTGCTCCTAGCACCTTGAATTAGCCCTGATGACCCCCTCCTCAAGCCCCCTCATCTGTAGCTGGTATCCATGAGCTTATTTACCCTCCTGGCATGGTTGGTCGTGGCTGTAACCATCTCAGAGTTCTCACACATGGCCACTACCCCTCCAGTTAGATACTGTTTCTAGCTCCCCCTCCTAGAGTATTTTAGGTACCTATTATGGCTACCTTATCTCTTCCTAATATGAGCTTGGGGATCCCAGTCTGTTACATTGATCCCCCAGCCACTATCCCACCTGGTCATCCCAAACCTTATCTTTCTTTAACTCTGTTTCGACCAGTCCCCATGACCCCTCCCTTTTCTTCTGTGCCTCAGCCACCTCAACAAGAACCTACTCCTATTGCAAAAAATTCAGGTGAGGGAGGAAAAGCTCACAAGAAGGCACATAAAGACAAGGTCACCTCGATGAACCCTGCTCCTCCTCAGCCTCCAAAGCATACCACTCGGTTTTCTTTTTGTGATGTTATCGATCATGCCACTCATACTTGTCCTGAATTGCCTCGTCTTAAGCCCATGGTTAATGAATCATTTCTGGAGTCTAATATCCCAGAGGTATATGTCACTATACCTAATTCAATCCCGAAACTCAAGTCTTTGCACACAAATAATCCTTGTGCTTTATGTGATTTCCATGGCCACTATACTCACATCTGTCCCTGCCTCGATGACTACCGCGCCTCTTTATAAGTATTCTGCTAATTCGAGGCGAAGCGCAACGAGCCCACTGCTCCCTTATTTGCACATTTTTCTTCAACAGAACCAGAGGACACATCTTCTCCCATTGAAATTCCCCCCGTGATGTCGATATGATGAAGTCTTCGGCCACTGTACACTACTTATCATCATCTATGAGACCCATGGTGGAATACCCCTCTGGGACTTCCCCTTTTGTTTCACCTGACCTCCCTTCAGCAATAACCCTGGGCTCAACATAAGTAGATCCCTTATCTGCTTTTTCTTCTGTCACCCCTGTGACGATGCACATGTGAACCTTTCTTCTCATGATGATGAGTCAGTTAGCTTCGCCACGTCAAGTGGTTTTTTTTCCACCAATCACCCCTTCTTCTATTACGATGATGACATTATGGAAGAAATCACCACCCCTGAATTTACCTATCCCCCCTTACATCGAAACCATACATTCAAACCACATACACCTTATGGTCATTACATTGACACACAATGTTTTGGTAAGGGGGCACCCATATTTGAGAGTCTAGGAGAACGATTCTCCATAACCCTCATAGTGCATATGGCCGTGTCGACTCTAGTACCATCATTTTTCCCTGTTTCGAAGAACCTCTCAAGTCCAATGCCACTTCAGATCACTCTAGGGATGATCTCCCTTATCATTCCTTCCTCTTACATCAGCAACCCAATCCCCTAGACATTTTTTTTGACCAACCTGTGGGTTTTCTAAGACAGAACCAGTTCATTATCTCCAAATCCACTCTTTGGGATAGTGACACCATGTATTCCAACCTAGAAACTTAGTCAATTGGCTTCATATATGCAGTACCAAAAGAGATTGGTAATCCTCCATTCCCTTTCTTGAACTGCATAACCATAACAAAAACAAATGGCACACCACATCATAAAAATATGTTTAGATTCCCCTTTCTAAATACATTTTGGCATGACCATAACATCCTTGGGGGTACCTATGTCCCTCAACCTTAAAAATCCCAGCTCTTAGCCAAAAATAGCACTGAAACCCCCTTTCTCTAATAGGTCACACTTTTGAGGTCATTTTCTAGATCAGGTTGTAGTTTTTTTCCCAGTACATGCTACCCAGGTCATAGAATAGACCCCAAAAAGTGCAACCTAGCCTGTTCATGAACTCTGGGTGCCTAAACTTAAATTTTGATCCCATTAATTAAAACAATATCATTAGGCCTCTTACCTGTAACTGAAGGATCTCGATTCCATTGGTTGGTTTGTCCGCTATGATCACCGTCAGATTTAGGGCCTTGTAATATTCCTATTTAGAAAAATCGGCAATATAGGCACCAAAAATGAATTTGTAGAAAATTGTACTATAATGGTCAGGAAAAAACCATGGATCCATTAGTTTATATATTATAGCAACTAAATATACAAGTAGATCAGAAACAAATCATTATATCTTAGTTAAACAGGCCTCCCAACCCTAGAACAACCCAAAAACACTCCAATCCCATGACTACTGCAACACAGAAATTATGAAGCAAGTAACATCACAGTTTAATGAGGGTTAATGCTACAGAAATAGGGAAAAAAATGGATCTACTGATACATTACTCAAGAGAGCTGAAAAACTGAGATCTAGTCTGTTTTATACAATTCCAAGATAACCTAGCAAGGGTTTCTTGATAGGCATGAGATAAAAAAAGTATATACTGTAGATCTATGGTTGAATCACGTTGTCTGACTGAAGCTCTAAGAAATAGGGCTGAAAATACAAACAAATGGTTGTAGCTACTCCTTACTAGCTCTCCAGGTGAAAGGTTGATCCTTTCACTAGGAAACTAGCTCACAATCAGGGCTTTGACCCTTCCACTGCAACACCATTAAAAATAATGCATTTACTCAAGGATACTACGCTGTGGATATAGGTGAATACTTAGCCCAATTCCGGATGGTGGAAATGAAGCCCATAATTCTCCTCTCATATTTCTTCAACAAGTCATCCAAGGAAGAGTGGGAAATTCCCGCATGAGAATACCCTTGTGCTAAACAGTTGAACAAACCCAACTAAACAGCTGAAGCATGCAATAATTCATAATACTCAAACATAAAAATTTATTCTGAATACCCCATAAGGCTTCCATCCCCTCCATTATATAATTGATGAGCTTTCTCACCACTGGCTCCACTGGCATTTATGAGGTTACTTCCATGCAAAGACTCCTCCTCCAAAACTGTGTTGTCTCCACTAGCTCCACTCTCTCATTTACAATGTTGTTTGATTTGGTCAACCTTGACTTAATCTCCATGAATTGTCTCCTTTCACACCCAAGGTGGCTTTATTCTAACTATCTAAACTGATTCACATTCACACTAGGCTATCTCTATTGATGATTCACTCCCTCCATACTAGCACTGTTGACTTGGTCAAACTCAACCTTTTCCCCATGCATTAGCCCCTATTCACACATGAGGGTGCTTTATCCAGCTATGAGGATAATCCACGTTCACATGAGAAGTGGTTTTATTACTAGTAAAGAGATTAATGGGTCTCCCTACCCATTTATTGATCAAACAAGAAAGAAAAATTAGATTCCAACATTCCAATTAGCTGCATGCTAATTTAGGAATATTACAGGCCTTTTCTCCTCTCAACATTCACCATAGCTACACTTGAAAATGAATTAAAATGGGGGGAAAATTCCTTATTAAAAGAGAAACCCTTGATCTTTCTTTCGCCAATTGCGACCAAACTGTATCTCAGCTTGAAAAACTGTCAGCACAGTTGGAAAGCTCTCATAGAGCTCTCAAATGGGTATCCTTCCATTTTTGGTGATTTGATACTTCACCCGGACACATTTTTTCCAAGAAGGGTCACTTCACCACTTCTCAAAATTGAATTTCTTCACTTGCAACACTTGTACTTGGGGCACCACTTCACCTCCATACTTTTCCATGCTCATGTCGACTTTTGTCATGAGTAACCATCTTGTACTCATGTTTAAATGGCCCCCATTGGGCCTATTTTGTGTGGAAGCATCATCGAGTCACCCTTGTTTAGAGCATTCGAGTTGAGTCACCATCACATTCATGGAGTCTATCCCAAGTCCCTTTGTTTCCCTCTATAGTCCTCCATCCTTCATTTCTTCGTTCCTCTCTTGTGTCGCACATTTTGGCCTTCAGCCATACTGTAACCTATCCCCTCCATTGTCGAGTCAGTAACTACCAGGTCATCCATGCCCTTTATGCTCTAACAAGGGAATTCATCAGCTCGATACTCAGTACCCCCATTCCATCATCATCCCTGGTGTCAGTCTATCAGTTGCTCGACTATTATCCCTCGTGCCTTAGTTTAGGATCCCTTATTGCCTCACCTATGGTGGACCTCCTTTTTTCAACATCATCTTATCCATTCCAGAAGACAGGTCTAGAGGTGTAGAAATTATATACAATATGAACGTATATATCCAAACTCTCCTGATCTAACAATATTTATCTTCTTGCTAAATATAGAATCCTTCCACTATAATTCTTGCGGAAATTTAATCAACAATTGAAAAACACATGAAGCAATAAAAACACACATAACACAGTTGTTTAAAGGGAAAGCCTGAAGCTAAAAACCCCAACTATCATATATTATGTATCATGGAGATCATGTAACAATCTGATACAAAGCTTAGTACATCAAGCTCTCAGTACAATCAATTGTCACACACTAACATAGAAGAAATCTTCAAATCCATGCACCAATCTCTGCCCTCCTGCTAGCCTGCCTCCACTGTGCAATCCAAGCTGATTAAAAAGACAAATTTGATGCAATCCCACTCTCCTTGACTACATTATTATCATTGGAAACTCCAATGTATATGTAGATGCAATCCATGCATCACTATGGTAACAACATATAGTCTATCTCACCCTTTCACATATCTCTGCACTAGGTCTCCACTGGATCTGACATGTACTGTAGTTAACTGTTGTATTGTTCAGTTGATTAATGAGTTATTATTTGTGAACTAATTAACTAATTAATTCACTCCACTCTCACTAGTGTATCATTCAGTTAGATTAGATACAACTAGCTCAACTGAGTCTAACTGAGTTGAACTGAATACAACTCCATGAACTACTCTTCCAACTCTGTCATAACTTTGCCACTTCAGTTCTAACTGAGTCCATCATGCATGAACTCCAGTAAACCCTTAGGAATTGTGTAATTCCTTCAGCCCACTGATTTTCCAAATATGTTCACTAAAATAAATTTCTCCAAGAGAATAAGTTGTTTATTCTCGGATTATTATTCAGAGCTAATAATAACCGACATGCATCTATTTTTAGATCTGCTGTCTATAAATAGACTTCACCCAATCTTCTAAAAATAGAATCTCATATATTTTTCACATTTCACCAACCATCTACAAATAGCCTCCTGCTACATATAGAATATGCTCACCATGTCTAAAAATAGACATACACCTAAAAATAGCCTGTGTGGGCCCCACCTAGTTTAGGTGATTATTTTCCAACTAGGATCAAGGATGATGTTTCAGGATGCCTCCTTCACTGTTTCTTGTTGTAAAATTCAACACTCCCTCTCAACAAGAAAAGACTGCCTTTGCATACGACATGCAACTCCATGCATTCACCCTGCAACTCTTACTGCAACACTTCCAAAACTGAAAGGCCTCCAAACAACTGAATTAGTATAATGCATCTATCATCAAAGTCTTCGACTTCTGCTGGTACTAACTGCACATGTCTTCAGGAACCACTGCGCTCTTCAACTCTACACCCATGCACTCTGCACTTGCTATCAACTTTGAACCGTGCTCTAGTATCCGACACTGTCACTTTGATCTCACTGCATCAATCCAACTGATCATGCTACTGCTACTCTATGGGCACCTCATAGCCAGGTTCAATTCATGAGATCCACACCATCTCAATGAATCATAACCAGAAATTTCTTCTTGGATTATCCATGCATGTCGCCCCACCTCTTACCTGGTGGTATAACTGCATGCACTCCCTTTGCCCATCTGGCACTAAATTTCTCTGCATGAGTGGTTTCTCCCACTCCATGATCCTCATCTTGTAGCTGCTCCACATCCCGAGGTTCACTCTTACCTGCATGCAAATCCTGCTCCCTCTCAAGCTTCAATTTCATGTCTTTCTTGCACTTCCCAAAAGTAGGAAGGTCCTTAGAAATCTCATCTACATCAAATCTATAAAGATACTTCTGCATCTCTAGTTGTGGCTGCTCCACAACCTTCTGAGACTGCTTCTCACACTACATGTTGAGAGGCTCCCTCTCAGCCACCAAGTCACTAAACTTGTCTTTTCTCCTCAAATATTTGCAAGCATCTTGTACCTCAGTGCATGTAGATTCTTGGCTCGCGCACATTGTAATTGTCCCGCCGTCGCAAAATTTTCTAACGAAAGAGTTGATTTTAAATCAATGATATCTCCCTCATCCGAGCTCCGATTCGACCAATTTTTTTTTTCAATTTGGGTATTTTTTCGCAGGAACCTAAATATGCTATTTGTTTCTGAAAATATTTCACCAAAAATTTCAGATATTCTTTGCAAACTCACGTGCCCAAAAATTCCTGCTCTCATACCATGTAGAAAAATTATAACACTTCTCTGATACCATGTAGAAATTATATACATTAAGCATGTATATATCTGGACTCTCCTGATCTAACAATATTTATCTTCTTGCTAAATACATAATCCTTCCACTATAATTCTTGTGGAAATTTAATCAACAATTTCAAAACACATGAAGCAATAAAAACACACATAATACAGTTGTTTAACAGGAAATCTTGAAGCTAAAAACCCCAACTATCATATATTATGTATCATGGAGATCATGTAACAATATCATACATAGCTTAGTACATCAAGCTCTCAGTACAATCAATCGTCACACACTAACATAGAAGAAATCTGCAAATCCATGCACCGATTTCTACCCTCCTGCTAGCCTGCCTCCACTGCGCAATTCAAGATGATTACAAAGACCAATTCGATGCAATCCCACTCTCCTTGAATGCGTTATTATCATTGGCAAATACAATGTATATGTAGATGAAATCCATGCATCACTATGGTCACAACAGATAGTCTATCTCACCCTTTCACCTATCTCTGCACTGGGTCTCCATTGGGTCTGACATGCACTGTAGTTAACTGTTGTATTGTTCAGTTGATTAATGAGTTATTATTTGTGAATTAATTAACTAATTAATTCACTCCACTCTCACTATTGTATCATTCAGTTAGATTAGATACAACTAGCTCAACTGAGTCTAACTGAGTTAAACTGAATACAACTCCATGAACTACTCTTCCAACTCTGTCATAACTTTGCCACTTCAGTTCTAACTGAGTCCTCCATGCATGAACTCCAATAAACCCTTAGGAATTTCGTAATTCCTTCAACCCACTAATTTTCCAAATTTGTTCACTGAAATAATGTGCTCCAAGAGAATAAGATGTTGTTTATTGTCAGATTATTATTAAGAGCTAATAATAACCTACATGCATCTATTTTTAGATCAGCTATCTATAAATAGACTTCGCCTAATCTTCTAAAAATAGAATCTCATCTATTTTTCACATTTCACCAACCATCTACAAATAGCCTCCTGCTACATATAGAATATGCTCACCATGTCTAAAAATAGACATACACCTAAAAATAGCCTGTGTGGGCCCCATCTCGTTTAAGTGATTATTTTCCAACTAGGATCAAGGATGATGTTTCAGGATGCCTCCTTCACTGTTTCTTGTTGAAAACTTCAACAAGAGGTTGGTGTACCTCGGTTCCAACTTCCAATCTTGTTTCGGTGCCTCAAATCAAGCAAAGAGACTCTTTATTTCCCTTTGAATTGATTGTTTCTCAGTTCCATCTCCTTATGGCATGATCGAGATCTATATACTTGATGGTTTAATGATGCAACAGATTGTACCGGTGATTCCTGGATGTGTGTGAGATGTTTCAGACCTCATAATGGGGTGGCCTTTCAGGTAGCCCCCCATATACCCAGATGACTTCTCTACTACAGCATTGGATGCAGCTCCATATATTTGATGGTTCCGGCCTCAGCCGCTTGTAGCGCCTCTTTAGTTTGCATGTATCATTCAGATTTTCAGAGCCCTTTCCTGTTTTACAGGGCCTCTTTGGTTGTATTTATATCTCATGTACTTAGATATTATTGCATAAGTCCTGGTTTTTGTCCCAGGTAGAGTATGTATGTGGGATCCATTATCATGTTTTTATCTGGCCCATGCTTATGCCAGCATGTACTATATAGTTCAGTCCCTTGTTTACTTGACACATTATTATTTGTACTTTATTATATTGGCGAGCATAGGTATGCCTCCCCCACCTCATGTAGAATAGGTACTCACTCATAAAAGAGAATTTTCACACATGTAAGTCTCGCTTCCTCAGTGTCTTGTCTTTTCGCACTTTATTATACCTTATATTTCTCTCTCTATGAATCCCCATTTGGTGTCTAGTGATTGAGTTCTTACAATGTACTTCAGTCATACTATTCGCTCCTAACGCTTGTACGCTGGGGGGCAACTGTTATACAAATTTTTGGTCATCTAACCTATTACTATTAGATGGACCAAAGTACACCATGTAAGACCAATTCTACCCTAGTATAATTGTTGACACCTAATCCTAAGGGGTTGGGTGAGATTGTATATTATTGTAATTTAGTAAATAAGGAAGGCCAACAGTCATTGGGAAATGAATCCCAATAGCCTCACCTCCATGTATAAGTACAAACACAATCTCCATCTAATAGACATTGATTTTTGTGGAGTTACCTCCTGGTATGACATGGTATCAAATCCAGATCCATATTTGGTATTCCTGCCTTTGGTGTAACTACCTCATGTTCTGCATTTTTGCAGATTGTCATTGTGCATTCAATTTTATTTTTACTGCTCCTACCATTCTGCAATTTTGGAAAATTCTGATTTTTTTTTACTACAAATTCTGCAAATTTTTTTTCCTGCCTATTGTTTCTGCACACCACTGTGAAATTTCTGCTAGTGTGCGATTTCTGCTCAAATTCTGAGCACAGTTAAATTTACTGTACAATTTTTTTTACTATTCACACTCATTCCCATTCATTCCCATTCACTGTGCAAATTATAGACCCTCACATCCACGCTCACATCGCTCAAATTATAGTCCCTCACCTCACAACACCCTCCCCTCACATCGCTCGGCCCCCTAACCCACTTGATCACCCCTCACTCCACCTCACCCCCTCCCACATCTCACCCACCCCTCACCCCTTTCCCTCCCCTCCCTGCTCACTCTCACACAGCACCCCACCCCCTCACCCCTCGCCCTCCCCACCTGCCCGCTTACTGCACTCTCGCTCCCAACCCCTCGCCCTCTCCTCCCCACTCACTCCCGCACAGCACCCCGCCCCCTCACCCGTAGACCTCCCCACACGCTTTCTCACTTCCCACCCGCCTGCTCACCCTCGTCCTCCCCACTCCCCTCTCACAGCCACTCGACCCTCCTTCCCCTCCCCTCCCACGCAGATTCTCTTTGTTCCCTTGATTTTTGGCCTCTTATTTTAATTATTTTTGCAGTTTTTCCTCCCCCATAAATCACCTCCCTCAGATAATAACTCTATTTTTTTCCCCAATTTTTTTACAATATATATATATAAATATATATATATATTGCAGAATTGAAACTAGAATTGAGTTTTTACCCAACAAAGTATTTTTTTTCCTTCAAAAGAATGCATTCTCTCATATCTATTGTAGAAGTTGTTCTCTCCGGCAAGGAGAACTGTCCTGAATGGTCTCGGAAAATTAGGCACACTCTCATTTTTAATGAGCTATGGAGAGGAATTTGTGAAGGATAAGAAGACCTTCCACCAGCAAAGCTCACTTCAGACAAGGAGATCGCCATTTGCGAAAACAAGAACTGCAAGGCTTATGCCTTGCTTGCAACTTCCGTAAATGAAGAGGTGAGTTGCCATATTACACCATTTTCAAATTCCTATCAAGCCTTGATCAAGCTAAAATAACTCTATGACTCACACTCAGAACTTGAAATTGTTCAATTAATGATTAAGTTGTTCAGTCTAGAATTGAAAAATGATGATCCTCTTGCTTTAGCTTCAGAAGTAAGATCTATCATGCATGACATTAAGAGCACTAGTGCAGATTTTTACATATCTCTCATTGCATATGTTAAGGCTTTGTATCCCACTTAATCACATTATCTTGAGTCATTGCAAGCAAGTGGAAACCTCGTGAAAATCACTTTTGAGTCCCTTGAGAAAAATTTTGCAGAAAGAGAGAAAGCTTTTGGAAAGATGACAACCCCTCCATCTTCTGAAGAGGCTATATGCTTTGCACATAGAGAGAAGATTCATGCTCAAGATTCTTCCAGAGGAAGAGGTGGCCGAAGAGGAAGAGGAAGAATAAATTTCAGAGGAAGCGGGGGCAGACAAAATCAAACTGAAAAATCTGATCTTCATTGCATACGCTTCAATAAATACTAGCATAATGCATCTACATGTAAGCTGCCTTGGGATAAAATTGAGCCGCAAAGGAATCAAGAAAAAGGTAAAACTAATGACAGAGACAAAGGTAAAGCACCTGAATCTTCTCATTGTTGTAATGTTCCTACTTAGCCTTAGCTAAGAGGATACATTCAATTTTGATTTAATTTATGTTTTAAGAATAAATGAATAAAGGAGGACATGTAAAACTCCTAAAAAGTCTGAATAAATCCATGCCCATGTGAACAAAGACAAACCAGGGCTATGTAAATAATCACTTGCAGGTGTGAAAGAGGTTTGAGCCAAATATTGGGTCCACCTTGACCAAATCAACTACGCTGTCTAGGTTCATTGCATCTCCAAAAGGGACCTCACAGTTCTAGAAGGGAGACTCTAATCTGAAGAGGACTAAATCATCAAAGTGGTTTAGGGATTGCAAGGGCTTTCTAATATTATAAAATAAGGAAGAGAGCAACATGGAGAGGTTTTTGATAGATCATATTTATGAAGCATTTGTCTGCTTAGACAAATACCATTCTCTGTTGTTTAGTGGAGGATTGTGATTGGAATTCCTGTTTAGGGGTTTCATCTCTTCCCTTGAGGATCATTGGAGGAATTATTTTCTGAAGTGAGCCACTATCTGGTTTGAGACCAAGCTCTATCTTTCATGAGCAGCGCTAGCCCATTGAGGGTTTTGCAACTGCTATCTTTTGTAGCAAGTGGTGTTCTAGATCTGCTTAGATCTAGCTTGTTTTGAGAGGCTTTCTCTGTTGGAGTGCGTTATTCAACGTCCAAAGAGATAGCTGACCCATATTTTGTATCAGATCTATAATTTCATTCAATTTATTCAGTCTCCTTCACCCTTTGTGCAGTTTCTTCTCAATACTGCGTTATTTTGTGAGAGGGCTTTCTTATTTCAGTTTGTTGTCAGTTTGGAGGAAGATCTCTTGGTGTTAGGTTTGCCTTCCCTTGGTGATCTATGGATTGGGTTGCTGATACATGTCTCTATAGATCTGATCTCTTTCAGCAATATAATTTATATTCAGAAATTCCTGGGTTTTCTGCAGCACTGCAAATTGTAATTCAGATCTACAGTTTATTATGCAATATTTTGATGTAATTCAAATTGGATCTTGTTATTAAAGTCTTATAGTTTCCATATATGTATTAGATCTTATGTTTCATCCATAAATATTTTATAGATCTTAAATTTAATCTAAAGCAGCTGAACCATCTGAAAAATAACGTTGTCTATGTATTTCTGCAGTTTATTCCTAGTTGCAGCTCTAATTTCTCAAGGGATTTTGCCCTAGTTCTCTTTGTAATCTGTTGTAGAGGAAATAAGCTCAAATATAAATCTTATTTACTGTTATATCTCTAAAGTATCATATATTTGGCTATCCTCCTCTAAGTTTCAGTCAAAATTGCACAATTCTGGTTGCTGGGGTTTTCATGTTGCAACAGCCTTTCTCTTTCACTGATTTCTAGCTAGTCTTAATTTTTGGAGATCTGTTTAATGTGCCAAAACTGATTTTTTTCAGTTGAAATTTTGTATATAAGTCACATAAAACATAAATGAGGGTATCCCAGCCCTGATCTACATTATTATTACTCATATTTTCTTATACATCATTTTCATTGAAGACCTTGTTGATATTCCTCAAAGGGATTATTACAAGTTCTATAGGCAGAGTATATAGTTGGCCAGGTAGCCTCTGGTTCTCACCCTCTTTTTAGAGGTGACATAACGAGTAAATTCCTCTGTATTCCATCTCTGAAATAGAATCTTGAGAATCCCCAAAAAGGAATATTACAGTGGTATCAGAGCTCCACTCTTGGCACAGCCTGTGCTAGCATTCGAGCCTCAGTCATGTTGCATTCCGAAGATGAAGATCCTCTTTCTTAGAGGGAGAGGAGATACCAGAATAGAAGTCATAAAAAGTATGACTATACTACTGTTGACCTTCACAAGGGTTAAGACAAGGGGAAAGCCCCTGAATTGGTGAATGATAAAGATAAGGAGGCAAAAGATTTTGCAAAAACTCTCTTAGAAGCTATGCAAGATCTGTCCAAGGAGATAAAGGAGATGAGGATAGATCGGATGAGGGAGTCCCTTGGAAGACTCCATCAAGGAGAAATTTCTGAAATGTCTCAGTATGGGGCTGGTCAACCTGCGAGCTTGCCACAAGTTCCACAAATCTCACAACGCTCTACAATGCCTACCTTTTTGGCTGTAGAGAATGAAGGGCTTCAAGATCCAACCTCTTTGGAAGGCTACTTTGCAGAGTATGACTCACAAAGTCAAAGGTTCAAGGATAACTTGAGCTTTCAAGACTTTTTCCATCTCAAGGACCGGAGGAGTCCATGGCAGCAGTACAGAGATGGAGGTTTCC
Organism: Pinus albicaulis; assembly: GCA_034641835.2. NCBI lineage: Eukaryota > Viridiplantae > Streptophyta > Pinopsida > Pinales > Pinaceae > Pinus > Pinus albicaulis. Next base: position 1,437,034,222 of record CM076575.1, on the reverse strand, counting down.
TTCATGGGAGGCACCACACCATGGGTAGGTTCTTCTTGCCTAAGTTCGATGGATCACCCTATTACTCTGCTAAAGCATGGGTGGAAAAGTTGGACATCTATTTCCAGCTGAATAAAGTGCCTGAAGTATAAGCCATCAAGATTGTTGTGCTGCATTTTGAGGGAGAAGCCCACAACTGGTGGTTTCATGGTCTTTCTACATTGGGGCACAACAATGTGTCCAATTATGTTGATTTCAATAGGAGACTAGTGGAGGGATTTGATCGAAAGGATCCCGAGGCCCCTTTCATAAGCTTGGCAAAGCTTAAACAAACAGGAGATGGTGAAGCCTATATCTCTAAATTCCTGAGGTTGTCTGTAATGGTTCCTAATCTTTCAGTTGCAAGGAGAGTCTATATGTTTATTGATGGCCTGGAAGAACCTTTGCATGGGTTGGTCAAGTCTACCAAGCCCACCACTCTTCATGATGCCATTGAAAGAACTAGAGATCTCCAAGATGCCTTGCCAAGGGCAAAGGCAACCTTCCCAAGCAAAGCCACTCACTCCTCTAAAGGGAAGGAGGGGAAAGCTACTCCACCTAATGAGAGCTCACAGAAAAATCTTCTTAACAATGATCTCTGGAGGGAGTTGAGGAAAAAGAAATTATGTTTCACTTGTCAAGAGACATGGATACCGAGTCATAGATGTGTTGCTGGAAGAGCACACTATATTGAATTCTTCTCTGATTGTGAGGGGGAAGAGGGAAATGATGGACCTAGGAGAGGTCACAGCACTGGTGATGATGAGGAGGAAGATCCATCATCATCCAGAGAAGAAGAAGGAGCATTTTCTCCAACCAGTGGGACTCTTGCTTCTTTGAGAGGAGTGCCCAAGTATTTGACTCTTAGAGTTCAAGGTTCAATTATGAACCAAAGAGTATCTATTCTGATTGACAGTGGGGCAACCCACAACTTTATTGATGCTCAATTTGTGAAAAGGAGAGGGATCCCTACTGATACTTTTGATGGGTTCTCTGTTTTGGTTCCGAGAGATAGAACTATGCAGTGCATGCAGTATGTTCCATCACTTTCTGTGACTATGGGAGCCTACACTTTGGAGGACCACTTCTTTGGAGTGGAAATACCAGACACCAACATCATCTTAGGTGTCCAGTGGTTGATTAATTTGGGAAAAGTCACCACTGATTGGAAGGCCTTGCAGATGGAATGGGTGGATTTGAAGAGTGGGAAACAAAAAATCATTCAAGGCATGCACACCTACCCTTCACTTGATGCTTCTACCTACACAACAAAGATGGAATTGCACAGTGAGGGAAGGGACCTCACAGTTCCTTCTCTCATGTTTATGAGAATGATGCAAGGGACATTCCTACATCATGGCAAGCCACTTGGGGTGCCATTATATTATGTGGGGAAAGCTTCACCAAGTGCTGAAAAAATGGAAGAAAGAGTCACAGCGCTGTGGGAGGAGGCAAGGGGGAGGATTAGCCTTCCTACAAACAATTTTGGCATGCATAGTGCCAAAGAAACAAGTAGCAACAATGAAATCACCACCATAAATGCATCAACAGTGCTGTCTTTGTTGAGAAGTGTATATCCATATTGGAGGTCTCAACTTCTTGTAGAGTACTCCAAAGATCTGCACACCAGGATGATCTTAGATGGCATAAAGAAAGGAGGAGGCTATTTGGTCCGTGAAGGGGTCATCTATCATCTTGGAAAAGTATTCTTGTCTCAAGCTTCCAAGCTTAAGAAAGAGATGCTACAAAGAGCACACAAGGATTTCCTTTCCAGTTACATGCAGTCAGCAAAAATATACTCTCTAATCTTGAAGAGTTTTGATTGGGAGGGTATGGAGGAAGAGCTACATCAGCATTATTATTTGGAGGAGCTGCATCAGCACTTACAAGAGTGCAATAGTTATGTGGAGATGGGGTAGCCAAGGGATCCTATGCAGGAGAAATTTCAGCCATCTCTTTCTTCTCTCAAAGGAGGAGAGAAGCCCATGCCTAACTCTATGTGTATGGGAGACGTGTATGGTAAGAAATCTGATCTTGTGGAGTAATTTTATTTTTCTGATTTGCCCCATTCTCTTACCATATGTATGCATGCCATGGCTCCTACATGGAGTAATATTACATGCAAATCTCATGGTAATGATGAGGCCAATAAAAATTCCAAAGTTGGCCACTCCCTTGAGGTGTAAGGGGAGATTATTTACCATGATGTGTGCTTCCCAAAGACACCTAATGAGGGCTTCACTTTCAGCCATGTAAAAGTGACCCATGCAGCAAATATGTGGTGGGAGTACCACCTATCACACTCATATCTACTCAAAACAAGGAGTGCACTGCGCTGGTACCTTATGTGGGACTGTGAACCACCTCCGCAAGTGCAAATTTCAGTTTGCCTATATCTGATTTTGCTTCCATACATAGATGACATATTGGTATTGTTTATGGGTATGTATGGGAAAAAGGTAAGTAGTGTACATGTACCACATGGGATGGAACTTTATCCTGTACTTCATGATACATGTTTCAAATCTAACATTGCTTCACCCATGTTCATTTCTGTTGAGTTTTACACTCCTGAAGGGGCAGACTATGAACCTATCATGTTATCATTGGAGGAAGATTTGCTGATGTATTGGCTTGGTGAGCACTTAATCCATGATGAAAGCTTGATTCTTGATGGTGCCATCAATGGAGAAGGTGAAGAACTACAGCTCTTACCCTATTAGTTGCTTGAGGACAAGCAACATTTTGGAGGGGAGGATTTTAATGTTCCTACTTAGCCTTAGCTAAGAGGAGACATTCAATTTTGATTTAATTTATGTTTTAAGAATAAATGAATAAAGGAGGACATGTAAAACTACTAAAAATTCTAAATAAATCCATGCCCATGTGAACAAAGACAAATCAGGGCTATGTAAATAATCACTTGCAGGTGTGAAAGAGGTTTGAGCCAAAGATTGGGTCCTCCTTGACCAAATCAATTGCGTTGTCTAGGTTCATTGCATCTCCAAAAGGGACTGCGCAGTTCTATAAGGGAGCCTCTAATGTGAAGAGGGCTAAATCATCAAAGTGGTTTAGGGTTTGCAAGGGCTTTCTCATATTATAAAAGAAGGAAGAGAGCAACATGGAGAGGTTGTTGATATATCATATTTCTGAAGTATTTGTATGCTTAGACAAATACCATTCTCTACTGTTTAGTGGAGGATTGTGATTGGAATTCCTGTTTAGGGGTTTCATCTCTTCCCTTGAGGATCATTGGAGGAGTTCTTTTCTGAAGTGAGCCACTATCTGGTTTGAGACCAAGCTCTATCTTTCATGAGCAGCGCTGGCCCATTGAGGGTTTTGCAGCTTCTATCTTTTGTAGAAAGTGGTGTTCTAGATCTTCTTAGATCTAGCTCGTTTTGAGAGGATTTCTCTATTGGAGTGTGTTCTTCAGCCTCCAAAGAGATAGCTGACCCATATTTTGTATCATATCTGTAATTCCATTCAAGTTATTTAGTCTCCGTCACCCTCTGCACAGTTTCTGCTCAATACTGCATTATTTTGTGAGAGGGCTTTCTTATTTCAGTTTGTTGTCAGTTTGGACAAAGATCTCTTGGTGTTAGGCTTGCCTTCCCTTGGTGATATGTGGATTGGGTTTCTGATCAATGTATCTGCATATTTGATCTCTTTCAGCAATAAAAGTTATCTTCAAAAATTCGTGGGTTTTCTGCAGCACTGCAAATTGTAATTCAGATCTACAGTTTATTATGCAATATTTTGATGTAATTCCAATTGGATCTTTTTCTTAAAGTCTTATAGTTTCCAGATATGTATTAGATCTGATGTTTCATCCATACATATTTCAGAGATCTTAAATTTAATGTACATCAGCTGAACCATCTGAAAAATAACGCTATATATGTATTTCTGCAGTTTACTCCTAGTTGCAGCTCTAATTTCTGAAGGGATTTTTCCCTAGTTCTCTTTGTAATCTGTTGTAGAGGAAATAAGCTAAAATATAAATCTGATTTACTGTTATATCTCTGAAGTATCAGATATTTGTATATCCTCCTCTGATTTTTAGTAAAAACTGCGCAATTCTAGTTGCTGGGTTTTCATGTTGCAGCAGCCTTTCTCTTTGGCTGATTTCTAGCTAGTCTTAATTTTGGGAGATCTGTTTAATGTGAAAAAACTGATTTTTTTCAGCTAAAATTATGTATATAAGTAAAATACAACATAAATGAGGGGATCCCAGCCCCGATCTATGTTATTCTTGCTCATATTTTCTTATACAACATTTTCATTGAAGACCTTGTTGAGATTCCTTAAAGGGATTATTCCAAGTTCTATAGGCAGAGTCTACAGTTGGCAAGGTAGCCTGTGGTTCTCACCCTCTTTTTAGAGGAGAAATAACCAGTAAATTCCCCTGTATTCCATCTCTGAAATAGAATCTTGAGAATCCCCAAAAAGGAATATTACAATTGTGTTGTAGCACATTGTAACGATGGAGTAACTAAATACTTGTTTGATGTTTCATTTACTTCTTGGAGAAATTATTGGTTGCTAGATTCAGGAGCAACATGTCACATGACATTTAAAAAATATTTTTTTGAAGAATTTACTGACAAAGTTGATGGAGAAGTATAATTCACAGATAAATCCAAACTCAAGCCATCAGGGCTTGGCACAATTAGGCTTAAGTTGCCTGGTCTTCCAGATCATATTCTACATGAGGTTCTATACCTCCCTGAGTTGAGGAGAAACTTGTTGTCCTTGGTACACATCTACCAATAAGGACACTCCATTCACATGTTTGATGGAAAGGTTGAGGTCAGAAAAGCATCAGATCGATCACTTATCATGGAGGGAATAGAAGAAGGAAGACTCTTGAAGCTGCAAGGTTCCTCTGCTCATGCATAAAACTTTGCATTTAGTTCACATCATGATGAAGGTACATTCCCATCAATTCTTTTATGGCATGCTAGATTTGGACACTTAAACTATGACAGCCTTCGATTGCTAAAGAAAAATGGTGTTAATGGACTGCCTACAATTACTAGGAAACTTAAGCAATGGGATGCTTGTATTCTAGGAAAGCATAACAAACAACCATTTCATGATTCACATTCCAGAGCACATAGAAAACTTGAGCTTATTCATTCAGATCTATGTGGCCCTATGCTTGTTGCTTCTACAAATGGAAATAAATATATGATGACATTTATTGATGATTACACCAGAATGTGTTGGGTTTACTTATTGAAGAACAAGTCTGATTCTTTTCAAACATTCAAGAATTTTCATGCATGGATTGAAAATGATGCACAAAATCATATTGGCTCTTAACGTACTGATAATGGAAAAGAATAAACTTCAAACGAATTTGAAAATTATCTTCATCAACATGGGATCAAACATCAAACAACTGTGCCTTATAATCCCCAACAGAACGGTGTAGCTGAAAGAATGAACAGGACAATTTTAAATATGGTTCACTCCATGATGTTTTTTAACAATGTAAAATTGATGTTTTGGGCTGATGCAGTTCTATGTGATGTATACATAAAGAATAGGTGTCCTTCAAATTCAATCAGAAAAAAACTCCTTATGAAATGTGGCATGGCCACATTCCTTCGGTAAAGCATTTCAGGGTCTTTGGTTCCACCTGTTATGCTTTGATACCCAAGGTACAAAGGAATAAAATTGGTGCTAGAAGTCGAAAATGTATCTTTTTTGGGTATTCTAATACCTCCAAAGGATATCGTCTCTATGATGAAGTCAATAAGAATTTTGTAATAGCAAGAGATGTCATATTCCTTGAATCTTCCAAGACTGACAATGTTGTTGAGCAGCAACTTGATCACCTGGATAGATTCACACATGTAAAGTATTTTCAAGAATTTGATAATCAGATTCCACATCTTGAAGGGGGGATTCCTATACTGAATTAATCTGTGGAATCATTTCATGAAGCACTCTCTCCCCCACCTGAGGAACCAACCATGGATGACACCTTGAACGATGTAATTGACAGAATTGAGAGATTGAATCTTGATTCAATTCCAACTCAGTCAAATGAGTAGCCTAGGACATCTTCACCAAAGCACTTGGAAGAGCAAAGTTTGAAAAGTTTAGAACGATGCTTGGACTCACCAACATCCCTTCAGATTAAAGGGGGGAATGTTGACACCTAATCCTAAGGGGTTGGGTGAGATTGTATATTATTGTAATTTAGAAAATAAGGAAGGCCAAGAGTCATTGGCAAGTGAATCCCAATAGCCTCACCTCCATGTATAAGTACACACACAATCTCCATCTAATAGACATTGTGTTTTGCGGAGTTACCTCTTGGTCTGACAAGAATTTCTTTCACTATGAAAAATAACTTAGTAATGCTTAATTTATTAAGTTGTTTATGGTCTAAACAGGAAACCCCATGAGGAATAATTGAATAAATCCTTATTTGTTTGATTTTCCTCAAGGTATAGTTAGTTAAACAATATTTTAATTAATATTATTGGTCATATTTAACCCAAAACTAGAAAATTAATTAGATAAATCATTATTTATCTTATTATTTTCTATGAACAATTATTTAAATAATATTCCTTGTTAAATTTGACTCAATAATTTATAAATAATTGAATAAATAACTATTTATTTAAGTATTACTCAATCACATTCTTAAAATAAGAAATAAATCATTTATTTATTTATTATTTACAAATAAAGGGATTTGACCAAATTCAAATTCTTTTTCCCTCCAACAAATATAATAAAATATTCCATAAATGTTGGATCCAGATTTGGTTAATAATATTTTAATTATGCACCAATATATAGACTAACTCAATATTTTGTTATAAATAGAAGGGTTTTTCCATTCATTCACTACCATTTGTTGTCTAAAGATCACTATGGATCTATACTTTTTGTCTGACTTTGATCCTCCATCATTGTTATATTTTGCTACCATTTTTCTTGTGAGCTCCCTTTGAGTTCCCTTTTTGTCTGGGTTTTCTACACCATCAAGAGAGAGAGATCTTAGATATGAAGCACTAAAGTCATACAATAACCCATCCCATTGAGGGGGCCTGGTAACATCTTTCTATGTTCCCTTCCCAGGTGTCATAAATACAAAATTTCTTTAAAATATTCTTGTCTTGTCTATTGGATGCATGGAGAAACTCTTTCATTTATTTGTTGTTTAATGTCTTTAACTGCATCGATCTGGATTTTTTAGCATTTGTCTTGGTCAACTAACATCTAAAGAAATTGGCATCCATATTTGATGTTAGGGTTGTTTGTTATTCATAGCTAAAGTGAGATTTTTTCGTACGCTTGCGATTAGAATTCACACTGTTATGTAGGTAAATCCTCTCTGCGGATAGAGATGATCCCTCTAGCACTAGCGTGGGTCTAGTAACAAGGAATCATTCTAGAGTGTAGGTTCCTAGATATTTGAATGAAAGAGGATGCAATAATATGGCCTACCTGTGGTCCAATGCTGTCGTTGACGATCGTAGTAGTGATGAGAACCTCACGCTCCTGATTTTGCAAGTCACAACCCCTTCGCTTATCACATTTAGACACCTGCAAAGAGATTAGAAAACGATAACCACACACCACATACTAATTTCATCCAAAAACTACTAGTTAGTTAGAGAAGACTAAGCATATTGCATTCGATAAAGAAAAAATAGAAGATGGGAACCAGACAATAGTCACTTATATTATTAGGTATAAAGAAGAGATACAACCATGCTCTGACATTGTAGTCTCCTCCAATGGGATTCGGGCGAAGCACGTCTCAAAGCTCGTTGGGGAATTCAGACAGGATAAGGGACCTCTCGATGGAGTTCCTTCTTGATCTACCTTCTCAATAATTCAGTTATTCATCTATAGTTCAGTTCTCCAAGTTCAACACTTCAGTTGTATAATTCTCTTTTTTGAGCTAGATTTCATAAAGGGAGAAGGCTTGTTTATATAGAGGAAAAGGAGGAGGTTGGGATCCCTACAAAGGTGGAAGGGAGGCCTATCCTTAAGGAGTGTTCCAAGGGAGGTGGAAACTACTAACTAAAGGAGGAAGCCCGTGGTTGTTTCAGTTCAACCACTCCCAATGAATTATCCCCGAGGGGTTGGAATGGAACCTCTGCCTCTATTTTTAAAAAACATTCCATAAACAGCTTGGTGTGGGTGTTTAACTGGCACAGAGCGCCAAGTGACGTGGGCTCAATGTTAAATTTCCAGGTTGGCGCGAGGAGGTAACGGGGTACTCGCACCAAGGGAAAAATAGGGATTTTCGCAGCTCTGCTTAGGGAAATGTCAACAAGAAGAATTTTGATTTCATTAAAAGGGATGCAAGGATGATATTTGCAAAGCATGACACTGCGTATTGGTCACAGGAATGACCCTCCAATGTGCGAGTTGGGGATTGCAGGGATAGTGAAAAAATGCTATGTAACAGATGCCCCCTAAAGCATGAGGTCCGAGGGAGAGGGAGGGGCGAAATGATTTACGAGAACATGTTCGAACCAAACACTGTTGTTGGAAAACCTACAATTACAAATACAACTGATATCTTTGATACATGAATATGTGGCATGGATGCAGCCATCCATAATAGAGTATATAAAAAATGAGATCTAGGTATGGACGTAGCCATCCAGCAGTAAAGATCAACAAATAGACTCAAGTATGGTCACAACCATCCAATCAAAGAGTGATGCAATAAGTCATGATAATCCACAAAGAACCTACAGCCTGGATTTTAATAGACAAAACCCAGGGTCTTGCACTCCATATCGATCCGAACAAGTACAAATTCAAGCATGCGAATATATAAGCTGAAGTCGAACATGCAAGAAAATCATATGGTTACCAGCCAATTATGAAAGCTATTAACAGATGCGAGAGGAACCACCAATAATGAAAATGGATCTCAAGGTAGGAAAGGTACAATCCACGGAATATGAACAGTGATCTGGCATCGAACACCCGCAGAGTTAGTCGATTGAAGGCCAATGATGTGGACCTTGCGTCGAATGCAAAGAACCTACCATTAAGGCATGCAAGCTCCAAGGTACCAGAAGGAAGTCTCTGGATCAGATTCCTAGAAAATGAGCTAAAGTTGAAAGGAAGTGACCTGGTCGAAGGAGGGCCATAATTTTTCCCACATCATCGACATGAGACAGAGGAATATGATGTTTGTGAATTAGGACCAATAGAGAATCAGAGGGAGATTGAAAACTGTAGAGGAAAACTTCTCTTGAACATATCAGTAGCACGACAATATCTGAGGTCATGATGATGTGGCAAAGAGAAAATGAGAGGTCAAAAGAGATTACCCAAACCCATGGAGGCAAAAAATGACGAAATGAGATGTCCCCAACCCAACACGAATGCAGACACGTGCCATGTTCAAGAGCGACATACTACCAACTAAAATATGGTTCCATTTTTCCCCACCATTTCTGGCGAGTACCCAAATTATTTTTTAAAACAAGCTTGAAGGGGATAGCACATGCTTGCACTATAAGTTTTTCCTTCAGAAAAATCCATCCTAGTACATTTTATGATCCCTAGGAAGGAGGAACTCGAATAACGTCATGGTGACGAAGTCCGATGTCATCAGAGTTTAACGAGTCTAACAAAGGAAGAACTCGGCATCTTTTCATATTTAGAGAGTTTGAAAAGAAGGCAGAGAAGAAAACTCCAGCAGTCCCTTTTCGTAGGTAGTCTCACAGATCTGAAAAGGTATAAAACAAAGTTTGAAAGAACCTCTTAGTTGCAATAGGCTAAGGTATTCCTTTTTCGTAAATAATCTATCCCAGCCTGAAAAATGGGTAAACATATACTAGGTAGATATTGTTTCACAGCCATTTAATGAGTTCAAAATGACAAGCGTCTCGGAAATATTTTAAATTTTAGAGAGTTAGAAAAGAGCTGAAAGATGACTCTAGTAGTGACTTTTTCGTGTTTTTACCGAGTCCGAAAAAGTATAAAATATAACTCGTTACTTCATTATTGTCGCATGAAAAAGTTGTTTCTGCACAAGAGACAAGCATAAAACTCATTTTCTGAAAATAATACAATAAAATAATCGAAAAAAATGTCTTAAAACCTAATTAGGGTTGTGAAAAAGTTATAAAATGCCAAAAATGGTAAACATAATTACTTTTCACTTTTTACCTCTTGTGGAGCAATAGTTACCCATTTTACTGTGCAATCTTGCGGCGACGATAGTGGCCAATCCAGTAGATCAATCGCAAATCCATCAACTCCAGGTAAGAGCTGAGATCCCTCTTGTGATTTTAAGCTATTTTTTTCTTCCTGCATTTGTCAATTTGAATTTTGGGGAAGAAAATGCAAAAATTAGGGCTGCGCGGCTAGTGCGGGTTTCGGGCATGGAGTCGCGCCAACCACTCGATTTTAAATACTAGGGCGCACCCATTAGTGCGATTGTTTTACAAATATTCGTGCCAATGGCGCAAACCAATTTCTAGCAAAAATCTACATCAAATACTCCAATTGTTTACAAACTCAAGGGCTAAAATTGGATAATACCACTCATATGTGTGTGTTTGTAGGCAGAGAGAAGAAAAATGGTCATTGAATGGAAGGAACGGGAACATAGTGAAGAAGATGAGCTAGCCATGGAAAATGAGGGAGTTATGGAAGCCCTCAAAAACTGTGGTTTGAAAAAATTATTTCTAACACCATGTCTCCGAGCCCAACCAGAATTGCTACAATATCTGATCAATATGTGGGACGAAAATCAAGAGAAGTTCATCCTAGAGGATCAAGAACTTGAGATTGATGTTTTAGACGTGTACTTCATCACAGGATTATGATGGAGAGGTGTAGCACCACTCCTAACCGGCACTCGGCCCTGCATGGAAAACATGACCATGGTGATAGACAGGGTATGTTGAGGAACGCAGAAAGGATCCGGTAGTGGGAAAGTTGATATACAAACTATCTCAGATTTGACACTATGGGTGGTATTGCATACCATCACATGGGCTGCGAGATCAAAAGCACCACATGAATCAACAAAGACAAAGTTTCTTCTTGCTATGGATTGCATGGCTCCGACCATCTACAACTGGGCAGAGGCCGTGACCATAAACATGAATCGCCAACTAACCAAATGCAAGGAGACCAAAATGAAACAATTTGGTTATGGATCCATCCTGGTATCATTCGTCTTGGAACGTTTACCAATTTTTCAGCGACAGGAGGTCATAGTTCCAACACCGCCAGTGAGAGAACGATGGATGGCCCGATGGGCAGCACTGATGCCAAGGGCAGGGGGCGGCCACCAGATGTCTTGGAGGCCAGAATTTTTTGATTGGCTCCATCGACAACTGATTGTCGTGGAGGATTGGCCCTACTCTGGCTCAGATTTCACTGATGACCCAAACCTCCCACTCCCGAAGGGAGAATATTGGGATGAAGATTTGGGTAAGACTCATTTTTTAAGTTTTATGAGTATTATGAATTTTTTTTATTATTTATGTATGTTCTGAAATTAAATCCATGTGATGCAGATGTTGGCCCAGAGAGACCTACTGGTATGTCACCGATAGCGAGGCAAATCCCTCGCGATTTCGACCCTCAAGGCGAGGGTGGCGAGGAAGATGAGATAGTGTGCAACCTGGAGGGGATCACCCGAGGAGTCCCGGATTATGCATGTTTTGATGATGTTCCTTGCGCCTATGAGAGACATACTGTAGGGGTGCCCAGCCGAATCCAATGCTTGCTGAGGTGGCTAGTATGGGCCGTGACATGTTATCATGAGCATCATGCTCATTAGATACCTAAGTTTATTTTATCTGCATATTTTGAGAGACATGATGTCTCAGGATGTAACAGAAAGATACACATATGTTTTGACGTTTATGATGCACACAGTTGCAAACATGCGATATATATATATATATATATATATATATATATATATATATATACATATATTTCCTTACATGGATCTCTTGCATATGATGATGCTTTTACAAATTATGCAAATGTCTATCTAATACAATGTTAGCCACTGTATCAGTTAATGTATTCCTTCATCTAGGAATATGTTGATAAGTAATAAAATCAAAATTCCTTTCCAACAAACGAATACATAAATACAATCTCAAAATGTGCAGATTTCTAACCGAATAATGATTATTGAGTTGCAGAACAACAAGCTGTGAATCTAGATTTACAAGCAATGCACATATGCCGAGGTTGATTGCCTCGGTTAATAGCTCAATGACAGCTCTATATTCAGCGGCATTGTTTGTAGTTCTTCCTAGAAAAATACCTTGCAGATCTATCAACTCACCAGCAGGATCATAAATTACCCAGGCTACCGAAGACAAATTCCTGGTACTCTGGGAAGCACCATCTATGAAACCGACATAAGGGATAATAAACATCAACACAATAAGCAAGACCCAATCAGCAGGAAGATGCTCACAATGCACACCAAACCCAAAAACATGTACAAAAATGAAAATAACACCTATGTACATTTGTTATGCATGAATGACTCACACGTAATATTTTTTGAGATACAACCGATTTCTGGGGTGTTCAAGAGGATGAACTTCGTATTCAATTAGCTCATAGGCCCCATTTTGCAACACGCATTTAATGATGTAGGGCCCATGCCACATATGTTGAAATTTTCCTGCCCCCAGCTTATCATGAGCTTGGTCATACAGGAGGACGAGATCTCCTTCAATTAAAGAATGAGGGGAAACTGATTGATAAAAATGAGCTTTGGCTCGCTTCTTTTGTGCTTCGATAACCAAAGTGGCTAAGTGACGAGTTTCATCCAACCTCTCTAAGTATATGATATGATCTTCTTTTGGCGAAGTGTTTGGCAGTAATTCCATAGCTAACTTGAGCGAATGTATTTCACACTCAATCAGGAGAGTAGCTTCCAGTTCGTAAACCAACTGAAAAGGGGTGAATCCAGTCGCACTCTTAGTCAAAGTTCGGGATGCCCAAAGAGCTGAAAATAACATGATATGCTAGTTTTATTTGTGGATCCCAATCGTACGCTGAAGCATTATGACAAGAAATTTGTTCACAGCTTCAACTTTCCCATTGGCTTAATGGTAATATGGCATTGAGCTATCGTGACGCAAACCCATCTTAGAAGTCAACTCCGCCACCATATAATGCCAAAAATGGGAACCATGATCGGTAACGATGGCTTGAGGGACACAAAACCTAGAAATAATATGATTGAATATGAACTGAGCAGTTGTCTTACCGTCAGCGGCAAGTGTAGGCATTGCTTCGGCCCATTTGGTGAATTAGTCCATGGCTATGATGATATAAGCATGCCCCCCAGCCGAGTGATGGTTACATGTCATAAAATCGATGCCCCACTTTGCAAAGGGACGAACGGTAATGACAGGGTGAAGAGGAACAGGTGGTGCAAAACGCTCAAGACATGTAGACATAGCCCCGAGGCCAATAATAAACGAAGAATAATGATGACCATCCTCCCACGGCAGGTCTTCGAGAGACATGGTTTCCACGATGGATTCATCAGAAGGAAACACTTCTTTCAAAGGATTAGGCGAGTCTGAATTTCTGAGCCAAGGGGATTGAGAATACACGTCAAGGGACAAGCTCAAAGGAGCACCATCAGAAGGTGGAGTATCTGATGCAGCAATGAGTTCACAATAATCGATTTCAATCGAACTCAAAGGCATTGAATCTCAAAATGAATCAATTTTCTCAGGCAAAGGAATAAATCATGGGTCATCAGACTGACATATCATATTAACTTGAACAGTCTTTGGTGGTGAAAGGGGAAAAATACCCATGAGGGCTGGATCCTTGAAGAGACTCGACCCAACGCTCTCGAAGGGAGTAGGTATCTTATCCACATATGGAGCGTTGTTCTCAGAAGAAGAGGTGAAGGATGACAATTGATCGACAGTAACAATCTTTCCCTCGTGTGGAAATTTCAAAACATGGAAGAGGGTGGACGGAACACAAAGCATAGCATCAATCCAGCTCTGACCAAGTAGAAGATTGTAATTGAGTTTGGCATCAACTACTTCTACTTCAACATTGACTGTCTTCCCTTTCAAGGTAATCAGCAAACTTGCGAGAACACCCAAAGGTTTTGATTCCCTTCCATCAAATGATTCAAGGGAATTTGGTGAGGAATTCAGGACCGGAGAGCCAATGGCCTTCCAGCAAGAAGCTGACATGACGCAGGTTGATGCACCTTCATCCACAACAGATCGAAGGATGTCGAGACCATTAATAATGAATTGTATAATAAGTGCAATCTGGTGTGGAAGTCGTGGCAAGAAATTCTCTAGATCGAAAGTGAGAAGGATAGTATCGGCAGGATCAACCCTGTCGATCGTAGATAATAAAGCTTTCCGCTGATATGGACAACTCTAAAGCACTTCTAACATGGACATCATGAACGGCACCTGTGCCAAATCCTGAACAATGCTATAATGTTGAGCAACATGGGCGTTGGGATTATAAGAAGACTTCTAGATAACACCTTTGGAAGGTGGTCGCATAGCGGGTTCAGTACTGGGCCTTTCAATCTCAAGAGGGCCGGAAACAAGTGGGGGAGGAGGACCATCAGCAATCTCCTTCCCTGTTACCTGGTGCAACCCAGCATAATCTTTCGACAGAGTAGCAATAGCAATGGATGCAGAACCATTCATCATGAACACCTGAGAGCCAAATGGAGCAGATGACTGAGGCTTCTCAATCATCTGGGTCTACTGAGACGGAAAAGGTTCTTTAAGGACAACAAGAGTACCCTGAGTGCCCTTGAGAAATATACTCACTTTGGCCCGTCGAGGATAGTCCTTGCTGTAGTGCTCTTCATCACAAATCAGACAGGGGTACTTCGGCTTACGCTGCGAACCATCATCAACACAAGATTTGGATGAATCTGGTTTCAGGGCATCGGCTTTGGCCTTGCCTTTACCCTTCTTTTTCCCTTTATAAGTCTTATTTGTAGGATTGGCCTAAATGGCATTGACCTCCGAGTTTTTACCGGGATTTAGGCTAGACTGAGGAGCAATATCATTGGAAGAATTAGACTTTTGCTTCCTAGGGTTGGAAGAAGAAGACTTACGTAAAGTCTGAGACACAAAACCAATAATACCATCGACGGATGGGGTCGTCAGTGCTTTATAAGTTCCAGGTCAAGGGGAATCAGTCAAAATATCATACAATATGCTCGATTGAGAGTACACAAGATCAAGGTACTGAGCATGAGCAATGGCCTGTTCCTTGGTTGCACATGCCCCCATGGCTATGTATTTCGCAATTTGATTGATAGAGGAGGTAGTGAACCAATGAGTAACAAGCTGATCAGGAATTTCAAATTTGATCAAGTGACGAGGATGTCTCCATTCATGACTATGGTCTGAGATATTATTAGCCCGGTCCTATTTCAAGGAGGTGAGGAGATGCATCCCAGCGTCATAATGAACCGGTAACTGAAAATGAGTAAGGAACTCCATGGCGAGAAAGTTTAAATCTTGAAAGATACCACGAGAAAGCTCGATATACCACTTAGTAGCAGCACCAGTAAGAGTCTGTTGGAAAAGACGAAGCTGAATAGAATTGTCAACCCAAGAGTTAGAGGAGCACCATAAGTGGTAAGTCATAACATGTGCTTGGGGGTCTTCTCCGAACTTGCCCTCAAATTTGGGAAAATCACCAGGAATATTAGTTGAAACTGGAGGCCAATATGGTTTATGAAGAATAGGATCATTTGTTAACTTTGACACATCCGGTAACTCTAATGTGGTGAAAAATGGTAATTGAGGGTTAAAAAGGCATAGCAGGTCCCTGATAAGAACCCGAATTCACATTCCATCCTATTTGAGAAAAAAATTTCTCTCATTGGTTCTGTCCCGAAGGATTCTGACGATATGGGGGATAAGCCGAATAGTTCTGTTGATATTGAGGACCAGGATACTGATTCTGAGTATACCATCGAGGTCCTTGCTAAGAAACATAAGGATTTTGTGGTGGAATGTAAGCATGGCCTTGCAATTGAGATTGAGGGTGATAATTAAAGCCTTGAGGCGCACTATATATTGGTCGATATTGATCACGAGGGTAATAAGTGCCTTAGGGTTGAACTGGTTGTTGATAAGTGGGGCCCTGTTGAGCTGAATAAATAGGTTAGATGAGCTGCTGAGTAGAATGAACAGGCTGCTGAAAAGTAGGACTCTGCTGTGAAGCAGAGTAAAATTGTTGTTGAGTAGATTGAGCCGGTCGTTGGGCTAGTTGAGTAGGTTTCCCCTGCGGAGTAGGTTGGCCTGGATGTTGAGGGCCACTAGGTTTCCCTTGCATAGCAGGTTGGCCTGATGGTTGTGATGGACTAGGTTTCCCCTGAGGAGGACCAAAAGGTTGTCCTTGTTGCCCAATGTTTGGACCAGTTTTAGTATATGATCCCAGTTTTTTTACAAAAGGTTGTCCCTGTGACGAATATATTTCCCCCCCAGGACTGTAAGAAGATCCTAGTTGATACAAAGTTGGCTGGAAGGCCCCTGTGGTTGTCCTTGTTGGACCATAGGCTGACCTTGTAAAGGTTTTCCTTGCAGACCGTAAGGTTGTCCCTGAGGACCTAATGTAAGCCCCAACTAAATTGAAGGTTTTCCCGGACAGGGTTGTCCTTGTGGGCTAGGGGGTTGTACCTGATAAGTTCTCCCAATCTCAGGAACGATTTCATAGGGGTCATAAATAGGAACGCCACGCTAATCATAATGATGGGGAGTAGGAAACACATAGATGGGGGTATCAACAACATCATAGTGATGAGGAGTAAGATAGGGAAAATAGATAAGATTACCATATTCGTCACAATGGTATGGAAAATTAACAGGAGCATGAGGCTGCTGAGAAACCTGAGAGTTATGTTGATGAATAGCTAATATATACTCTTCAAAAGTAAGGCCACCAGGTATCTTAGTCGAGGCCACTGGTGACTGAGTGATTGGGGTAGATGCAGCCATGCAAAAAGTAGGTTGAACTGGGACAGATGTAACCGAAAGCGACGAAGCAGGTGTCGTCAATGATAGTCCTAATGATGGAAGGACTGGACTCTTGGACAGAGTAGATGCTGCCATGGATGAAACACCAACAATAATCTGACCCAAGGAATTATATCCGATTGGAAGTGACATCGATGGTGAAGATTGAGCAGACGCATGAGGGGTGTTTTCAGGGAAAATTTGATACTCTTCATTAGAAACAGGAATTTTATCACTACCAATAGGACCTGATGTGTCCATGTCTGAATCCTCCATAAGATCTTCAAAAAGACTATAGGGACTAGGAGGTATAATAGCAGTTATAAATGGTGATCCCTACGCAAGAGGATGAAACTCTTCTTCGTCCCCAAAACCAGACCAAGCACCCGAGGGAGGCCAATTGAACTCAACTAGCTCGTCAATGGGAGATCGGGTAGTAAGGGGTAAGACCGATGGGAGAATAGGCTGCTGAAGCTCAGCAGACCTAGAGGATTGAGGAGTTTCAAATGAACTGTCCAATAAAGGACTACCTCTAGAGGGGAGCGAGGACGACGAAACCAGTGGTTCCGCCACCGTGACTGCTTCACATCAAGAAGGAAAAAGAGAGATCCGGACAAAGACTCAAGAAACCAAGGAAAACAAAAACAAGCCAAGTGCTAAAACTTTTAATGGGCATGTGATCGTGGGTAGTTTATTTTACGACACCGAAACCAAACTTCGTTGTTTCATATTTTAAGAGTCAAGAAACAAACAAAAGATGACTCTAGTCACTTTCAATTTTGAATGAGTGCGAAAGGACAAGTGCTCAATGATCTTTTCAAATTTAAGGAGTTAGTAAAAATCAAAAATGACTGCTCAGGTATTCTAAGCAAGAGGGTATGCCAGATTTCCGTGAACTACCATATACACCTTGGTGATCAAATGAAAGAGAAATGACCAAGGACTTAACGTACATGCAGGTAGTCTCCCCGAATGCTGTGTTCGGTGTATCACAGTTACAAGGTAGCAGACTCAGCTTCCTTTGGATAAAAGGATTGCAACCTAGAAGGGTCTCCCTTTATATACTCAATGGTACGGGGAGCACAAGTCCATACTAGCGTTGTCTGGAGCCAGATGGAAAATGACAGCTACTAGATTTTAAGATGCCGGAACACGTCTCTAACTTAGACCACTAGAATATTTCATTAGGTTTCAATGTTGCCTTAGGTTAATTGAAATATATTTTAACATTGATCTTGGATTAGGTTTCAATTTCTAGGCTTTAACGTATGTCAGATCTGAAATTTTCCTAAATGAAAAACTACATGCAAAAGGATACCATTTTCGTTCAATGAAAGCTATCTACGAGAAGGAAAGAAAAATTTCAAGCAATAGAAAATAATGAAATCATGCGAAAACATCCATTAATGCATCTAATGCAATCTATAGAAAAAAAAACTCTTTCCTAGCCTATACAATGCTAGTTATGCGAGAGAACGTTTCATTTTCAAAGCAAAAGAATGCAATATTTTGATTTTTTCAATGCAATAGAGAAAAAAATGCACTAAATAACATGAAAAACAAAACTAAACACTAGCTTGAGAGAGCGAATGTTAAATTTGAAATGGAATGACTCCAACAACATGAAACAAACACAACAATACCCAAACCAATGCTACAATATTTTTAAATCAAAGAGAAATCTCCAAAAAGACCCATACAAGCAATGTAATCAGTGCTTGGAGTAAGAGGAAGAAGAATGAAACGAGAAATGCAATGATCATTCAACCAATGAACATACTCAACAGCATCAAAGAGACCAAGAGCAATTAAACATGGAACTAATTCGACAGCTGTCAAGAAACTCAATCTCCAAATAGAAGGCTCGGTGCACTAAGGCACTTAGAAACCCTAAAACCTCTAGCTACACTGATAAGAAATGGACAAACAACTGAGGAAAACAAGCCTCCAGCAATCAAAGACAGCCCAAGACACTTCAGTTACTCTAAAAAATAACCCAGAAACAAGTACAACTGACCAAAAACTCATGAAAAAGCTCACAACCAAAAACCTACAGGGGTCGGTGCGACTATGAGGTGGTATTCAATGCCAAATAGTGGATGGCACGAGTGCTACAAAGGGAACATGCACCAATCAGCCCAACTGTTCAGAGAAAAACCGCACCAAGCCAGTTAACCAAGGAAAAAGGGAAAAAAATCTACAGAGCAGAGGTCAATCTTGACACTCTGTGGCTGAACAAGGGTTTAAAGCACAGTTAAACAACCAGAAAGGTAAACAACAAGAAAAAAACCCAAAAAACAACACAACAAGATCAAAGACAAACTCGCACTGATCCCCAGCGGAGTCGCCAACTTGTTATGTAGGTAAATCCTCTTTGCGGACATAGACAATACCTCTAGCCCTAGAGTGGATCTAGTAACAAGGAATCATGCTAGAGTGTAGGTTCCTATATATTTGAATGAAAGAGGACACAACAAGATGGCCTACCTGTGGTCCAATGTTGTTGTTAACGATCGTAGTAGTGATGAGAACCTCTCGCTCCTGATTTGGCAAGTCACAACTCCTTCGCTTATCGCGTTTGGACACCTACACAGAGATCAGAAAATGATAACCACATACCACATACTAATTTCATCCAAAAACTACTGGTCAGTTAGAGAAGGCTAAGCATATTGCATTCGATAAAGACAAAATACAAGATGGGAACCAGACAATAGTCACTTATATTATTAGGAAGAAAGAAGAGATACAACCATGCTCTGACATTGCGGTCTCCTCTAGCGGGGTTCGGGCAAAGCACGTCTCAATGCTCGTCGAGGAATTCAGACGGGATAAGGGACCTCTCGATGGAGTTCCTTCTAGATCTACCTTCTCAATAATTCAGCTATTCAGCTATAGTTTAGTTCTCCAAGTTCATCACTTCAGCTATATAATTATCTTTGTTCAGCTAGCTTTTATAAAGGGAGAAGGCTTGTTTATGTAGAGGAAAAGGAGGAGTTTTGGATCCCTAGAAATGTGGAAGGGAGGCCTATCCTTAAGGAGTTTTCCAAGGGAGGTGGAAACTACTAACTAAAGGAGGAAGCCCGTGGTTGTTTCAGTTAAACCACTCCCAATGACTCATCCCCGAGGTGGTTGGAATGGAACCTCTGCCTCTATTTTTAAAAACATTCCATAAACAGCTTGGTGCAGGTGTCTAACTGGCACAGAGCACCAAGTGGCACAGGCTCAATATTAAATTTCTAGGTCGGCGCGAGGAGGTAACGGGCTACTCGCACGAAGGAAAAAATAGGGATTTTCACAGCTCTGCTTAGGGAAATGTCAACAAGAAGAATATTGCTTTCATTAAAAGGGATGTAAGGATGATATTTTCAAAGCATGACACTGCGTATTGGTCACAGAAACAACCCTCCAATGTGTGAGTTGGGGATTGCAGGGACAATGACAAAATGTTGTGTAACACACACTAACATAAACCCTTAATATGATGTTTGGATGAGATATCTCCTAGCTACCTTATGAGGTGATCAATATTGTATTAGAAACCACTCTAGGGAAGTTAGGAAGAAAGGTAGAGCTAGCCAAAGCATGACCAACAACCCTTCCACTTCCATCTCCATCAATCATGATATTGGAAATATGTTGGAGGACTTCAAAAGTGTGACATGACACACCTTTTATTTGCAAATGGACATAATACATATCAAGAGGAAACAAGAGGAAGCATAGAGGGCCTTAGATATCTTAATATGTACCAGAAAACACCATCAAAATGAATGTCCACTAAATTTCATAGAGGTTTTCTTAGTCTTTGAAGACAATCATGCCATAGATAAGTGTCCCTCCTTACCTAGTCTCAAAGTTTTATATCAAGGTGGGGATGGAGGACCATAGAAACTCTATTTCATGGCCTACACCTCCTACTTGGCCTTCTACCCCTCCATATCACCCTTAGCCTATAAACCAACCCTTGTAGCAGTATGTTCCTCAACCACCTTAGTGGAACAACCCATCACAAGGGTGGAGGCCCCAACACAACCAACCACCTACTTTACTTTTTCCATCCCTACCTTAACCTCAACTCACCCATTCTGATCCACCTAAGTTTCCTCATATTCCTGCCCATCCCATTCTGAACCCAAACAACAAGAATTCACAACATGTAATATCCCAAATCTGTAAAATATAGCAAGGCATGGCTAGAAAATTCATTTTCCAGCAATGGCTGCTACAGGATTTGAAACCAAGACCCAGATTCCTTATATCTCAGTATCTAAGTCCAAATTCCAAGATGTGGCTCAAAAAAATTCTTCTAGGGTGGTTAAACAGGTCTCCCACACCTAGTTACCTTGTGAAAATGCATGGGGAAGGGACTGCAGCAAATACATGAGCCAATAATGAAGCAACGACATTATTTTATTAACCCAGAACACATGGAGGTGTAAATATCCAACAAATGATGTTATAGCAGCAAAGAGAATACAATGCTTTGAGGAATCAATCACTCAAGCTAGGCAATGAGAGCCTCAAGGGAACATGTACATCAAAATAGAGAAACACTGCTACTCATAAGTTTTTGCAGCCTAAGAGGACGCAGTTTAATGGAGTAACTACATCATATTACATAATAACAGAAATATGTGACAATATATGGCTCAAGAAATTATGGGGAGCAAGGTCTCAACCCCTGGAAACAATAATACAACAATCCTTAAGAGGATTGGCTGAAATATACAAAATGGCAAAAATGTCAGAGTTGTTGGGTAGCAGCTGCAACTCAAAACTAGAAATACATAGAGAAGGCTGAAGATGATTAATAATCTGAAGTAGACCTCCTCCAAGGGATTCTCCAAGTGAAGGCTGATCCTATCACTGGAAATCTCACCCTCCAATCAACAATGCAAAACCCCACAGCAAGTGCACCATGAAAATAACGTAGTCAATGAGGAAAACTATGTTGTAGGGACAAGGGAATGAGTTGGCCCAATGCCAAGATCTACAATAAGCTCCAATGGCTTCGTAACTGATATCCTAAAGGAAAAAGAGGCTTCTCCTCTGAAAAACAAGTGATGAAAGAGGTGTTGTGATCTCTCACTGCAACACCCTGCAACACAACATTATTCTGCTACATAAATAATGTTGTACTGGAGGAGGATGCTTGGCCTCAATCCTGGATCTGAGGAAAATCAGAAAAACTCCTTCAATAGGCTTCTCAAGAAAGGAGAATAATTCCTAAACAGGAAATCCTTTTGCTAAGAAGCACAACAACTCATCTAAACAGCTGGAGACTGCAAATAGTCTAAGTAGACAAGAAATCAATAATCATATGCATGAGAAACAATGGTTGCCTTACCCTCCTTTTATACAATGAAATATCCCTCTCCATGGGTCCCACTCTATTAGGGTTTCCTCCTTCAAGGAATATTCCCTCCTTTTTCTCTACACTGTCTTCTTAAGCAAGCTACACCTCTTTAGGCAACGCTATTTGACTTCATCAAACTTGACCTAGTCTCCTTGCAAATGTCTCCTTTCACACATGAGGGTGTGAAATATCTTTCCATTGCAGATCCATTTTCATATTTAGAGGGATTTCACCCATGTTATTATTGTGTTTGGGTCTCCTCACCTAATTATTCAACTCATTAGTGAAAGTAGACAAAATTAATATTCCAATTTATTGAAGGAAAAATTTGGAATATTACAGTCCTCCCCTCCCAAATGTTGCTTGTCCTTAAGAAAATGCAAGGATAGAAATGGAAAGTCTCCACTCAAGGCATGGAGTCTGAAATGTGATGAGTAACATCTTCCCCATGTGGATCCTCCATCCCCAAGCAATCATCCAAACAAAATGAGTCACCTCCCAACATAGCAACTCCTGAAAATCTCCTTCCACCTCAAGCTCCGGAAATGAAGGTGGGCTGAAAATATGAACATGGTAAGCATCATAGCCTACCTCATGCTATCCTTCTCTCCAATTATGATAAATTTAGAGTGTGTGCTAATCCTGGGCTGCAAAATTATTGCCCTCAAATGGCAAAGTAAAGAACAATCCTCCAAGGAGTTCACCTCCAACATTGAAGAACAAGCTGGCCCAAAATGTTTCATCCATGATGAATAGGACATGATCATCATAGAACATCCTAATGAGAATTTTTCTACAAGTTTTACATGATGGTACATGGTACAAACAATGTCTCAAAAGGACACAGCGCAGTATCCACTGCAACTTCAGAAAGTAGTATGGCAAGTAACATACAAGAATCATCTCATCTACTAATGGATAGTAAATGGCTGAATGTAACAACAATACATGATCAAGAACTTTCCCATGGTTATAAAATGGATGACTATCAAGTCAATGGTACACCTCAAAAGAGAACACATATGTAGCTGTGGTGGCCATATCTCCTCCCATGCTCCCATTAGAACATCTAGTGCAGAAAATGTGGGAATGTTCTCCCCTCAAGGACACATCCAACTCATGTGTCAATCTCCCAATCATGCCTCCAATACAAATCAGATCCATATCAGCAAATGAGATCATGATTAGAACTAAAATTAGGAAAGTGTTGAAGGTTTCATGTGATGCAAGAAGGTACCAACAACTTTCCAAATAGTGACAGCGCAATTTCCCAAACTGCTGCTTCAGAAAATCACATGGCAAGTTGTTTCTTGTTACATAGTTAATTATGTATGTCATGGTATCTACTAATAAGTAGAGAATGGTTGAGTATATCCACTGATCATACATGAAAGGAAACACTTTCCCAAGGCCATATAAAATATGGTTGTCTCCATCATACAAATTGGCCCAATTTTGTCCATGGAACCCAATGAAAAACTTGCCCTTTTGTGGAGCAATGCATTGAATATGAATGGTAAGAGCATCAAAATGTTGTGTCAGATAATCCATGGATGTAAAAACAATATTTTTACCATATGTTGAGAGCAAGATGATGCTTATGTATATGAATGATCCCTCCATAGTAGTATGGAACATTCCCAGGAAGAGAATTGAACCATATGTTGTATAAAGATCACCCTCCTTATACTTGGAAATCCAAGTCAAGAAGATCATAGCAAGTGAAGTCATACCAATGTAATAGATGTCTCCATCCACTACTCCATCAATCTCAACTCCTCTTTGTCCTCCAAGTGCATGAAGTGTGAATTGATCCTTGGTAAACTCCATCAATAACCCCAAGCTCTCCAGTGACAGTGATGTTGGCCTCTGCATATAATCTCTGGACAACTCATAGCTCCATTCTTTGACATACTCCTTGCCAAAGATATCTCTCATAATCCTGCAATACACAAGAAGTTCCTCCCAAGGTGGAAGTACCTCTCTATCATCAAAATTTAAGGAGATAATTCCATCTCCTCCTCCTGCAACATCATGCAAAGTGTGAGAGAAAATATGCTCTTGCTCTCCCAAGAACAAGCAAAGCAACAAAAGATTTTGCTTCCTCCCCATACTTCCATCATACAACTCATGTGATGAAGACATAATGAATGATATGAGTATCACATCAACACCCTACATCCATACTCTATGCTGCTCAATAATGCAAGCATCTTGCCATCTCTCCTCCATCCTCCTACTCTTAGGGAGAGTGTATGCCAAGTGATGGGCAAACTCTTTCAAGAGTAACTAGTGCAGCCAAGCCTCCTGCTGCCCGATATCATAAATTTGCAAGTAGCCTCCTAGATCCTTGCTCATCAACCACATCCACTCAATCACTTGTGGAAGCTTTCTCCTTCTCTTCTTCTTGGTACTCCTCCCATGAGGGCTACCATTCTCCCAAACCAAATCTCTGTCTTTGCACTTCATGGGATTTTGAAATGCAACCTCCTCAAGGATCAATGAGACCCTATAAGGACCCAAATAGGTGGTAGGAAAAAGACTCCCATCATGATGTGTATGGCTCAAGGAATTTCCAACACAAGCATGAGAGATGTTATCCATCCGAAGATGTCCTCCATATTCTATCTACTCCTATGAGAAAGGAAGAAATTCATTGCACTCCATGGTGTGTTGAAGTACACCTCTAATGACATCTCTCCATGAGACCTCCCTCTCAACAATAGTCTTCCAAAACCAATGTGGTCTTGGATCTTCTGAAATTAGAAGTTCCTCTTTGAGCTGAGAGGAGCTCATTGAGAAAGTGTCACCTTGAAAGGAGAAAGGGTTTCTCACTCCAAGATGTCTACTATCTTCCTTCAAGTCTTCAAACCCCAACCTCAAGTGTGATGAACAATCCAACAATGGCTCATGAGAATGATGGTTTGCTTCTTCCTTGAATGTTTCCATGTTGCACAGTGTAGTGAAACCAAGCTACTCTATAGTAGCAATGGGATTTTACCCTCGTTCATGTAAAAGTAAATTTCCACAACTGTCAAAAGAATTTTCTGCAACAAGAGATTGTGGAAATTTTTTCATACCTTGATGATATTTCGGAACTTCTTGTAGGGCTGCAAGAGTTCCTTCTTACAAAGTGTTGGCTGCTCCAACTTTTGATGCATGTGGCTGCTCCTCCATGAGTGTGAAAGAATTATCACAAGGCTCCTCAAGTGGTGGTGTGGGCTTCTCTTCCTTTGTTCTTTCTCCATCAAAGGTTTTGATCAACCCTTGAGTAAACTCTGCAAAAGTTTTCACCCTTGTATGGCTCAAGTGACTACTCCACCAATCATAGGATTCACCCTCTGAGTGTAGCACTGAGATTTAAATAGCCTCTTTCCCTGCAACAATATGTAGTAGGAAAAATGCCTCCAACTTTCTCACCCAAGTTCTTGCTATAGATAACCCATCAAAGGTAGACAACAAAAATCTATTGCCTCTGATTTCTCTTCTACTGTAGGGTCTCTTCTCTTCCTTCAACTAGATGAAATGAGGGAAATATAGAGTCTCTTTGAAGGCTCTAGGTTGAGATATGTACACAACAAGGTAATCACTTAGAATCAAATGATCCAAGTATCTTTCTTGCTCATTGTCTTCTTCTTGATGAAATAGGAAGTGCATGGTCCTTCCTCCTCTTCTTCTTAAATCTTCTTGACCTCCTTGGAGAGGTTCTATCTAGATATGAATACTAATGAGAGTAATCTCATATTCTTCATCATTTTTATCTTCTTGGGCTGAGACTCATAGGCTGAGCCAAGAAAGCTGCTTTGATACCACTGTAATATCCCAAATCTGGAACATGTAGCAAGGCATGGCTAGAAAACGCATTTTCCAGCAATGGCTGCTATAGGATTTGAAAAAAAGATTTAGATTCCTTATATCTGAGTATCTAAGTCCAAATTCCAAGAGGTGTCTAAAAATAAATTCTTCTAGGGTGGTTAAACAGGTCTCCCACACCTAGTTACCTTGTGAAAATGCCCAGTGAAGGGACTGCAACAAATACATGAGCCAATAATGAAGAAAAAACATTATTTTATTAACCTAGAACACATGAAGGTGAAAATAGCCAAAAAATGATGTTATAGCAGCAAAGAGAGTACAATTCTTTGAGGAATCAATCACTCAAGCTAGGCAATGAGAGCCTCAAGGGAACATGTACATCAAAATAGAGAAACACTGCTACTCATAAGTTTCTGCAGCCTAAGAGGACGTAGTTTAATGGATTCACTGCATCATATTACATAATAACAGAAATATGTGACAATATATGGCTCAAGAAATGAGTGGGAGCAAGGTCTCAACCCCCGGAAACAATAATACAACAATCCTTAATAGGATTGGCTGAAATATACAAAATGGAAAAAATGTCGGAGTTGTTGGGTAGCAGCTGCAACTCAAAACTGGAAATACATAGAGAAGGCTAAAGATGATGAATAATCTGAAGTAGACCTCCTCCAAGGGATTCTCCAAGTGAAGGCTGATCCTATCACCGGAAATCTCACCCTCCAATCAACAATGCAAAACCCCACAGCAAGTGCACCATGAAAATAACGCAGTCACTGAAGAAAACTGCGTTGTAGGGGCAAGGGAATGAGTTGGACCAATGCCAAGATCTACAATAAGCTCCAATGGCTTCCAAACTGATCTCCCAAAGGAAAGAGAGGCTCCTCCTCTGAAAAACAAGTGATGGAAGAGGTGTTGTGATCCCTCACTACAACAACCTGCAACACAACATTATTCTGCTGCAGAAATAACGTTGTACTAGAGGAGGATGCTTGGCCTCAAGCCTGGATGTGAGGAAAATCAGTAAAAATCATTCAAGAGGTTTCTAAAGAAAGGATAAGGATTCCTAAATATGAAATCCTTGTGCTAAGCAGCATAGCAACTCAGCTAAACAGCTGGAGACTGCAAATAGTCTAAGCATACAAGAAATCAATAATCATAGGCATGAGAAACAATGGTTGCCTTGCCCTCCTTATATACAATGGAAGCTCCCTCTCCATGGGTCCCACTCTATTATGGTTTACTCCTTCAAGGAATATTCCCTCCTCTTTCTCTGCGCTGTCTTCTTAAGCAAGCTACACCTCTTTAGGCAACATTGTTTGACTTGGTCAAACTTGACCTAGTCTCCTTGCAAATGTCTCCTTTCACACATGAGAGTGTGAAATCTCTTTCCATTGCTGATCCCTTTTCATATTTAGAGGGATTTAATCCATGTTCTAATTGTGTTTGGGCCTCCTCACAAAATTATTCAACTCATTAGTGAAAATAGACAAAATTAATATTCCAATTTATTGAAGAAAAATTTTGAAATATTACACAACAAATTTATAGTGGGAAACATCCTATCCTCCTTATGTTGTGGAGATACATGAGATTTACCTCAGGTCTGGAAGAGTGCTTCCAAAAAATCATCCTCCTCTCCACCTGTAGAGGTTGAGGAGGAAAATGAAGAAATAAACTCTAAGACAAACCAAACTTCTTTTCCTGAGCGCTTGATCCACCCTAGTGATCACACCCTAGAAGAGATTGAAATTCTAGGAGAAATGAAGGATCTGTGTGTGAACATACCCCTTCTCTAGGCCATTAAGGACGTTCCTATTTACAAAATTCTCATCAAAGAAAAATGATTTAATAAGCACGAGAGAATGAAGAAAGACACCCCCACCCTCAATGTTGTAGGACAAATGTTCAACTTAGTATTGGGAAGGGTGATCTTCCCTAAGTACCTTGACCCTAGGAATCTAGTAGTAGATTTAAATATCAATGGTGTCATTGTACCCCACGCTTTGATTAACCTTGGGGCTGCCATAAATGTAATGACCAGGGAAACCATTCTTAAACTCAACCTCCAAGGAGCGTTGATAAACACCACCACTCTTCTGCAACTTTATAATATTCCAAAATTTGCATGCAACAAATTGGAATATTAGATTTTGCTGATTTCACTTAGGAGATGAATAAATGGGTAAGGAGGCCCATGCATAATACAAAATATGAATAAATTCCCTCATGGTGTGAAAAGGGATCAAGGTAGTAGCTGGATTTTACACTCTCATGTGTGAACAGGGACGAATGCATGTGGACAAGGTCAATTTTGACCAAGTCAACAGCGCAGGTATGAGAGGAGGAGATCATCCATAGAGATAGTGTAGTGCAAGTGGGAGGAAGATTCCTTGGTGAAGGAAACCCTAATGAGTGGGGCCCAAGGCAAGAAGGCTCACACATGTTTAAAAGGAGGGCAAGGCAGCCATAACAAGTTTATGCTTATGATTTTATTTCTAGATTTGGTCTAAGAGACTATCCTGCTTTCTTCAACTTTTTAGTTGAGATTGTTGTGCTGCTTAGCACAAGGATTTCCTGTTTAGGAATCCTTCTCCTTTCTTGAGAGGCCTCTTGAAGGAGTTGTACTAATTTTCCTCACATCCAGGCTTGAGGAAAATCATCCTCCTTCAGCTACAATGTTATTTCTATAGTAGTATAACGTTGTGTTGCAAGGTGTTGCAGTGAGGGTTCACAACACCACTTCTAGCACTTTTTTTTCAGAGGAGGAGTCTCTCTTTCTCTTGGGATATCAGTGTGGAAACATTCTAGAGAATATTTTCACATCGTGGAACTTGGCCAAAGTAATCCCATCATCTACAGCATAGTCCCTTGCAGGAATTGCGTCATTTCTTGCAGTGTTGCGGTGAGAGGGTCAATCCCCTCAAGTTTGAGCTTCTTTCTCTGGGAAAAGGCCAACCTTTCTCCCAGAAAGTTTGTATGGAGGATTTTCCTTCATTCCATGTATTTTTCATCCGTATAAAGACATAGCTTCAGTTTTACTACATCATTTTCAGATCCAAATCTATAGATTTGACATTTTTCACTTGTAATCTCATAGAACGCTTGTCGGGTCATTTCTATAATGTGTAAAGGAGGCTTGTTCTCCATTTTTCTCCATGATCTGATGTAATACACTCCATATTTTTTATTTCCATTATATTACATCATAAACCCTCATAAAATCATTCTGTGTATGCTTCAGTAAATTCTGTATAAGCTAAGTCATGGGGTTTGGGCCTTTTTAAGCCATACTGGGACCGGGAGACCTGTTTAAGCAAGAAAAAGAGATTTTTATCTGAATATTTTATGGGTGTGAGTCCCCTATAACATAATATAATGGATCCAACCATATTTTTTCCCTGTTATTACGTAATTTTCTGGGAATAATGTTTTTAGGGCCTAAAATGTTGTTTTCCCCCAATTTTTGGATCATGAAATGAAGTACAGTTTGTTGATGTAGCTTTAATTTATGTCTATGTGTTTTTAACACATAATTTGAGTATATTTATCATGTAACATCCATTATTATGTTCATGTATTGTTGTAGCTCCAAATCTGGAATATCTTAAGATAGTCCCATTGTTGTAGATTTTCCCTATTTTGGCATATTACAGTGGTATCAAAGCATGATCTCTATCTCAGCTTGTGATTTCCAGCTATCAAAAGAGCAGAGGTTAGAATTATGAAGAGGATGAGCCTTATCTCATCACTTTTCAGATCCAAGAAGAACCTCTCCAAGGAGGTTAAGCAGACAAAGAAGAAAAGATGGAGTGAGATTCCTAAGAAGTTTCAAGAAGAGGAAGATCCATGCACTTCCTATTCTCAAATAGGAGAAGACCAGAGGCATGAAGGACACTTGGAATTTGACATTCTAAGTGAATAACTTGCTGAGTACAAAGCTAAACCTAGAGCCTTCAAGGAGGCTCTAACTTTACCACAGTTCATTCAGCTGGAAGAAGGAAAGAGACCCTAAAGCGATGGGATGATGAGAGGCAATATATTTCTAATGTAAACTTTTGATGGATCATTCACATCTACAGCAAATACTTGGGTGATTAAACTAGAAGCATTCTTCCTACTACATCCAGTAGTGGAAAGAGAGGTTGTGGAGATCTTAGCACTGCACTTGGAGGGGAAGGCAAGCACTTGGTGGTTCAGCCATATGGGACATGCAAGAGTATCTAATTTTTCAGATTTCACTCAAAGGGTGATAAGGAGATTTGGGGAAGGAAGATCAGAGAAAGAGAGACCCTCACCACCACTTGAGGAAGCATATACTAGCACTGTCACAACCTTGGAGGAGCAGCCTTCATGTTCAACATTGAAGGAAGCCAACATAGTTGAGGAAGGAACTCTTGCTTCCACATTTCACCAAGGTATGCTCAAGTTTCCATCTCTTTTCATTTCAAAAAATATTATGGAGGGATCTACATTATTTTATACTGCTGATTTAGAGCAACAGAGTTGCACTGCACTGTATAAGAGCAATGATGAAGAAAGGAGGACCCATTATTTATGGGAGCATTCAAATGGCAGCTTCATTCATGAAACAATGTTGGATGGAATGATAGATGGTAGACATCTTGAAGTGAGAAACCCTTTCTCCTTTCTAGATGACCCTCTCTCAATGAGCACTCCCCATCTCAAAGAGAAACTTCTACCTGGAGCAGATCTAGAACCTTATTGGTTTTGGAAGGCCATTGATGGGAAGAAGGTCTCATGGAGAGATCTCATGGGAGGTGAAATTCAACACATCATGGAGTGAAAATTTCTTCAACAGTTTGGGGAGGATTCCCCCTCATCTCACTTGGATCCTTATGGATTCAAGAAGGACATTGAGGATAGATCTTCTCTAGAAGATCTCTAAGGAGTTTCATTTCAACATCCCATGAAATGCAAGAGTGGAAATCTGATTTGGGAGGATGATAGCCTTCCTTGGGAGAGTGCTAAGGAAGAACATGATGGAAGGTACCCACATGTGGATGGATGGGTCTGGATGATGAGCAAGAAGTTGGAAAGCTACTTGCAAATCTATGATACTGGGCAGCAGGAGGCTTGGCTGCGCTGATTTCTCTTGAAAGAGTTTGGTCATCATCCTATTTCTAAGGATATGTGGCAGGATACTTGCATCATGGAGAAGCAAAGAGTATGGATGCATTGCATTGATATGACATTATTCACCATGTTTTCACTACATGATTTGTATGATGGAGGTATGAGGGGGCAGCAAAAACTTTTGTTGCTTGGGTTATTCTTGGGAGAGCAAGGGCAGATTTTCTCTCACACTTTGCATGATGTTGCAGGATTAGGAGGTGGCACTATCATGGTGAAAAGGGGCTACTCCTTAGCCTTATATTTTCAAGAGGTACTTCCACCTTGGGAGGAACCTCTTATGTGTAGCAGCATTATGGGAGATGCCTTTGACATTGTGCATGTCAAAGAATGGAGTTATGAGTTGGAAAGAGCCTATTTGCATGGGCCAACATCGTTGTCACCTTGGAGGTTGGACTTATTGATGGAGTGTCCCCAGGATCACTTCACATTTGATGCACTTGGTAAACAAGGAGGAGGTGAGAAATTTGTTTTTGCATTATTGATTGTCTAATACAATATTTGCATACTCTTACCATTTCTATGCAGTGCATTTATCCACAAGAGGGCAAGCTTTTCATTTGGCTTCATGGTCAATTTTGGGCCAATCTATATGATGGAGACAACCATCTCTTATATGACCTTGGGAAAGTATGTTTTTCTTACATGTATGATCAGCTATTGTACCTAACCAATTACTATTCATTAGCAGACTTGATGACATACATAACTATCCATGTATTAAAAAACAACTTGCCATACTATTTTCTGAAGTAGCAGTTTGGGAAACTATGTTGTAACTACATGGGAAACTGTTGGTACTTCCTCGCACCACATGAAACCTTCAGTATTTCCATCATTTTTATGATGATCATGATCTCTTTTGCTGATACTATTCTTATCTCTATTGAGAGCATGATGGGGAGAGAGACACATGGGATGGATGTGTCCTTTTGGGAAGAGGATTCCCACATTTTCTGCATTGCATGTTCTAATGGGAGCATGGGAGGAGATATGGCCACCACAGTCAAACACTTGTTTCTTTCTGAGGTGGGCCATGAGTTTGATGGGATGCCATATGGTGATGACTTCCTATCCATCACATATGGAATGGTTTGGGCTAGCTTGATTCACAGCATTGGAGGAGAGGTCTTTGGATATCTAGTCTTCATCTTGCCACTTGAGGGCACTATTATTGTAGCCAAGATCAAAATATACTCTACACTTATCATAAGTGGAGAGGAAGATAGCGTGGAGTAGGTTATCTTATCTACCATCTGCAGATTTTCGGCCCACCTACTTTGCAGGAGCTCAAGGTGGAAAAACATTTTCAGGAGTTTCCATATTAGGAGGTGACTCATTTTGTATGGATGGAGGATCTGTTAGGAATCTGTAATTTTAGCAGATTGGTGAGACTAAAACTGCAGAGACAACACTTAAACCACTTTGGGATTCTAGGATCTAGCCCTCCTGAATCCAGAGAGGGATCTCTCTATAAGTGCAAAGATTGATTTATCTTTAAGGCTTTGGGGTATGATATTAGGCTAGATATTTAAGAACAAGGGGTTTTTTTTTTTTTTTGGATGGTTGAAATGATTTCTAGCTGAGTGGAAAGTCCTAAAATGAAAGAGTTTCAAAGGTGTGAAGTTGCAAGCAATCAGAACAAGGTTTGGCTAAAAAGATAGATATAACACTGGTTTTTAGTCCATTGGGCTATGGAGTCATAAAAGGGTTTAATTGAGCAACAATTTCAAGAGTGGTCCAAGGGGAAAGTCATATATATCACAAGATTTTTAAGATTAAAGGATGGAATGGAAACAATAAAAGTGTTGAAGGGGTGGAAAGGGACAATAATTTCAGCTAGGATTTATCAGTCTGTTGAAACAAGAAAAGCCTTTTAAGTAACTTTTTAAAACTGGCCAAAGGACAAGGCTAATCATAGACTTCTTTGGGCAAGTTTGTATTAAAGATGACTCAATAGAAAAAAAATCCAGTAATCCACATAATTACTTTCAGAAGGGATGAAAACAGATAAGAAAAACAAAGTGTAGCCTAGGATCAGATAAGATACTTCTAAATCTAAACTTCTTTCAGCATACTCTTAGGGAAACTTTCAGAACAACCTTTGAAGAAAAAACTAGAAGATAGGGCAAACCATAAACTTTTCTAGTCTAACTCTACTTAGAAGATAATGAAAATAACATTCAAGAACTTCCTTTCAAGCTTTGCACATCAAGACAGGGGAAAACCAACATTCCTTGATAATGTTTACACTTAACTTAAGTCATTCTTAAACACACAATTTGGAGGAAAACA
This sequence comes from Pinus albicaulis, assembly GCA_034641835.2. NCBI lineage: Eukaryota > Viridiplantae > Streptophyta > Pinopsida > Pinales > Pinaceae > Pinus > Pinus albicaulis. The sequence continues at coordinate 1,437,000,556 of CM076575.1, read as the reverse complement.
TAGAGATAAAGCTTATCAGTGTGAGCAAGGTCCTTTAAACAGTAAATCATAACTCTATACCCACTGTTCTTTATTAGAGAATAATGGAAAAAATGGCATACATGAAAGGAAAACAATAACACAGAAAGAAGCACTTCATCAGTGATATAGACTAGGATCCCAAGAATCAACTTGTATATTGATGTCAATCCAGTTACATTCTTCAAGTATAATATTTCAGTTCAACAATCATCTTCTCTTCTCAGCCTAACTTATTTGATTACAAACAGAGATTCAAGAGCCTCTAAACACTATTTACATGTATAAGTTTCGAGCACAAGTATATTTCAAAGTTCTGCAACCACACTTTACATTGTGCTCCTCAAGAAGATTTTATAGGAAAATGAGGAGGTGGAAATATTTCTAGGGTTCAAAATATCATAAATTCTATAGTTAATGCAATTATCTACCTTGAAAACCATGCAAGGCATAAGGCAGGAATACATTTGATCTATATCTCCGTGTCATAACTCTGTTCTGCTTTTGAGGCTTAAGTGGATTTAAAGATTTGAATTTTAAGGCTTCTTCTTATCCTTGTAATAACTCTGTGAACAGTTGTAATAAGTTCCTTCTGCTTGAAATAAATGTTCAACCGTCTTAAGGTATATATCCTCTGTTATGGTCATAACTTGGCCTCTTTTGAATGCTTTGAGGCTACAGGTGTCTTCTGGTAACTGAGAGGAATCAATTAGCCTCTGATGAGGCGGTGGAGGCTTCTCGGTCTGGTAGATATTTTTGATTTTCTTTAAACACTGTTAATTTTTCTTTAACTCTATGTGTTAGGCATAATTAGGCCTAATTCTCTATCTTCTGTTCTTTAACCATGTTCAATTTAGTGGATTAGGCTTTTGATTTTCGAGCTTAGCCGTAATCCATTAAAACTATGAAAACAATCTTCAATCTTCAATTCTGATGTCGTTAGGTCTTCAACACTGATACTCTTTGTTTTAATTATGATTAGCTGTGTCTTGTTGATGTGCAGGTGCGACAGGGGCTCTATAGAACTACCAGAATTCTTGAGACACCAGCAAACGTGGTGTTGTAACCCTGTGGAACAATCTCTTTGATAAACAAAAGTCTGGAGGATCGTCATCCTCGGCTTTTATTTTATTTTAAAATCATATGAAAAACCTTTAGAACCTGCAAAATACAAAAAATAATTAAGAAATCCTGCGTATTGGGTAAAAATGCTTCAGAGGTTGTGGTTAAGAGCATGGTTGTTGGATGAGAGCACCCAACGGTGGAGATCATGCATAGAGGTCAAAAGGAGAGTGGTTGATGAACAAGCGGTGGAGAATTAAGTCAGATCCGTTGATCTATGTTGATCAACGGTCGAGATTAGTTGTGAAAAAATAATGTGAAGGGGTCACATTATTATGAAATGGCAGAAAAATTCAAATAAATGGGGTTAGAACCTTAATCAGCAATGAAAATGGCAAGGAGGAAAATAGTGGTTTCGTGGATGATCCTGAAACGTTAGATCAGATAGGCCTCAAAGATCAATGGTTGTGGTTGATCATGAAATCCCTTGGTGTATGGCAGAGGGTGATAGTGTAAAGGCAATATTAAATCGGAGTCATTGATCTACAGAGCTCAACGGTGGGGAGCGAGTGCGATGAAACACAACGCAAATGGGGAAAGTGGTTTCAGGAAGAGAAACCAGAGGTATCGCGCGACCAAAAGGGGAATAGGCGGTTTTCACTTTTCGAATGCGATATGTGTCAAAGGCCGCCATGTGGCTTTTCAATACTGCCCATATCGCGTGATTTAAAATCATTAACCTCCGAGCATGAAATTATGCAAAAACGCGCGTGAACCGTTAGATCAAGGGTCTCAGATTGGACGGTCGGGGAGTGAGCGCGATATCGGTAATATGCGTGGGTAGAAGCAGGTAGGGTGGTTTTAATCCTAGCCATTGGATCAGAGATTGGACGACTGAGATCTAATCTAGAGGAAGGCAGGACCCACAGGGGTCGGGCCTGTCAGGATAAATATGGGCCATTGGATCTTGACACATGGATGGCCCAGATGTAATCGGAGCTTTCGCGATTAGCGGGAGCAAAAAAAAATGTGCGCCAATGCGATTGACTGTGGACCGTCGATCTATAGATCAGATCAATGATGGAGGATGAATCAAAGGATTTCTCAGCAGGGGAAGGGGCTTTGATCGAGAGCAATGGAAACCGTTGGATCTGGGAAGGCGGGGAGGAGATCAACGGTTAATAATTGATCGGGAGATCACCAATCGGAGGGTGCAAATAAAATAACAAGTGCGCCAATGAAATTTTTGCGATGTGAGATTCTCTCGATCGTTGATTGGTTCAAGATCAACGGTCGAGATTCGTTAAAAAACATGAACCGGAGGAAACCATTTATAACATATGAAAACCCAATTTTTAATGAAAAACAAAGGTTTAACTGCTCCGGAGGCGAGTTATATATAAGGTTTGGTGCCCAATTGTGGGGCCTCAGGGTAAATGTGAAAGTTTAAAAGAACCGGGGTTTAAACATATAAAGGGTCAATCACATCGGAACAATGGTGCGAGCCTTTTCAATCTACCCATTTTAGAAAATCTCTGATGCGAGATTTTTTAGATTGACGATCAACCTTTGGATCAATGGTTCTTATCATCCAAAACGTTGCACTGGTGGGTTCCCTTTAAAACATTGAAAAATGGGTTTTTATGACTTTACAAAGGAAAAAAAGCATTAGGGAGTGGTTTATACAAAGTGTTAAGCGCCCGATTATGGGCTCTTGGGTTACATGAAGCGGAAAAAAGGCTTGGGGCTTATAAGCAGAGGCCAATCAGCATCAGAACTTTTTGTTAAAACAAACAAACTTTCCCATCGATTGTTTCCGATGCGAGACTTCATAAACCATTTGATTAGTTTTAAATCAAAGGTTGAGATTGATTTAAACCATGAACGGTGGGTTTCCTTTATAAGATAGGAAAAATGGGTTTTTATGACTTTACAAAGGAAAAATCAAATCAGGAATGGTTTTGTGAAGTGTTAAAGGGATTGGGGGTTTATACAAGAGGGGCCAATTGGCATCGGGGTTTTATAAAACAAAAATTCATGCACCCGTCGAAAAGTTCCAATGCAATAAGCGCTTTTGGGTTTAGTGCTTGGTTCCAGCGCCAAGTCGCATGGAGGGGAAGTGGTTTTAGGGCTTAGCTCAAAGGGGCTTAGGCCTGTAATAAAAAAGGCTCATTTTTAAGATTTTCCAAGGATTTTCAAGGCATTTTGAGGATTTCAGATAAGGTAAAAAAAGAATTTTCAACCTTATAAAAGGGATTTTAATGAAGGGAAGAAGGGAAAATAGGGAAAACATAGGAATTTGATGGGAAAAAAGAGATAAAAAGGAGGTTAATTTTCAATGAAAGGGGGGGGGGGAAATGAGGGGAAAATGGGGTTTTTGCAGTAGTGTTTTCTTCATGAAAACAAAATATTTTCATAATTTTGAAAGGGAAGCAGTAGTGAAGATTAACTCAAGGATAAGATATCTTCACAAGACTTTAAGAACTAAAAATTTGGAAATAAAATTGTTTCTTGAAGGCTTCAAAAAATGATTTAGCCACCATTTGATATGAAAATTTTTATAGGTGGCTAACAGTGGCTCCACATGGGGATGGTGCCTTCTTGAAGGCATCAAGAACTTCAGACTTGTATTCTCTGGGGAGCTGATCAATGCATCATCCATTGGGCTGCAACTTTCTTTACTTGGAGGATCTTTTTCTGTACTGAAAATGTTAGCAGCCATGAAAAATAATGGATCTCTATCAAACAAGCTTTCTACCTACCCAATCCTACTGATCTAACATTTTTTCTTTTTTCAGAGTGCACTTGGATTGGAAAACTATTTTTACAAACCCTTTTATTCTTTTGAAAGCAAAAACTAATCTAAGTCTACTTCTTATTTCTCCATGAACTCAGATTAAACAGTTGAGTTCATAAGCTTCTCTACCTAACTACTATCTGTTAGGATTAAACTTTCTAACAGATTTTTATTCAACAATTTCTAAAACAGAAATTTAAAAGCATACAAGTCAAGATTGAACTGTCTAACTTTGTTGCTAATCTATGGCATAAAAAAAAGCTGCACATAGATTATTATTTTGCAGAAAATCAAATCAAAATGGTGAACGCTTTAAGATCTGAAATTTTTAAGCACATCCTTCTCTTTTCTTCAGCTCTAGTTTTAGGCTTGTTTGAGCTGTTTTTTCCTTGTTATCTGGTTCAAGTTTTGGGCTTATTAGAACCAGCTTACTTCTATTTTTTACTCAAAACTTCAACAGATTAGAGTCATTATTTCTTTTTGAATGATTAGATTCATTCTTTCTTTTTGAATCTTAGGTTCAGATTTTGAGCTTGTTTGAACCTTTACTTATCTATCCTAATCTTCCTAACTGATAAGCCAAGATTAAGTTGTTTGGAAAATCTAATTCACTAACCTATCAGCAATACATTTAAAACTAATTAGTCATGATTAGGCTGTATGACTAAATAGGAGTGTGTTTCTTAGGAGTGGCATTTGAGCTTGCACACTTTCAAATTTTGTTTCTCTTTTTTGGTATGGGGTTGTACCTTCTTGTTTTTACAATCTGCCCTCTTTTCTCTTTCTATTTTTTTTGTATTTTTTATTTTTCTAACTTTGAATGCAATGGTGGATGAAAATATTTATAATGAAAAAATAAATAAATAAATAAATAAAAATAAAAAGGCTTCTAAACATGATAGGATCAAGAGAAATAATGTTTGAGCACCCTGCCATTGACAGGACCCTGAAACGGTTCAGATCCATTCAATTCCTGTAAGAAATAAACATTGTTACCAGTAGTAGAATGAATGAGATAATGGCCAAACCATAAGTTATCAAATTTCCCATGCTTTCCCTTATCTTTTCTCCTTGAGTCCCACCTTAACACTTTGTCACCAATATTGAAATTACTGGCCTTTGTCCTTCTATCAAACAACTTTTTGATGCTCTCTTGCTTTTGTAGTTCTCTGTTGTAGACCTCTTCTCTAGTTTGCTGAAGATGTATTGTTTGATTAATCCTTCTGATCATGTCATTTTCTTCAGACTGCAATTCTTGAATCAATTTCATAATTGGTATACCTAGGCTTGCTGGAAAAATTGCATCTATTCCATACACAAGCTGGTAGGGTGACATTCCAATAGATTTCTTAAGTGTCAATCTGTCAGCCCAAAGTGCATGCACTAGCTTTGTGTTCCAAGACTTCTTGTTGTCTTCCAGCAACTTCTTGATTATGTTCACCAAGCTCTTGGTTGAGGATTCTGCTAGCCCATTACCTTGAGGGTAATAAGTAGTAGAATGGCCCAATGTTATCTGATATTTGTGACAGAATTCCACCATATTCTTGGATCCAAATGTAGTTGCATTATCAATGATGATCTTCCTAGGACAGTCAAATCTAGAGAGGATATGAGTCTCAATGAATTTTATGATGACAGAGTCATTGGCTTGCCTAGAAGGGATGGCTTCTATCCATTTGGTAAAGTAGTCTGTTGCAGTGAGAATCCATCTATGCTGGGCAGATGATGGTGGATGGATTTCTCCTATGAAGTCAAGTCCCCACTATTGAAAAGGAGCTTCAACAGTGATTGGATGCAGAGGTAAGGGAAACAATTTTCTTTTGCCTTCAAAAAGTTGGCATTTATGACAGGAAATTATCATCTTGTGTATATCCAAAAAGAGGGTGGGCCAATAGTAACCAGCTCTAAGGATTTTGTTGGTTGTAGTCTTCTAGTAGAGGTGGCCTCCACATTATCCTTCATGGAACTCATGCTTAACCTTCTCTGCATCATTCTCAGGCAAAAATTTAAGCAATAACCCACTTTCATTTTTCCAATAAAGACATTTATCTACAATGCAATAGTTTACAACTTTTAACTTTAAAAACCTTGTCTTTATTTTTTATAAACCAAGAGGTGTATTTAGATTGAGAAAAACATATAGAATATCATCATACCAAGAGGAATTCATAAAATGGTCTTCAATAATGGGGGTTGACAGTTCCTCTTGTTCATCTAAAGCATTTATCATGTTTATATCAAGAACTTCAAAATTTGATTTAGCCATTAATCTAGCTAGTCCTTGGCCTTTGATGAGTTTAGTGGGCTTGATCTCTAAATCATATTCAAGTATCACAGCTATCCACTTACCTCTCTTACCATCTGGGTCCTGTGTTAGAATGTCTTTCACAACTGAATTTGGGACAAAGGCAATGATGTGGAAGTGCAAAATGTAAACTCTGAAGTCTTTTAAAGCTTTGACTAAGGCAAAGGCTTGTTTCTCCATAATGTTGTACTTCAGAGGAGCATCTATCAATGCCTTGATAAAGAATGCAATAGGCTGCTTTTGTCCCTGTGGATTTTTCTGCAATAGGAGAGAAGCTATTGTATGTTCTGATGCAAATGAAAAAATATAAAAATCTTTTGAAAAGTCAGGACTTATTAGAACTGGTGTTTTGGTTAATGCTTGTTTTACCAATTCAAAAGATTTATTTGCTTCTAAGGTCCACTTAACCCTTTGTTCCCTTTTCAGCATGTTTGTAATGTTTCTAAGGAGCTCAGTTAAGTTGGGTATGAACCTTCTCAAGAAATTAATCTTTCCAATATAAGATTGAAGTTCCTTAATGTTTCTAGGATCAGTGATTTGCAATATAGCCTCAATCCTCTTTGGGTCTATCTTTATCCCCTCTTTTGATATGATGTGTCCAATAAGTTTACCTTCTTGGAGACCAAATAGGGTTTTCTCTGGATTTAAAGATATCCCAAACTTTCTACATTTCTCGAATACTTTTCTCAAGTGATCTAAGTGCTCTTCATCTATTTTGGAAAAAATAGTGACATCATCAAGGTAAATGATGATGAAGTAGCCTAATTCTTCTGAAAATGCAATGTCCATGGCTCTCTGAAAAGTAACACCAGCATTCATTAAACCAAAGGGCATTTTCACATACATGAAAGAGTCCCAAGGTGTAGTAAAATTTGTCTTTAATTGATCATCAAGATGAACTAAAATCTGATTGTATCCTGAGTAGCCATCTAGCAAAGAAATTATTTTAGAACCAATTACCCTTTGTAATATATGATCCATCTTGGGTAAAGGGTAGTTTTCCTTCAATGAATCTTTTTTTAAGTCTCTAAAGTCGATACAAAGCCTTATTTCTCCTGTCTTTTTCCTGACTGACACTAAATTAGACACCCACTCTAAATATCTAATAGGGACAATAATACCAGCTTCATACATTTTCTTGATTTCCTTCTCAACCAAAGGTAATTGGACATGGTTTATTCTGCGCAGTTTTTGTTTAAATGGATTTTGGTTTTCCTTGAAAGGTATCTTGTGTTGAATTATTTCAGTGTCATAGGATTTCAAATCCTCATAACTCCATGCAAAAAAATCAGAAAATTCTTTAAACAACTCTATGTATTTCAGTTTGATGTGAGCTGGTAAAGTTTTAGACAGTTTGATCATATTTGGTTTTAGTTCAGTGCCTATATTACACTCTTCAACCTCAGTTTCAACAGGCTCCAGTTTTGGTTTCTTGGCCACATCATTGAAATCAAACAATTCTTCTAAAGGGACCAGTCCCTTTGGCAAACTTTGATTGTTAGACTGCAAAGTTTCTAAGTCTTCTTTTTCTAATTCTGTAATACCTTCTGCTGTATTTTCAAGTTTGTTAGATAGCAGATTTATGTCAGCAATTTTTGGAGAATTTTCCTCTTCATTAAGTAGATTTTCTTCACTAGGAAAATCATCCTCATAATCTGAATCTGAACTTGGTAGTTCAAATTCATTTCTGGACTGCAGGGAGTCTTCTATTTGTTTTTCTCCATCAAACACTTGCCAATATTTCTCATTATCAGGGAAAACTGGTCTGAATTTAATTTAGGTTGTGCATTGTTTGGTTTCAAATGGTGTTAAACATCTTCTAGCAGCAAAAGTTAAACTGTGTGCAAGGATATTCTTTTCTCTTGGGACAAAAATAAGTTGGGACTCTTCAAAAGTTTTCAATAAATCCATGAAATCATTCCTATAGGCTCTAAGTCTGGGGTATTTGGCGCTATATTCCCCATTTACTTGCCTAATTATTAACTCTAAATCCCCATGCACTTTAATTCTCTTGGATCCTAACTTTTTCAATAAATGTAAGCCTAAAAGAAGGGACTCATATTCCACTATGTTATTCGAACACTGAAAGTTTAATCTATAGGAATGACCTTTTGTGTGATTATTTTCAGTGTTATGTATCCAGACCCCTGCACCAACATTAATCCTAGTGCAAGACTCGTCAAAGTTCATACTCCATAGAGGACTAGTTTCAGGTTCAACAGTTTGTTTACTATCCTCTTCAACTAGTGTGCTTTCGAATTGTTCTTGAAGTTTAGCACTTTGTTGAATTTGTTTTATTTCCTCATGTTTTTTACTGCGTTGAGGACTACTTTCTTGACTCTCAAGGTTTAAAAGCAATGGATGAATTATTTGTAGCTCTAGACCTGTGTTTTGTTTGCTATAGTTTTCGGGTTTAGCAAACTGTTTTGACACTTCTGTGTTGTCTTCCTCCTCCTCTCTATCTTCCATTAATTCAGTTAAGGTCATTTTTTCACTGAATGTTTCATCATTGAAAAGGATAAATGAGTCAAGGCCTATATTTACATAATAAAGGGGAGAGTTTTGCAGTCTTTCTTGGCTAGTAACCATGTATTGCATATGAGACTCCCTATAAAGTCTTCTAGTTTGATTAAATACAGGGATGGTCGCATATGTCATATCTATCTACATAGTTCCTTGTAACTTAGCTCCCCAAGATCTTGATAATAGCATACCATATTTTTGGGGTACATCAGCCACTACAATATCCATTACTAAACATTTGGCTGGAATTTGTGCTAAGTTTACACAGAGGTCTTTGATTAAACCTAAACATTTCACTCTGCTTGAGTCAAAGGAGTAAAGATCTTTCTATGGCCTAGTGATTTCAAGGCCTAAGCTTTCCATTACAGCTTTGGGCATTAAATTATGAGAGGCCCTTGAATCATGCATAGCGTTGTGCAAAATCTTGTCATGAATCTTTAAACTAACATAAAAGGGAGGATCAGTCCTTCTTGATATCTACCCTCAATATTAGGACCAAATATGAGCTCTGGTTGGTCATCATTAAGATTGAAAATATCGTTATTCTCTTCTATGTTAAAAGCCTTCAAAATTTGGGATATATATACATTTTGGATGCCTAACTCAGTGAGGGGAACAAAGATCTTTATATTGGCAATTTCCTGCTCCAAACTGAAAGGTAGCTTACTTCTTATAAGGTTTGTTTCAGCTTTTTTAACCACCATTTTATCAACAAGACCATCTTGTTGATTTTCTCTATTTACATGGGCTAGAATTGTTTTAACAGGAGTACTAGCTGATGTGCTAACACTACTGAGATCTTCCCTCTATTTTTCATTAATTTGAGTGCTCTTTTCTTTGTTTTTATCAGAATTCACAGCTACCATTTTATATTTATGTTTTACAATTTTGGGTTTATTAATAGTGTTGTTTTCTGCAGATTTTTCAGAGGTTTTAGTTTTGGGAGTTTCTTGATTGCTTTTACTCCTAAGGTCATATTCCTTTGTGGTTTCTATGATGACATTTTCCATTTCTTGACAATAAGATTCATCTTCCGCTCTTTTGTCATAAGAAGGTGTGTATAGACCTTGTTTTCTATTGTAATGAACTTCAAAATCATCATTATCTACTCCCAACATGTTTATATCATCTTCCTCTTTTTGTTCACTTGTTTCTTCAACCTCACTCACATATTTTTGATGAAAAGGAGGAGTAATCTTTTGATCATCCTCCCTTGGTCTGTTTTGAGGTTGTTTTCTCCTACATTCTGATTTTTGTTTTGAGATTGATTTCTGTTTTGGAGAGCTAATTGGTTTTGACTAGCTTTACTCTCTTAATTATGCTCATCTCTTTCATCATATCCTCTATCATTCTTTCCATTTTTGAGTTAGATGTGGAAGGTGTAGGTTATTCTCTAAAGGACACTTTCTTCTCATTCCTCATTCTTGCTCTTTTTTCCATTAAATTAACTTCCACAACTAGAGATCCTTTCTGCATATCTTCAAGAGTCAGAGGATCTCTCTCTCTCAGAGCTGATAGGCCATCTCAGGATCAAATCCTTCAGGAAATTTTTTTACATATGAGCCTTGTGGAGGTTTCAAGTCTGGGGGAAGGGCATTATAAACACTATTAAACATAGTGCAATAAGTTTGTACACTTTCCCCAGTGTTTCTTTGGAGATTATTGTAATCAGAAAGTATTTGAAGAGGGTTCTTTCTGAATTCCCATTTATTTAAGAATGACTAATGGAAGGCTTGGAGATCATTAATACTGTCAGGGGTTAAGCCTTTAAACCATTTTCTTTCTTCTACCCCTAAAATTTGAGCAAATATTCTAAGTTTGACAGTTTCATCATCAATCTCGTTTTTGTCAAAGTAGTTATTCATCTTATCCACATGTTGTGAAGCAGCAGTAGTACCACTGGCATCATACAAAGGTATCTTGGACTGATAGTCCTATGGAATATTGACTAGGGGTAGAGGAAGGATTAGAGGAGCATACCATGTTGCCATGATAGAAGGTTGTGGAAAAAGTGGGGGGTTTACAAGTGGTGGGTTGACAAGAGGGAAAATGGGCTAGAATGGAGTGGTTTGGATAGTGGATGTATGAAGAATAGATGTGTATGGACCAGCAATAGATTGTTGAGCAGATCTAGGATGAGAGAAACCAAAATTATGAATAAAATGTGAATCAGTTGGAGTAGTTTCTCTGCTACCAGGATGTTCTCTTCTGTCTTGGGATGAAAGTAAAGGCTCTAAATCTATCTGATCTATATCATCAAGTGACCTAGTTCTAAATGGGTTTCTTAAGTCAACTTGTGATTCTTGTAGAGCTGTAAGGTTTTCAGGAACTGAATTAGCTCTATGGAGTGGTCTGATAATAGTTGAAGATTTGGCCTTAGGAGACTTCCTCAGTATTCTTTCAGGGTTATCAACTATCTCAGGAGGGTTTGGGTCAGGATAGGCTCTTGTATGAATCCTTCTAGGAGCCATTATGCTATGTTTTTAGACCCAATCTTGATAAGAAGAGTTTAACCAAATATGACAGTCTTTAAGAGGTTAACTGATCTTGTAAACAAGAAAAATTTAATCCTAAAGTCCTCTAACTGATTTGATATGATGTTATGATGATAATGAGTCTTCCCAGTGGAGTCTTGAGGTCTGTTTAGGATTGTGGAGTCACCAGGTGGAAATTTTTAGCTCTTTTGGAGGTAAAAGGTTTTATGGTCCACCACCATGTTTATTGAATACCAATCTGACATATTTTTGGGTTTTCTAAGTTTATTTCAGTCCTATAGGTTCTAAAAGTGTCCCAAATCTATTCCAACTCTTAGCTACGGTGATGAGACAAATTAAATTTACTCTTATGGCTAAGCTAGTTGATTCCTTCAAGGTTTGATGAGCTCGTATGAGAATCCTAAGGCTTCCTTAGTTTGTCACTGATTCAAACAATTTTCATCATGATTACCTTTTGCTTGGTAGTGCTTGAAGAGGGCTACTTGTACTCACTCAATACTGAGTGTTTGGCCAGAAATGTTATGCCTGATGGGTCAACTGGATAATATACCAAATTTTCTTTAATCAAGGATCTTTCAGAGATTTTTTAAAAGGTATCAAGGATGAAAAATACTCAAAGTCCCCAGTTGAGTCGCCAGAAATTTTAGTTCTAGTGGCTCAACTGGAAAACACACCAAATGTTTTTGAATCAAGGGGTAATCTGAGATTTTACAAGGTATCTAAAATGAAAAACACTCAGAAGTCCCCAGTGGAGTCGCCAAAAATGTTAGTTCTGGTGGCTCAACTGGCTAACACACTGCTATAGGGTAAAATGCTTAGGTTTTTGGTTATCGTATATCCCTCTCAGGGCTTTCCGATGCCCGAGGCAAACAATAAGATTAGTTGTATAGTTCACAAAGATGGCATATGCATGTTCATATTAACTTATAAACACTTGATAGAAAAATATAGAAGATTACCTCTTTAATGATCTTGAAGTCCTTTGGAGAGCACTAGGTAGTGAAGCAGCAGTTCTCCTTCACCAGCTCCAAATCTAGGTCCTACAATCAATTAAAGCACCCGTGTAATTTCTAACATGACATACGTTTCCTATCAATTAAGCCAATATATAATAAACATTTGAGTTATGAAAATCTAAGCCATTCATCTCATGCTATGTAAGTGATTAAATAATAATGACAATATCAATGCATAGAATGGACAAAACAGATACAGTTCTATTGATTTATAAAAAGGAGGATTACAACCGTCGGTTGTACCAAGCCCTCCTCAGCCTTCCAATCCCTCTATCTCTCAATGTGGTGTTGTCTTGGTCAACAAGTTCTCAATGAACCTCTTTGACCTTTGACCTTCACACTACAACAATGATCTCTACTTCACAAGTATTCAAAAAACTTGACAATCCTTCGACCTTGAACTAACAACCTTCAACTCCATTTTATAGGAGATGGATAGAGCAATCATTGCCCTTCTCTTTCCACCAGTTCTGAATAGAAAAAACCAAGATGTTTCTCCAACCTCCAAGATTTTTCCTTCTTTGAGAGCTTAGTTTTTTATGGCAATGCCCAATAAGATATTAGTGCTTTGCAGTTTCCTTTTTGTACTGACTCTCTTGTGAGAAAAAGCTGGAGATTCAAATCATTATCTGCGGGTTTTTCCCATTTCAAACTTAAAACACGGGTAACACTGCCCTCTAGTGTAAACAGAGTGTTTCCCTAGCCACTAACGCGGCTTATTCACTGATCAACTATGTTATAACACTCTTGTGTTGTTATAGTGGGGCGTTACCTTGGCAGAAATAGGTTTAATTTAGGTCTTTGTATTCCTTCCATATTTGTCTTCTCCTCTGAGCTGATGAGGAGGTATTTTCACCTGTAATAGATGCCCCCTAAAGTGTGAGGTCAGAGATGAAGACGATGACCGAAATACTCTATAATATGTGTAGTAGAGATAAAGAGATTGAAATACTAAGGAAAACCTGAAACAACAACATATGTCAGAAAATATAGTATCTGCCTTGAGTCGGGCATTCCCATGCTCAATAGCTTAAACAACATGATTTCTCTAGAATAGAGATATGAAGAATCTATCCACCAATGAGCACAATGTGGAAGTGTCTGTCATAATAGGATCAGGCTAAAAAAGCTGTCTCCATAAACAATATCGCAACTTGGGGAAGGGAACACAACTTTAATGATGTAACCTTTGCCCCAAGGTCTTGACCGTCACTTCACTTAAACTGCATATTCCTCAACATGTGAATGAAGGAGCTATCGTCGAACATGTGAGAAATCTTCTGATTACCAGTCGATAATGAAAACTGTTAACAGACGCGAAGGTGGCCACCGATAATGATGATGGTACCTAAGATGCACAGTACAATCTAGCGAGTGTGAATAAAATGAGTTGAATTCAAACACTTGTAGAATCATTCGACCAGGAGCCAATGATGAAGACTCCTGATCAAACAAAAGACTAACTGCCACTGATGTCTACAAGTATCCGGGTGTTGATGGGTTTCTGGATCAACTTCCTAGATAAGATGCTGAAGTCGATAGGAAGAGATCTGTTGAAAGGTAGGCACTGAGGCATCGTACATCAGTCAACACGAAATGGAAACCAACTGATTTTGTTTATGATTGAGATAATGAAGAGTAAATGGGGATGTCGGACGACAAATAATTTCTGGCATAATGAGTGGCTTGGTTGATAACAGGAGTAGTAGATAGCGAGATCTGCTTGAACAATAGAAGGCACTGTAACAGGGTACTAGGCAGCTAAGGCTTAATGAACACCAAAGAGTGTGTTAGGATTTTAATTGGTGTAGGGACACTGGAAGATGAAGGCTAATACTTATATATGGTAGGTTTCGGCTAACTGCGAAAGAGTTTTCTAGGAAGTGCCATTTTCAAGAATTTTGCTGCCAAATTGACCTTTCTGAAATGTAACAGAGGTAGTATCCATTTTGTCCAAATTTTTCCCTGTCTGATTAATTTTAATGAGTCTAGATGAGTAAACTCGGTGAATTTTTCATATTTAGAGAGTCTGAAAAATATAATAAAAGAAAACTCTATGCCCCATCTGATTAGATTTAACGAGTCCAGACGAGTAAACTTGGTGAATTTTTCATGTTTAGAGAGTCTGAAAAATATCATAAAAGACAACTCCATTGGGGTACCTTTTTCATGTCTTGATAACTGGGCATGGCAAAGGGAGAATAGTAAGCCCAAAACAGTTCATTTTCCGTAAGTTAGTCCATCGAAGCCGGAAAAGTGAGAAATCTATGTTCGATGGACGTCTACCTCATTTTGTTATGAGTACGAGGAGACGGAGTAAACTCAGTACTCTTTGTGAAATTTTAACGAGTCCAACAAAGAAAAACTCAGTGCCCTCCGTGGAATTTTAACGAGTCACGTGGAGAAAACTCGATTACCTCTGTGAAATTTTAACGAGTCACGCAGAGAAAACTTGGTTACTTTTTTGGTTTAAAGAGCTTTGAAAAAGGGGAAACGAATGGCTCCTTACTCTCTATCGTGGTAGTTTAATGAGCCCGAAAAAGTCAACTCGAGGTTTTTTTCAGTTTTATGAGCGAGAAAAAGGTTCCTAAAAAGAAAGCGCAGTGCTTCTTCATAGTTTTAACGAGTCTGAAGAAGAGAACTCTAGGATTTTCGGATTAACAAGAAAGAAAAAGAGACCATAAAAAAGAACGCTCGATATCAACTTCGTATAAGTTTAACGAGTCCGAAGAAGGGAACTCCAGGTTTTTTGGATTAACGAGCAAGAAAAATACCATAAAAATAATGCTCGAAATTTCTTGATCTCATTCTCATCAATAGAAGGATCTATGTCGGGAATTTTCTTGCAAGACCATGAAAAGACATCGCGGAATTCTTTGAAAAGGGATGTGAAGCGTGCAAGTTCCTCAGGATTGCAATCTACTCCAATATAAATATTTTCCACGATACCCGTTTTGACCGAGATATCAATGAGCATTGCCTTAGAAAGATTACCCATGTTCCCTTCTGAATCGATAGTTTGAACAGTCGTGTAAGCGAAGGGAACCATCTCAGGTGGGTCAAAGGATGGGATTTTAGTTTTTATCAAATCCGAGTCAATCATCGAAGCGTGATGGTGAAACTCTCCCCAAGGTCATTCTTCTAGAGACATGATCTCTCGAATAGCTTCGTCTGTAGGCAAGACTTCATTGAGGAGATCTTTAGAGAGAACTGTGATGGGTGGGAGGTTTGTACCTTTGGTCAAAACCATAGCAGTGGAGGGTTCAGATGTAATTTGGATGGCTTGGTAGGCCAACTCGGCTGGTGAGAGCGGCATCTGATCTCTGTAGGAATCAATGTCTGAAGGTGCTGGGAGAATCCATGGGTCGATAGAGCCATCAGAAGTGGTGGATATCATTGCAACCGTATTTTGGATCTCTAGTGGTGGGAGAGGAAAACAACCCAGTAGGTAATATGCCTTCAGAAGACTGGTACTAAGATTGACGTACGAGTCAGGAAAGCCTCCTATTAGGGGTACATTGCTACTTGGTAACGTGGAATAATCAGGGGTGCAGAAGGATAACTGATCCACTGTGACTATTTTCCCATCCAATGGAAATAGGATGAGTCGGAAGACTGAAGAAACAATGGCAGTCATGGCATAAGACCAACTACGACTGAGCAATAGATTATAGTCAAGATGGCAATCTACAACTTCAACGTCCATGGTTACCATTTTCCCACTCAGAGTGATGGGAAAGCTAGCAAGGTATCCTTTTGGGAGGAACTTGTTGCCATCGAAAGCTTTGAGGGAATTCGACGACGGTGTTAAGGTAGGAGAACCTAAAGTGAGCCAGCAAGCTTGTGACATAACGCAGGTTGAAGCACCTTCGTCTATGACAGTGCGATGAATTGGTCTCCCTTTTGACACAACCCGCACCTGGAATGCGAGTTGGTGTGAGAGGCGAGGTTTAGATTTTTCCATATCAAAGATAGCTAGCATGGAATCCTGGGGGTCTATTCCACCAATGGCCGAAAGCAAGGCTTTCCTTTGTGCTGGACAGGTTTGTAATACTTCGAGAGTAGACATAGCTAACGGTGCCTGCGCCAAATCTTCTACAATGTTGTAGTTTTGGGCTACACGTGCAGAGGTGTTATGAGTCGTGTGTCAGAGTGTCCCTTTAGGGGGACGAATCATGGGGTCAGCAGTAGGCCGTTCGATATGTAAATCGTTGGGCGGTGATGGATTTGAACTAGTACTAGGTTCTTGAGAATCTATGGTAGGATTTCCATAAAGCTTGGCTAGTGTTTGAAGTTCAACACTCTCAATGCCATAAATGGTGAATGGTCCTTCGTCAGAAGGATATGAACCACCATGGCCCCGTTGCTGGGGGTGTGGCAGGTTGTCAACCATGTGTTGATGTTGCTGCTGTTGATTAGGGAAAATATTATGAAGAACGACATGTGTTTGCCCTGAATCCTTGTTGGCAATAAAATCAGTGCATTCCTGCAGCCGAGGAATTTGTATGCCAAGTGGTCCTTCGCACAGATCTTGCAAGGAAATTTCATGGGTTTATCCTTCCCTTTGCCATTTTTGGTAGCGTTTTTATAATTAGGGTTATTCTGATTGTCCGACTGCTCTTCCGAAGAAGATGTATTTTTTTTGTTCTTATTATTACGAGGTTTTTGCGAAGTTTGCACAGAATTTACCTCAGCAGTAGGAAGATTAGTCATTTGGTGAGGGGTGGTGGCAGCTGAAGATGGCTGGGAGGCTTGTCCCCGAGACTATTTTGTGGCCACATCGGAGATTGTGCCAACAAGACTGTCGGCATGTGCTCTGGTTTTCTTAGTGGCCGGAGGATTTGGGTTACCAGCGGCATTAGGGAGCAAATCATATAGCGTGCCAGATTGTGAATAAATTAAATCCAAATGCTAGGCATGATGAATGCATTGTTCTTCTGTAACCGCACCGGAAAGGGCAATGTCTTTAGAGATGTGGGGTAAGAGAGACTTACAAAACCAATTGGCTAAGAGATGATCCGAGATTGGCGCTTTGACTAGCCTCCTCCTACGTCTCCATTCATGAATGTGATCAGAGATGTGGGTGGCAGTGTCTTGGCGTAGCGAGGTTAACAATTCCATTCCAGTTTCAAATCTGATTGGTAATTGGAAGTTCTTTAGAAAATCCGTCGCTAAAGAACCAAAAGTGTTGATGGCGGCGCGTGGTAATTCAATATACCATTTGGTGGCATTTCCTGTAAGGGTGCGGGGAAACAGTCGAAGCCGAACACTATCATCCACCATGGAATTGGATATAGACCATAGATGAAAGGTAGTGATGTGTGCGGCTGGGTCATCCCCTTGTTTCCTATCAAACTTTGGGATATCTGAAGGAATCTTGTGTGGTACTGGAGGCCAAAGTGGGTTGTGATTGATGGGATCATTAGTCATTTTATGGATATCAGGGATGTCCAGAGCTGCCAAAAATGGCAATTGTGGATTTGCCCCCGAATCTAACCAAGGCAGTATGGGCTGACTATTTAGACGATAGGGTCCACCCATCAATGTGTTACTAGGAGGATAAGTAGGACTTTGATAAAAATTTCCTATAGGTGGAGGGGTAGGGACATATGGTTTTTGTCCATAGGGAATATTGTATTGTGGAGCGAATGGCTGGTTGCCCCCAGTATAAAAGTGCCCTCCCATTCTAGATGGAGGTTGGGGTGGATTAGTCCAAATGGATGTAATAGAGTTTCCCGGAGGTATGCTACTACTTGCATAGTTCGGAAATGGCATAGACCCTACACCTATATTTGAACCACTTAAGGGAATAGTATTGACAATAGGTTGTCTCGTTTGTCCTAAGGACTGCAGGGGAGGTGAAATTTTCCCTACTACCTGCGTGCTGGTGACACTGCCCCCTGGTATAGTGGCCAAGGGATTCGAACTCAGTAAAGGGTTCCAACAGAAAGGGTTGCTAAAAGGAACCGAAGTAGTCACACTCGTGGGAGGAGCAACCGTGGGTCCCATCGTGGTCATGGTAAGAGTATATCCCGAAGGATTCGGTGAGCTACTGATAGTTGTGATGACCGTAGGGTTGGGATTAAGTATATGTTGACTACTGGGGTTGCCAAGTGATGGAATAGAACTGACCACCGGCGGGGAGGATGGTGGTGAACCTGGGATAGTTTCCATTGACATCGACCCTATGGATGTTGGTAGTGAAATGGATGTTTGTGCAGCCAAAGACATATCTTGGCATGGTGGAATATGAACTATCACAGGCCCCAACGGATCAGTAAGTGGAGGATTGTAATGAGGTACAACCCCTTTCATGAAAGGGTCCTCCGGAAATTCCGTATGATATGAGGCTATGTGAAAATCAGGATTATTCAATGGAGACTGCTCTTCCGCAGAAGGCATGGGTTCACCAAGGTTCAGTTCTTCCTCAATAGTTAGAGGAGGTAGACCTTGCTGTCGTCGAGACAGACGACGTGGGTCAGATGACGCCACGGTGACCTGTTTAGGTTTTAACAAATTTTAATAAATGGTGATGTATTATAAAGTCTCAATGATAGTAACCACACACCTAAAAAATAAAAAAGGACTCTCTAAAATCAATCAGCAAGTAGCTAGAATAGGTTGCCCTGTCTGAGTACTACCATTTGCTGGTGATGAAATCTAGTATCACAATAGTATACAGAGAGGGTTGGTCGAAAGTACAGTTACGCTCACTCTAGAGCTTCGCCCGAACCTCATACGATAGGTGTAAGCACTCTCGTGAAGACGAGTACCCTCCTAAAGACCAAAGATAGAGTGGGTCCGTCTCTTTCAAGTACCAGGACAGCCCGTCCCAGTCACCTTGTGTAAGTCCCTAAAAATTATGGCCACTAAAGATACCTCAAATCACAGACATCATCAGGGGGGTCTACGGTCAAGGACAACATGCTATATGTGTAGAATACCTAGATCCCCAATCTAGTTTTGACATCCTCGAAGGGAACCCCAATATATAACACACCCACCAGATGCAGTCGAAGGCGAGTTACCTTCTTGTGCACCCAAGTTTTGTCCCGCACTGAGCTCTAGTAAAGGAACGGTCCCAATAATATGAGTGCAGTAGGATTTCACTCATTAATGACTCTAGTTTCAAGTTTTGAGATCTTGGGTGATTTTCTCACTTTTCCTAACCCAAGATCCTAGCCTAAACTACTATTTGTGTGAGCTCAAAAAGAGTAATGTGATTGGTTTTATTATTTCTTGATTCTTAGTGTACTTGATTATTAGTCTTGTGGAGGGGGAGTGGACGTATGAAATGTAATGAGACTCTGACTCAAGAAACCATGCAAAACATGCTCTAAATATTCAATTCGATGAAGAGTATTTCTACAAGGAGAGGTTTCTTTTCAACATCCATGCACTAACATTCAAATAACACAGTTCAAATTTTAAAGATTCAGACTTCTATATACCTTTTCTTAACAGTCTTTGAACTAAAATTTTCATAATTAACTTAGCTAGATAGAGAAATACTAAAAAAAAAAATTTCTTCTCTAAAAAGTAAATGCTTTTAACACTAACTTTTCAAACAAGAGCAAACAAATAGAAATTCCAGCTTAGTAAACAAGCACATGGATTTAGTCAAGGAGAGATACTGATGGTCAAAAAACTCTCCAACCAAAACACAATCACAGCAGTGAACAACAAATTTTTGTTGAGTAACGCACTGTCTCTGGGTAAAGTCAGCGTTAATCCAGAGACTAACGCACTGTATTTAAGCAGAGTCAGCATTATAATGCACTGGAAATCACACAGGGGTAGTGTTAGCTAGGGTAAAGTTCTTCAGATGGTCAAACAGAAACAGGATTGAACTCTGCGATCTTTTGAAATGTCTACTGGGCATAAATACTAGTCAGAAGGATCTGTGAACAGAGGAAAGAAGAAAGGAGGAAAGAAATAGTCCGGAAACTATGGGGAAACTCCCCAACGGAGTCGCCAATTCTGCTATAGGGTAAAATTCTTGGGTTGTTGGTTATCGTATATCCCTCTCAGGGCTTTCCGGTGCCCGAGGCAGATAGTAAGATTAGCTATATAGTTCACAAAGATGGCATATGCATGTTCATATTAACTTATAACCACTTGATAGAAAAATATATAAGATTACCTCTTTAATGATCTTGGAGTCCTTTGGAGAGCACTAGGCAGTGAAGCAGCGGTTCTCCTTCACCAGCTCCTAATCTAGGTCCTGCAATCAATTAAAGCACCCGTGTAATTTCTAACATGACATACGTTTCCTATCAATTAAGCCAATATATAATAAAAATTTGAGTTATGAAAATCTAAGCCATTCATCTCATGCTATGTAAGTGATTAAATAATAATGACAATATCAACGCATAGAATGGACAAAATAGATACAGTTCTATTGATTTATAAAAAGGAGGATTACAATCGTCAGTTGTACCAAGCCCTCCTCAGCCTTCCAATCCCTCTATCTCTCAATGTGGTGATGTCTTGGTCAAAAATTTCTCAATGAACCTCTTTGACCTTTGACATTCACATTACAAAAATGATCTCTACTTCACAAGTATTCAAAAAACTTGACAATCCTTCGACCTTGAACCAAGAGCCTTCAACTCCATTTTATAGGAGATGGATAGAGAAATCATTGCCCTTCTCTTTCCACCAGTTCTGAATAGAAAAAACCAAGATGTTTCTCCAACCTCCATGCTTTTGCCTTAATTGAGAGTTAAGTTGTTTATGGCAATGCCCAATAAGAGATTAGTGCTTTGTAGTTTCCTTTTTGTACTGACTCTCTTGTGAGAAAAAGCTAGAGATTCAAATCATTCTCTGCGGGTTTTTCCCATTTCAAACTTAAAACACGGGTAACACTGCCCTCTAGTGTAAACAGAGTGTTTCCCTAGCCACTAACGTGGCCTATTCACTGATCAGCTGCGTTATAACACTGTTGTGTTGTTATAGTGGGGCGTTACCTTGGCAGAAATAGGTTTAATTTAGTTCTTTGTATTCCTTCCATATTTGTCTTCTCCTTTGAGTAGACGAGGAGGCATTTTGACCTATAACACACACCATATTTTCTTGAATCAAGGGGTAATCTGAGATCTTACAAGGTATCTAAAATGAAAAACACTCAGAAGTCCCCAGCAGAGTTGCCAGAAATGTTGGGAATCTGTAATTTTAGCAGATTGGTGAGACTAAAACTACAGAGACAACACTTAAACGACTTTGGGATTCTAGGATATAGCGCTCCTAAATCTAGAGAGGGATCTCTCTATAAGTTCAAAGATTGATTTATCTTTAAGGCTTTAGGGTATGATATTAGGCTAGTTATTTAAGAACAAGGATTTTTTGTTTGTTTTGGATGGTTGAGCATGATTTCTAGTTGAGTGGAAAGTCCTAAAATGAAAGAGTTTCAAAGGTGTGAAGTTGCAAGCAATCAGAACAAAGTTTGGCTAAAAAGATAGATATAACGCTAGTTTTTAGTCCATTGGGCTATGGAGTCATAAAAGGGTTTAATTGAGCAACAGTTTCAAGAGTGGTCCAAGGGGAAAGTCATCTATATCACAAGATTTTTGAGATTAAATGATGGAATGGAAAAAATAAAAGTGTTGAAGGGGTGGAAACAGACAATAATTTCAACTAGGATTTATCAGTCTGTCCAAACAAGAAAATCCTTTTAAGTAACTGTTTAAAACTGGCCAAAGGACAGGGCTAACCATATACTTCTTTGGGAAAGTTTGTATTAAAGCTGACTCAATAGACAAAAAATCCAGTAATCCACATAATTACTTTCAGAAGAGATGAAAATAGATAAGAAAAACAAAGTGTAGCCTAAGATCAGATAAGATACTTTTAAATCTAAACTGCTTTCAACATACTCTTAGGGAAACTTTCAGAACAACCTTTTAAGAAAGAACTAGAAGACATGGCAAACCATAAACTTTTCTAGTCTAACTCTACTTAGTAGATAATGAAAATAACATTCAAGAACTTCCTTTCAAGCTTTGCACATCAAGACAGGGGAAAACCAACATTCCTTGATAATGTTTACACTTAAGTCATTCTTAAACACACAATTTGGAGGAAAACATAGAGATAAAGCTTATCAGTGAGAGCAGGGTACTTTAAACAGTAAATCCTAACTCTATGATTTTTGTTCTTTATCAGAGAATAATGGACAAAATGGCATACATGAAAGTAAAACAATAACACAGAAAGAAGCACTTCACCAATGATATGGACCAGAATCCCAAGAATCAGCTTGTATATTGATGTCAATCCAGTTACATTCTTCAAGTCCAATGTTTCAGTTCAAAAATCATCTTCTCTTCTCAGCCTAACTTATTTGATTACAAACAGAGCTTCAAGAGCCTCTAAACACTATTTACATGTATAAGTTTCGAGCACAAGTATATTTCAAATTTCTGCAACCACACTTTACAATGTGCTCCTCAAGAAGATTTTATAGGAAAATGAGGTGGAAATATTTATAGGGTTCAAAATATCATAAATTCTATAGTTAATGCAATTCTCTACCTTGAAAACCATGCAAGGCATAAGGTAGGAATACATTTGATCTATATCTCGGTTTCATAACTCTGTTCTGCTTTCGAGGCTTAAGTGGATTTAAAGATTTGACTTTTAAGGCTTCTTCTTATCCTTGTAATAACTCTGCGGACAGTTGTAATAAGTTCCTTCGGCTTGAAATAACTGTTCAGTCGTCTTAAGGTATATATCCTCTATTCTAGTCATAACTCGGCCTCTTTTGAATGCATTGAGGCTACAGGTGTCTTTTGGTAACTGAGAGGAATCAATTAGCCTCTAATGAGGCGATGGAGGCTTCTCGGTCTGGTAGATATTTTTGATATTATTTAAACACTGTTAATTTTGTTTTAACTCTGTGTGTTAGGCATAATTAGGCCTAATTCTCTGTCTTTTGTTCTTTAACCATGTTCAATTTAGTGTATTAGGCTTTTGATTGTCGAGCTTAGCCGCAATCCATTAAAACTGTAAAAACAATCTTCAATCTTCATTTCTGTTGTGGTTAGGTCTTCAACACTGATACTGTTTTTTTTAATTATGATTAGTTGTCTCTTGTTGATGTGCAGGTGTGACAAGGGCTCTATAAAACTGCTAGCGTTCGTGAGACACCAGCAAACGTGGTGTTGCAACCCTATGGAACAATCTCTTTGATAAACAAAAGTCTGGAGTATCGTCATCCTCGACTTTTATTTTCTTTTAAAATCATATGTAAAACCTTTAGAACCTGCAAAATACACAAAATAATTAAGAAATCCTACATATTGGGTAACGCTACTTCAGAGGTTGCGGTTAAGAGCATGGCCATTGGATGAGAGCACCCAACGGTGGAGATCGTGCGTAGAGGTCAAAAGGAGAGTGGTTGATGAACAAGCGGTGGAGAATTAAGCCGGATCTGTTGATCTATGATGATAAATGGTCGAGATTAGTTGTGAAAAAATAATGAAATGGGGTCACATTATTATGAAATGGTGGAAAAATGCAAAGAAATGGAGTTAAAACCTTAGTCAGCAATGAAAAAGGCAAGGAGGAAAATAGGGGTTTCGTGGATGATCCTGAACCATTAGATCAGATAGGCCTCAAAGATCAATGGTTGTGGTTGATCATGAAATCCCTTGGTGTATGGAGGAGGGCGATAGTGTAATGGCTAGATTAAATCTGAGCCGTTGATCTGTAGAGATTAACGGCGGGGAGCGAGCGGGATGAAACACAACGCAAATGGGGAAAGCGGTTTTGGAAAGAGAAACCAGCGATATTGCGCGACCAAAAGGGGAATATGAAGTTTTCACTTTTCAAATGCGATATGCGTCAGAGGCCGCCACATGGCTTTTCAATATCGCCGATATCGCATGATTTAAAATCATTAACCTCCGAGCATGAAATTACGTGAAAACGCGTGTCAAACGTCAAATCAAGGGTCTCAGATCGGACGATCGGGGAGTGAGCGCAATATCATCAAGATGCGCATGCAGAAGCAGGTAGGGTGGTTTTAATCCTAGCTATTGGATCAGAGATTGGACGGCTAAGATCTAATCTAGAGGAAGGCAGGACCCACATGGGTCGAGCCTGTCGGGATAAATTTGGGCCATCAGATCTTGACACGTGGATGGCCTGGATGTAATCAGAGCTTTCGCGATTGGCGAGGGCAAAAAAAAATGGGCGCCGATGCGATTGACTGTGGACCATCAATATGCAGATTAGATCAACAGTGGAGGATGAATCAGAGGAGTTCTCAGCGGGGGAAGGGACTTTGAGTGGGAGAAATGGCTACCGTTGGATCTGGGAAGGCGGGGAGGAGATCAACGGTTAATAATTGATCGGGAGATCACCAATTGGAGGTTTCAAATAAAATAACAAGTGCACCAATGAAATATTTGTGATGCGAGATTCTCCCAATCATTGATTGGTTCAAGATCAACAGTCGGGATTCGTTAAAAAACATGAACCAGCGGAAACCATTTATAACATATGAAAACACAATTTTGAATGAAAAACAAAGGTTCAATGGCTTCGGAGGCGAGTTATATATAAGGTTTGGCGACCGATTGCGGGGCCTCAGGGTATATGCGAAAGTTTAAAAGAACCGGGGTTTAAACATATAAAGGACCAATCGCATCGGAACAATGGTGCGAGCCTTTTCAATCTACCCATTTTAGAAAATCTCCGATGCAAGATTTTTTAGACCGTCGATCGGCCTTTGGATCAACACTTCTTATCATTCAAAACATTGCACTGGCGGGTTCCCTTTAAAACATTGAAAAATGGGTTTTTATGAATTTACAAAGGGAAAAAAGCATTGGGGAATGGTTTATACAAAGTGTTAAGTGCCCGATTACGGGATCTTGGGTTACATGAAGTGGAAAAAAGGCTCGGGTCTTATAAATAGAGGCCAATCGGCATCGGAACTTTTTGTTAAAACAAACAAACGTGCCCATCGATTGTTTCTAAAGAGAGACTTCATAAACCATTTGATTAGTTTTAAATCAACAATTGAGATTGATTTAAACCATGAACGGCGGGTTTCCTTTATAAGATAGGAAAATTGGGTTTTTATGACTTTACAAAGGAAAAATCAAATCGGGAATGGTTTATTGCATTGTTTAAGCACTCGATTACGGGCCTTTGAGTTTTGTGAAGCGTCAAAGGGATCGGGGGTTTATACAAGAGGGGCCAATCGGCATCGGGGTTTTATAAAAAAAGAAGTCATGCGCCCGTCGAAAAGTTTCGATGCGATAAGTGCTTGGTTCCAGCGCCAAGTCGCATGGAGGGGAAGTGGTTTTAGGGCTTAGCTCAAAGGGGCTTAGGCCTGTAATACAAAAGGCTCATTTTTATGATTTTTCAAGGATTTTCAAGGCATTTTGAGGATTTCGGATAAGGTAAAAAAGGAATTTTCAACCTTATAAAAGGGATTTTAATGAAGGGAAGAAGGGAAAAGAGGGAAAACAGAGGAATTTGATGGGAAAAAAGGGATAAAAATGAGGTTAATTTTCAGTGAAAGGAGGGGAAAAATGAGGGGAAAATAGGGTTTTTGCAGTAGTCTTTTCTTCATGAAAACAACATATTTTCGTAATTTTGAAAGGGAAACAGTAGTGAAGATTAACTCAAGGATACGATATCTTCACAAGACTTCAAGAACTAACAATTTAACAATAAAATTGTTTCTTGAAGGCTTCAAAAAATGATTTACCCACCATTTGATATGACAAATTTTATAGGTGGCTAACAGGATCCACATGGGAATGATGTTTCCCTATACATTTCAGATCCCATACCTCAAGGGAACCCCTAGACAACACCTTATTGCCTTATTTAGTACTCTACTTGTCCATGATGATAGATATTTAGCTAAGTTGCATGCTTGGGAGAGGCAATATGGAGATTCATTGTTGAAACAACATCTCATTCCTTGGAAGATCTCATCATATGTGGATGCTACAGTAGGAGGAGAGGACACTCTTTAGTTCTATCATTGTAGTTGCTTGAGGACAAGCAACATTTGGGAGGGGAGGACTGTAATATTCCAAAATTTTCATGCAACAAATTGGAATATTAGATTTTTCTAATTTCACTTAGGAGATGAATAAATGGGTAAGGAGGCCCATGCATAATAAAAATCTAAATAAAATCCCTCATGGTGTGAAAAGGGATCAAGGTAGCAGCTAGATTTTACACTCTCATGTGTGAACAGGGACAAATGCATGTGGACAAGGTCAAGTTTGACCAAGTCAACAACACAGGTATGAGAGGAGGAGATCATCCATAGAGATGGCGCAGTGCAAGTGGGAGGAAGATTCCTTGGTGAAGGAAACCCTAATGAGTGGGGCCCAAGGCAAGAAGGCTCACACATGTTTAAAAGGAGGGCAAGGCAGCCATAACAATTTTATGCTTATGATTTGATTTCTGGATTTTTTCTGAGAGACTATCCTACTTTCTTTAACTATTTAGTTGATATTGTTGTGCTGCTTAGCACAAGGATTTCCTGTTTAGGAATCCTTCTCATTTATTAATAGGCCTCTTGAAGGAGTTGTACTGATTTTCCTCACATCCAAGCTTGAAGCCAAGCATCCTCTTTCAGCTACAACATTATTTCTACAGCAATAAAATGTTGTGTTGCAGGTTGTTGCAGTGAGGGTTCACAACATCACTTCCAGCACTTGTTTTTCAGAGGAGGAGTCTCTCTTTCTCTTGGGAGATCAGTGAGGAAGCATTCCAAAGTATATTTTCACATCCTAGCACTTGGCCAAAGTACTCCCATCATCTACAGTGTAGTCCCTTGCAGGAAATATGTCATTTCTTGCAGTGTTGTAGTGAGAGGGTCAATCCCCTCAAGTTTGAGCTGCTTTCTCAGGGAAAAGGCCAACCTTTCTCCTGAAAAGTTTGTAAGGAGGATTTTCCTTCATTCCATGTATTTTTCAGCTGTATAAAGAAATATATTCAGTTATACTATGTCATTTTCAGATCCAGATCTGCAGATATGAAATTTTCCACTTGTACTCTCATAGAACCCTTGTCGGATCATTTCTATAATGTGTAAAGGAGGCTTGTTCTCAATTTTTCTCCATGATCTGATGTAATAAACTCCATATTTTTTAGTTCCATTATATTGCATCATAAACCATCATAAATTCATGCTGTGTATGCTTCAGTAAATTCTGCATAAGCTAAGTCATGGGGTTTAGGCCTTTTTAAGCCATACCGGGACCGTGAGACCTGTTTAAGCAAGAAGAAGAGATTTGTTTCCGAATATTTTCTAGGTGTGAGTCCCCTATAACATAATATAAGGTATCCAACCGTCATTTTCCCCTGTTATCTAGTAATTTGCTGGGAATAACGTTTTTAGGGCCTAAAATGTTGTTTTTCCCCAATTTTTGGATCATGAAATGAAGTACAGTTTGCTGCTGTAGCTTTAATTGATGGCTATGTGTTTTTAATACATCATATGAGTCTATTTATCATTTTACATCCATTATTGTGTTCATGTATTGTTATACCTCCAACTTTGGAATATCTTAAGATATTCCCATTATTGTAGATTTTCCCTATTTTGGGATATTACAAACTTACAGAAAAATCCACAGTATCTCTAGAAGAAATTGTTGAGGATGTTATGGTATCGATTGAATCCTAGGAGTAACCCATAGATTTCCTAGTCCTTCAGCCAAAAACCAAGTTTAATGGATATCCTCTCATTTTAGGGGGAACTTGGTTGGCCACTGTCGATGCTTATATCAGTTTTAGGGCTAGAAACATGACTATCAATAATGGGCCCTTATCCAAACAACTGGTATTATATCCTCCTGCCCACCCTTCCATTTACCATGACCTACCCTTGTGGTTGGAGGATGAAGAAGAAGAAGATGAGGTGTACAGTACCACACCCTACTCCATTTGTACCATAGATACTCTTCTTAGAGGGTGGCCACTAGATGATGATGATCTCATTGACCACATCATTCAAATCCATCCCCCCATTTCCATTCCACTCGATCACCTAGTGAGAGAATCTAAAAGCCACCCTTGGACTAAGCTGCACTTAGTTGACTCAACCAAGAAGCAACCAAGGCTATTGAATTTGGCCCATATAAATCCTTGGATATTAACTCATCCCTCTTGGCCAAAGAAGAAGAGAAAATGTGCCAAATATTGAAGGAAAACTTAAATGATTTTCCTTAGGACTAAAAGGACAATAAAGGGGTGTATCCCTCAGTGTGCACACATCATATTTATATTAAAGAGGGATGCAAGCCTTTGTACCAACCCCAAGGGAAGGTGAACCCAGCCTTAAAATACATAGTGAAGGAGGAACTTCACAAGTTGCTGGATGTAGGTTTTATCGACCCCATATCAGACAATGAGTGAGTGTCTACTCTTATTCTAGTCCCAAAGAAAAATGGGAAGTGGTGAATCTTTGTTCACTACTGAGAACTAAACAAAGCCATTAAGAAATGCCATTTTCCTTTGAACGTAATTGATCAAGTCCTATATGGTCTTGCAAGAAAGAGGTTTTTTTCTTTCCTGGATTGATTCAGTGGGTACAAATAGATTTATATTAGCCTGAGGACCAGAACAGGACCACATTCACATGTCCTTGGGGAGATTTCACTTACAAATTCCTTCCTTTTTGCTTATGAAATGCCCTTACTACTTTCCGGAGAGAATTCCTGAGCATTTTTTCTGAACTAATCCATGATTCTATAGAGATCTACATGGAAAATTTCACATCTTATGGGTTTGATTTCTACAAGGCTCTCTATAATCTAGGAAAAGTGTTGAGGAGGTGCATTGAAATGCATCTATACCTAAGTCCTGAAAAATGTGAATTTTTGAAAAGGGGAGGGATAGTCCTAGGCCACTCCATATCACAAGCAGGAATATAGTTAGACCGAAAGAAAATCACCATCATAAAAATGGTGTCTATTCCTCGAAATAAAATATATGTCAGAATTTTCCTAGGTTTGGATGGTTACTATAGGAGGTTCATTAGGGACTTCAGCAAAGTGACTTTGCCATTATTTGGATTGTTGGCCAAGGATTCTGAGTTTTCCTGGTTTATTCTTTGTCAGGAGGCTTTTGATATCATTAAGGGAAAACTAACCACTGCCCCTATATTTTTAGGTCCAATTGAGCTCTTCCCTTCCACATTCTGTAATATTCCCAATTATCCATAAGCTAGTTGGAATATTAAACTTTGTTTTTGCTTCTTTGTTTGATGAATAAGAGGTCACGGGGAGCCATAAATCTCCTTAGTAGGAATAAAATAACTGCTAATGTGGAAGGAGGTCATATTATCAGCTTAATTAAGCACCCTTGTGTGTGAAAATGGGCTGGAGCATGATGACAAGGTCAACTTTTACCAAATCAAAAACGTTGTTATGGAGGAGTGGACATTTATTGAGGGAGAATGTAGTTTTGGAGGGAGATCTCATGCATGGAGATAGTGGCTTTAATGAGTGGGGCCAAGGGTGAGGAAGCTCACCACTTATATAAGGAAGAGGATGAAAACCATAGATCATCATGTTATGTTTTGATATTTTGCATTTTATGGTTTGTTTAGACTTTTTTCTCTCTTTAGCTGTTTAGCTAAGATTGGAGAGTTGTTTAGCACAAGGTGTTCCCGAGCAGGAATCCCACCTCTATCCTTGGGGGACTTCTAGTGCCCACTCAGGAAGAGTATTTTCACTATATTTCCACTTTCGGGCATCATGCCAATCTCTACCTTTATTCTACAATGCAGTTGTTGTTGAGAGATGTGATGAGTTGCAGGGTGCAGCAGTGGAGAATACATCTGGGTGATTTTTTATCTATATTTTTAGTGGAGGAAGGTTTCCTTCCATTTGGAGACTATTAAGGAAGGCCCTTGAGCCTTATTGCAACATTTCGCATCAGGCCACATTATTGTTTTCCCCTACAATGCAGTTCTAGTCTTGGACTGTGTTATTTTAGGGAGGAGTTGTAGGGGTGGTTTTAGTACACCATTTGGGGAGAAGGTTTTCTAGTAAATAGATTAGCCTTTTATCTAGAGAGTCTATTGGAGGAGGTTACATTCCTTGTCATATCATATCAGCCACATCTTTCTAGCTGTGTATTTGCAGTGAATCTTCAGCCCTAGGGCTTGGGTTCATATCATGTATTCTGGTGTATTTTTTAAAATACTCTTGGGTTTCTTGTTGGAGGTTGTATAGAGCCTTGATATTCATGTACATTATCTTTTGAGGCATATATAAGACATTTAATATTTTTTATATTCATTTGCTGTAGCAGTGCTCCTATGACTACACTGTAGTAGTCTTTCAACATTTTGATATAGTAGCAGCACCTCATTCTTGAGGGATTTATCTATCAGAGGCTTATTGATTCATGTTGTATGGTTTGTGCCTCATTGTATTTCATTATTTTTCTATTGTTATGATGAATAAAGAAGCTCCATATTGGTCTCATATCTTTATGTGATGTTTTACACTGCTATTTTAAGCATTTTGTTCTATATTCCTACTTTTCCCATTTGGGAATATTACAGTGGTATCAGAGCATAATCTTGGCTCAGCCTGTGCATCTTAAGCTAATATGTCATCAGAATAAGGATATCCTCTCACAGATAGAGAGAAGAGGTATCTCAAAAGAAACCAGAAGTATGATTATATCGGTGATAAAGAAGACAAAGGTAAAACCCCTTTATCAGGAGAAGATGAGGAGAAAAAGTTCCCTAAGATTCTTCTTCAAACTATGCAAGAAACTACAAGAAAAATAAAGGATATGAGGATGGATAGACACAAGGAATCCCATAAAGAGTTTCTACATGGTGAAGGCTTTGACATTTCTCATCACTGGAGTGATCAACTAGTGAAGCAACAAGCTTCCCAACACTCTACAATGCCTAATATTTTTAGCAGTGGGAAATGGAGGGTTTCAAGAACAAGATACTCTTCAAGACTATTTCATGGAGTATGAGTCTCAATCTCAGAGATTCAAGGATCATTTGATTTTTCAAGAATTTCATTAGATAAAGGACAATAGGAGACCCCAACATCAAAATAGAGGTGGAGGATTCATACAGAATCATGATCTACACCCGAATATGGGAAAATTTTTCTTAAACATCTTTTATGGGTCATCTAAATCCACTTCCAAATCATGGGTAGAGAAGCTAGACATCTACTTCTAGCTGAACCAAGTACCGGATATAGAGGCCATCAAAATAGCAGCGCTGCACCTTGAGGGTGAGGCACATGATTGGTGGTTTCATGGTTTGTCTACATTGGGTCATGCCAATGTGACTGCATATTCAGATTTCACAAGAAGGTTGGTGAGAGGTTTGATCGAAGATACCCAGAGGCACATTTCATAGGGCTAGAAAAGCTCAAGCAATCAGGTAATCCATAAACTTATACTTCTAAATTTCTAAAACTTTCTGTTATGGTTCCTAATTCATCTGCAGCAAGGAGGGTCTATATGTTTATTGATGGGTTAGCAGAACCTTACATGGCTTGGTTAAGTCTACAAGCCCATTACCCTTCAAGATGTCATTGAAAGGGCTAGAGATCTACAGGATGCCTTGCCAAAATCAAAGGCAACATTTCATCAAAATCCCACTTTTACATCAAAGGGAAAAGATGAGAAGGCTCCTTTTTCAAAAGAGAGCAAAAGCAAAGTACCTCTTAGTGATGATGTCCAAATAGATTATAGGAGAAGGAATATTTGCTTCACATGCCAAGAATCATGGGCACCCAGAGATAGATGTGTAGTAGGAAAGGCACACTATATAGAGGTCTTCTCATATGATGAGGAGGAAGAAGAAAAATAACTAGAAGGGGGTCATAGCGCTCGAATAGTCGGAGATGATCCACCACCACCAAGAGGTGGGAATGGAGAAATTTCTCCAATTGGAGGGGCTCTTTCATCATTGAGAGTACCTAAGTAATTGACCTTGAGGGTTCGAGGTTCCATCTTGGATCAGAGGGTTTCAGTTTTTATTGACAGTGGGGCTACCCACAACTTTATTGATGCCCAACTAGTGCAGAGGAGGGCAATATGCACTGATGATTTTGAGGAATTTTCTATTTTTATACTAGGAGATAGAACTATGCAGTGCATGCATTATTTTCCATATTTATTTGTCACCATGGGGACATATATATTGAATGATCACTTCTTTGTGGTTGACATACCTAACACCAGTGTGATATTGGGTGTGCAGTGGTTCATTACTTTGGGGAATGTTACCACAAATTGGGATACTTTGTAGATGGAATGGGTGGATATAAATAGTGGCAAAAGTCAGATGATTAGAACCATGCACACATATCCCTCACAAACAACTTCCACAAAAAAAACAGAGATGGATTTGCACAGTGGAAGGAAGGACCTAACAACCCCATCTATTATGCACATGACTTTGGCCTATGAGACATTACTGTTTTTTGGAAAACCACCTAGGAGGCCACCTAATCAGGAGTTGGTGAGAAATGTCTCATAACATGGTGCACCACTCATAGATCCATGAGGAGTGGGGGCATTGGGAGGTCATGGTACATCACTGAGAGTCTTGGGTAGACTCAAGGAGGAGGGAGACATTCTCCCAACATCATCATTACCCACTCTCACCTCAGTTCTTGCGCTGAGAAAGAAGTAGTTGAGGGAGGATAGCAACCTTCCAGTAGATGAATTTGGCATAGGAGATCTCAAATAAGGGAGAAAGAACATGACAAATTCTTTATATGATAGATCATTAGCGCTATCACTTTGGAGGATAGATCCATATTGGAAATCCCAGCTGTTTGTGGATTATTCCAAGGATCTCTTTACTTGCATGATACTTGATGACCAGCTACTAGAGGAGGGATATTTAGTCAAAGATGGGGTCATATACTATCAAAGTAGGATCTTATTATCTAGATCATCCAAGCTCAGGCAGAAGTTTCTACAAGAAGCACATGAATATTTTCTCTTTAGCCACACTTATTCCATGAGAGCATACCATACCATCATGGAGGGGTATCCTTGGGAAGGCTTTGAAGAGGAGATATATCAGCATTTGAGGAGATGCATGATCATGTGGAGTTGGAGGAGATACATAACTCTTTGATGGAGTTATCATAGCCACCTCTTTCCTTTATGGGAATGAGAGGGGATCTATCTATGAGCCACTCCATTAGTATGATTGAAGTATATGGTGAGGATCATGTTTTTATGCATAACGATTTACTTGAAGAATATGTGCATTCCTTAACCATACATGTGCAGGCCATTGCTCCAAGTGGGAGCACTCTTCCTTATAAACTTCATGGCCAACTTTGGTACATAAACAATGTTGAGCATGGCCACTCCCTAGGAGGATATAGGGAGATTATTTACCATTCAGGGTGCACTCCAAAGGCACCAAACATTTCTCACCTTCTCAAAAATTTTGAGAAGACTATGGTAGCAAGTAAGTGGTGGGGAAACCACTTACCATATCATTTTCTAAGGCATTCAGGAGATATACTGCGCTGGTTCCACATGTGGGACTATGATCCACCTCCATTATTGAAAATGGTAGCTTATATGTACTTGGTTTTGATCCCATACATTGATGGCGTTCTTATTCTTATTATGGGAAGGAATGGAGGAAGGATGGAAGGATTGGATGGGCCCTTTGGGAGAGAGATTCTCCTTGTTTCTTATGCTACATGTTTTAGGGAGAACATTAGGAAAACCACCAAGTAAGGTGGAATATTTATAAATTATTGGTGAAACACTAGTGAGAGGTGTGGTTGATTAGTTATCGGGCACCAAAGGTATGATGGACTCAGGGGAGGTCTAAGACTTTGATTTGTAATATGTCAAGTGATTTATGGTGATGATATTTCCATTGTGGGGGAAGCACATCTTACAGCGAACCAAAAATGTGACAACTGGCATCGCATAAGTGTAGCTATGACATAAGAATATATTATAATCCAAGTGGGCATCAATGAATTCTATGTCAATACAAATAGTATTTCCCGCAAGTGTGACAGGACAATTGCAGAACATTCCAAGGGGCTGATAAGGGTGACCGTCCCAAGCACATAAAGTGATGGTGAACTAAAACAGATTGGGGGATCCTAGCTTCTTCCAAACATAGTCATACATCACATAGGTGGATGCACCCTCGTCAATGATACATCTCTAAACATGGGCATTACGGATCTTTAATGGTATTTGGCAGGAAATGGATGAAGGTAAAGGGACATGTTCTAGTTTTTCAACATCAAAGATAATCAAACAATCATATGAAGGATATGAAACACTCAAATAATATAGTATAGCATTAATTTTAGATGGGCACGTTTGGAGGACTACCAACATTGACATGGAAGCAGGATGTTGCACCAAGTCATTTACTATGTTGTAAGTGTGGGCGAATTTGGCAGAAGAAAAATTTCAGCGTAATGGCCCTTTAAGGATATTGTGAGTGACCTTTGCCTTAGGTTGAGGGATATGTAAAGGAAAATTTTTTGTTGAAATAGAATTTGTGGATACTTTGGTATGGGACTCGGTTGCAGACGTGGCAGGTTTCTTGTCATATTAGCGTGACCAGGTCTGAAGGTTGATATTAGCAACATTGACCTCTTCATAATTCATCATGAGAATCTGGTAATCAGGGGTGCCAGAATACGGTGGTTGAGGGGTGACCTGACCTTGAGGTGGTTGGGCAGTAACATATCCTTTCTGAGGGAAAGGATTAGTGAACATAGCTGGTTGATCTAGCGCAGTGTTTGGAGGAAGCAACGCGGTGGCTTGTTGTCCTCTAGACGTTGCTTGGGCTTCCCACAACTAGCGTATCTAGGTTAAAAGGGTACAATCATGAGTATAATTTCCATGGAAACCACAACATGAATAAGGTATGTTCTTACGAAGAGGCTTGTTCTGCTTGGGTTAATTTCCATGTTGCTGGTTTACGATATTAGGTTGGTTCCCTTGGGGTAATTTCGGTTGATTACCTTGGTTCCCTTGGTTACCATGTGCTTGTTGGTTCTAGTTTCCTTTCCCCTTATTATTTTTCTTTTAATTAGGAGGATTAGTCACACTATGATATGCATATGCATGACCTTGAGGAGGCAGTGATTGTTGTGGAAAAGTTTGAGAAGGCACAAGAGGCTAGGGCGCTAATTCCAGAGGGGATGGAGTGTTGGGCTGTGCATAAGGATAGAAAATTAGTGGGGAAACATTTGGGTAAAAAGGTTGAGTAGAAGTTGTCCCTGACATCAGTTAATGGGGCTGGGCAAAGGTATAAGGTATGCTTTGACCAAGATACAAGTTTCCACGAGGGGATAGGTGTTGGAGGAATTGGTACCCCCTTGGGGGTAACCATAACTCATGTGAGGAGGAGAATATGGATGTGAGGGAGATCAAAAAATACCGTTTGCAGCTTGAGACGCCCCCGGTGCATTGGCACCACCAGGTCTAGGAATATTTGGTAAAACCGTATAAACTTATCGGACTGGGCATAGATAAAGTCATATTTAAATGCAACCTGGAGAGCTTATTCCTCTGGTTGAGGAAAATTATATGTGACATATTTACCAATGGGATCTAAGAGCATTCTAAGAAGCCAATCCATATAGACACGGTCGTCGAATGTAGGAGCTCGACACAAGCTCCTTATTCTACGTCATTCTTGGACATGGTCAGAAAGGCAGGTGGAAAAATATTGATGGAAAGCGGTCAATAACTCGGTATCATAAGTGACTTACATCCGACCGACAAGACATGGAAGAAATCAGCCTTACTAACCTTTGACGTGAGATGCCGTTATATATGTAATAACGACTCATTCCATATCCGATTGCTTTCATTTGATCACTAAGCTTTGAAAACCCAAAAGTAGTGGCATAATTACATATAGAAATAATTACCGACGTTCTATTATGGGAAATTCAGTACGGAAAGTGGGTGTATGGAAATTCAGGGTAGGGCTGTTGAAAATGTATCATAAGGTAGGGGTAACTATAAATATGATAGAAAATCTTTAGCAAGAGTCGTAAAAGTGGAATGAGACACATTAGTCTAGTCAACATACCAGTTTTTAGCTTCTCCAGTGAGCGTACGTTGGAACAGCCAAAGGCGAATGGAGTCATCGGTGATGGAATTAGACAAACACCACATATGAAAGGAGAGGAAATGATTATTAGGGTCCTCTCCAATGTTTCCTTCAAACATATTAATGTCATAAGGAAGCTTAGTTGGCATAGCTGGCCAACCTACATTTTGGAGTATGGGGTCATTGATTAACTGGCGAAAATCAGGAGGTCTTATTCCTGCCATAAAAGGTAGCAAGGTAGTATCCAGAACAGTTCTAGTGGTGGTTCCGCTAGTATTATCTCCAACATTAGGTGTAGGGCCACCAACATCTTGAGGACCTGCACCTGCATTGGCACTTGACATGGTGATGGTATGAGGGTGAGGAGAACTGGGGTTGGAATCAGAGGAAGAACCTGATGAGCCAGAATTAGAGTTCATATGGGAACTCAACAAATTACTAACTCAGACCCTACGGGGTGGAGTAAGAAGCCCTAATGGAAACTTAGGGTGAATACCTTCGAGTCTCTACAATAAACGCCATAGGGGCGCAATGATTTCAAGTCACAAATGACACGAAAAGTTTGAAGAGTGATATACAAAGGATATTTGAGGAAAATTGATTAATTATTATGTTTATGTCTTCACTTGGTAGTGTAAGCCAAGTGCTATTAACTTTAGGTGTGAGTTTGTGTAAGCCATATGTTAATTTTAATCAAGCCCAAACGGTTGCGTAAAGAAAAAGAAAAATGTTGAAGTACTATAAATAAAACTGAAATGACAATAAAATAAACAATTAACCATGCATAAATCCAAACCCAAAGAAGGTGTTGAAGATTGCAACAAGAAATAGTGAAATTGGCATCTAGAAACATCATCCTTGATCCTAGTGAAAAATAAGCATCTACACTATGTGTGGCTCACACGGGCTATTTTTAGGTGATATGTCTATTTTTAGAATTTGTATCAAAGTCTATTTTAGTAGTAATATATTTATAGAGGGTTGAGAACGTTATATGGATGGATGGGCGTCTAAGTTTGGAATGCATGTGTGAAGTTTTTTCATGGAATGCATGTCTAAAATTAGAATGCATGTCGATTTTTGTTAAGCCCTTAAAAAAAATTAGACAATAAATAATTGTCTATTTTCAATGAGCACTTGGAACTAGCTAACTAAAGTGGCAAATCATTTGGCTAAGTGGATTTTGAGTTGAAGTGGTTGGTTGGTGGACCATGCAATGGACTTCATTGTAACTGAGTGATACAAAGTTGTAACAGAGTTGGATGTTTAGTTCTGTGAGTTTTTATTTAGTTTAACTCAGTTAAGTGAGTTAAATTCAGTTGTGCTAGTTGTAACTGGTTGTAACTAAAGATACATTAGTGAGAGTGAATTAAATATTAAATTAATTCACATGGAGTGATCTCACTTGAAACTGAAGAAATACTACTGTTAACTACATGCATGTTAGATCAAGTGGAGACCCAGTTGAGAGATAGGTGAAAGGGCCTGGTTGACTATCAGTTGTGACTATAGTGGTGCATTAAATGCATTCACACACACATTGGAGATGATTATTAGGATTGCACAGTCAAGGCTGGCCATATCAAAATCATTCAGAGTTTCTTGACCATCAGGGATTGCGCAGTGGAGGCAGGCTGTCAGGAGGCAGTAAATTAGTGCATGTGTGAACCAATTTTTGTATGACAGTGTGAGACGATTGTATATTGTACTAAGAGCTCTTGGATTATAGTTTTTTATGAGATTATTTCATGATCTATGATATACATAATATATGATAGTTGGGGTTTTTAGCTTTAAGCTTTCCTGGTAAAAACATATTGTTATGTGCAAATGATTTTTCTTCATGTGTTTGCAATTGGCGATTAAATTTCCACAAAAAATTAAGTAGAAGGATTATGTATTTAACAGTGGATTTAATTTTTAAATCATGAGAGTCCAATAATACATCATTGTATTGCTTAAATTTCTACATAAGGCTCTAGAACAACCAGACGACAAGGGAGCAAAATTGACTCAAAACACACTAAAAATGGCCAAGAGATCTAATGTCAAAGGGACAGGGATCTAATGACTCTATACTACTGGAAATGATGTAGAAAATAGCAAGAAACTAGAGGGGAAAACTACTGCAACAAATCAGGCTAAAGGTTAAAACCCTAGGGAAAACAAAGGCACGCTAAGGAAAATACCAAAAAAAACTCAAGAGGAGGTTTTGTATGGAAAAATAACCTATCAAAAAGTATCAAATGAAAGGATAGATCATACCCTCAAACAATGACTAAAAGTGATGCAAATCTAATACTACCTACTCACCTTAACCCCTCCTAAAAAGGTGGAAGTGTACTAAAACCCTAGGGGGTTTGGTTCTCCTTCAAGGAGACAAACTGAGTATATTTAGGCCTAAGACAAGCTAAGACAGAGGTCAGACAACCTAAAATAGTTCTCTCGTCAAATCGTGACAGTTGCAGAAAAACCTCAAAAAAATATTCCAGATCGCAGTTTCTGACCCGTGGATAGGTGAAATCACAGTTTATGGGTAGAAAAGTGCAATTTCAGGGAGAAATCGTACTATTTGAGCTGAAAAGTGCGAGTTGTAGTTCCTAGGTTCTCAGACGCTAGGTTGTGGAAAAGATGTCACCGCTGACACGACTGATACCTTTTACCTGTGGAAAACACCAAAAAAGATCTGAAAGTTAGAATTTTGACTGAATTAGGGTAAAAAGTTAAAAAATAATATCAAGAGACTGAAAAAAGCTGAAGAAAAACCCTTTTTGTTGAATTTGATGGTGATAGAGGAACCTGAATTACGAAAGTGGAGTCAACATTTGTTAGCGTAAATTCTTAAAGAAAGGGCTCGAAAAGAGCCTACTTTATTTGTGTGCAACAAAAAACCCTAACAATAGAAATTTCTACTTAAATCTTTAGATATGTAATCTATAGTTAACACAAATGCTGTAAAAAACCAGATATATGCAATAAAAATAGTTAAACATTGAAAATAAATAGTAATCACTTCATGCATCCAATAGAAAAGACAAGATTTAAAGAAATTTTTCATATATATTACACCTCGTGAAGGGGAAAAATAAGTGTTACTAGTCCCCCTCACTGGGATGGGTTTTTGGTTTTCCTCAACGCTTCAATTCTAGAAGTTTTTCTCTCTCAATGGTGTAGAAAAACCCAAAATGTGTTGAACTCTTGGGAGCTCAAGAAGCAAAAGAAAATGGTAGCGACAATGAGAATGATCAAAGTGCGACAATGAAAAGGATCAAAGTGAAGAATGAATGGAAGAAACCCTTCTATTTATAACAAAATATTTAGTTATCCTCGATAATGGTGAATAATAAAATATTATTAATCAAGCTCTAGATTTAACTACTTGGAATATTTTATTATATTTTGTTGGAGGGAAAAGGTATTTAAATTGGTCAAATACCTTTATTTAGAAATAATAAACAAATAAATGGTTTAATTATCATTTCAAGAATGTGGTTAAGGAATAATAAACAAATAATGTTTTTTTTTAATTATTCCTAGTTGATTTAGTCAAATTTAACAAGGAATAGTAACTAAATAATGATTTAATTAATTATTCCTAGAGAAAAATAAGATAAATAATGATTTATCGAATTATTTCTAATAACTCAGTTAAATATGACCAGAAATATTATTTAAATAATGGTTTAATTAATTATTCCTAGATTAAAATCAAACAAATAAGGATTTATTTAATTATTCCTCTTCGGGTTTCTTGTTTAAGCCAGAAACAACTTAATAAAGTATGGTTTATTAAATTATTTCTTATAGTGAAATAAATTTCACTATGGTAAAATTGGCCTTACATGGTGTACTTTGATCTATCTAATTGTAAATGGTTAGATGACTAAATTTTGGTGATAACAATACCAACTTAAATCATCAACCTAAGGCTTGTACAAACTTAAGAGGTGTCGACATTATATGTACAAAATGCAATGCATCCTTATTTTGTTGATCTGATTCAATTGGGTGAATAAAATGAATTTCATAAATGGAAACACTTGAAGTGGAAACCTTAACCTATAAAATACAAGGAAATCAAACCTATTCTAATTGCATAAAGTAAATAGCATGAACCAAATATAAAGACTAAAGACTAACAAACTAAAATTGCAGGAATGTAAAAGATTGTACTAATTGAAGAGATGAAATATGCTAGCCTACTTGCAGATGCAAATCAAGGTTCTACTTGTGGAATGTATATCATTACTCTACTTGCAGTGTGTGAAAAAATGCTTAAAAAAATAAACTTGATCTAAAGCGTATGAATAACTTCAAAAACTAGGTCCAATCTACTTGCATTGAATATTTTCCTTTCTTATCACTCAATTAAAGACAATTTAGCTTTAGTAATATATTCCTTACACATTGCATAAGAGGAAAATCTTTGTGATGCAAATGTGGAAATTTGTCTACTAATTTTAATTGTTGTTTTGTTATTGCAGTGAAGGAAGGATGGGTCTAAAGTTGTCCTTGGTCCTCCCCAACCATGGATTTAAAGTATGGAGGTCATTATTCAATCCAAATATACAAAAATAAATCTCTTAAATAAAATATGTTCAAGTTTAGAGATTGCTACGAGATGTTACAAAATTGTTATAGGATTCTTACAAGATGCTACAAGAATGTTCTATTTTACTACAAGATTGGATACATGAGAGTTTTGAGGGTGGAAAAGGTCATATAAAGGTGTTAAAGGCTAGTGGAAGGTAGGATAATGTTGTATGTTTCCCTTTCCAATCTTAGTTCCCCTTCAACAAACCAAAAATGTACTCTCGGTGAACAGTGTTTTTTAGGATTTTTTGAGGTAGAAAGAAGGATATGTTGGTATAATAGGGAGTGTAAATTAAGATTATAACATTGAAAATCCAACTAATCGCTTGCACATGAAAAAAATATTATGATTTGTATACTAGAAAAAACCAAATACCTATTCTACCATCTAGTCTATCCTCTAAGTTATCTCACCAATGACTAAGAAAATCGAATGCAAGTGAGATGAGGTGAATTTTTTTATTAATTAGGTTTTCCTAGGATTCCAATATAATTTAAATCACTCAAAAATACATTTTTTAACATGTGCTAAAAAATAGAGGAAAATTACTACTCCAAAAACAATAAATTCAAGAATGAGTGAGCTAGTTAACATACCAAATTCCTAACCTAGACAAGTGAAAATTATATGGGGTGATTTTTTTATTAAATTTAATGTTTTTATGACTGAATCAAAGTAAAATCAAATCAAAATAGCATATAATTGCTACTATTTTACTACAAGAGACTTCTAGAAATTCTAGATTTCTGAACTAGTAAACCAATCCATGTAGCTCAATGATGAATATAACTTTTAAAAGTTGTTCTAAGGATGAATAATGATTATGGATGTGTAAATAACCTACAAAAAAACTGACCTCAATAATTTAACTAGTATGAGTTACAACAAAAGAAGAATGAATAGTCACAAATGCAGAAATAAGAGATGAAAGTGAAAAAGACATTCAAAGGAATTAAAGAAATTGTACAACATGCCTCTGAGGCTCCTAGGATGGAAAATGTGAAGGATAACCAGAGTCTTATTAATGAAACCAAGCTTTAAAAGTTAAAAATTGTACCAAACTTCATTATTTGAATCAATCCAGGTACATACCTGCTAGAAATGAAGGTAGTGTTGTTAAATAACAATTTTTCTCCAGAAGACGACTAATAAATACATGCCCCTAGAAGAAAATTTGAATTGGTACTTATAAAATTAGATAGGGAATCATTATCCTTGAAATTAGACAACTTTCCCCTCCAAAATACCTCAAAAAGTGGATGTGGTTCGCAACACTGGGAATCTTCATTGAATGACATAGAACACATACGTAGATTTTCTCAAATAGTGGAGCTCTAGAATTTGTCAATAATTTCATGATATATTTTTTATTTTTTATCCAATTTTGGTCTGTCGTGTAGTAGGTATAAAGTCCCTATATTATCTCATTCATAATTTACTCATTATTCTCTCAATATTCTGCAAAAATAAATAACATTAGGCACATAATATGAAATTAGCTCTAAACCTTCCTAAGAACATATGAAAGCTAAAAAAATGTTATTAAGTGTAGATGGATATATTTAATATGGCCTCTATGTGCCTAAGAAAGGTTATATGAGCATTAATTTGTGTCTAATTTGGTGGCTCATTGTTAGGTCCCTATATTACTAGTTTAGTACCTTATTATTATTAGTCTAGTCCCCTTATTGTTATTGTTGTACCCTTGTAACCCCAATATTGTTATTATTGTGCCCTTACATTGTTATTGTTAGGTCGTCTAGGATTATATTTTGGGCCCATGGACTCCTATATATAGGAGGAGGTTTTGGTCATTTGTATCATCCAAGAATTTTTCATTTATGTAATGTATTGGAGGTTGCCCCCTCGAAGTGACTTATTTCTAAGGCGTTGATCTATATTTTCTTCTATTTTTGGAGTTGTTTTCATAACATTTGGTATAAGAGCTTTGGATTCTAGGGTTTCGCTGCTCCAAACATGTCATCGTGGAATTTTCGTTATAACTTTTTTTCTACGAAGGTGCAGAAGCTGAAATTTGTATAGTGCGAAGCTGAAATCCTGAGGAACCTCCTGTAACAATTTCAGATCTTGCTTCGCAATATTTTCAGAGATATGATCTGGGGACTGTAGGTTTTTTTTCAAGCTCCTGAATTTCAACTAAAACAGGCCATCGTGGAATGCTTTCTATAACTTTTCGTATACAAAGTTTCAGAAGATTAAATTTGTACACTGTAAGTTGAAATCTTGAGAAATCTCCTGTAAAAATTTCAGATCTTGGTTCGCAATATTTTGGAGAAATGATCTATGGAAGTTAGGATTGTTTTAAGCTCCCAAATTTCATCTCAAAGAGGTGACCGTGGGAAAAATTTTATAACTGTCTCTCTCTGAGTGTCCAATTGGGATTTTGTAAAAAGTGGCCATAAGTACATGGACTGTAGTTTTTGGTATATCAATTTCAGAGCTGAAGGAGGAAACAGTGACACGTGGCAAGTCGTACAAGTTCTCTCTACTGAACCAATCCATAATTAGGTCATCGTGGGATTTGGCATAACTTTTCCTTGAAGAATCCAAATCAGGCCAGACCTATGGCATTCAAAAGAAGATTTAGAGGGCTACTTCAGGGCTGAATTTTAGATATTGAAGATATAAAATCACAGAGATAATTCAGTTTCAATATCAAGCTCCTCAAAAGCAAGAAAAAGGTGTGTATTTTTTTTTCGAATTACATAAGTCTCATTTGAAAAAGAAATTAGTTTGAATTTATTCCAAGGT
Organism: Pinus albicaulis; assembly: GCA_034641835.2. Taxonomy (NCBI): domain Eukaryota; kingdom Viridiplantae; phylum Streptophyta; class Pinopsida; order Pinales; family Pinaceae; genus Pinus; species Pinus albicaulis. Next base: position 1,436,956,874 of record CM076575.1, on the reverse strand, counting down.
CATATTGAAGAATAGATATCAGTATTGGGTTCTAAAATGCCCCCTAAAAATAATTCAACACCCATTAAGCCTTCAAAAGGCTCTACTATGACTCTTGAAGATGAAGAAACACAACATGAGATATTAAAATTACAAGGGAAAGTGCACCAAATTCCTTTATCGCAAAGAGCAACAAAAAATGAAATGGAAGTTTTGAAGAAAGGCATGGAAACTAAGATGGATGGTTTGAAGAAAGGCATGGAAGCTAAGATGGATGGCATGGAAGAAGGCGTGGAAGTTAATATGGATGGAATGTAAGATAATATGGATGACATGGAAGCTAAGATCGATGAAAAAATGAAAGACAACGTGGAAAACATGAAGAATTATTTGGAAAAGTCAATACAAGAAATGTTTCCTAATGTCGAAAAGATAGTAGAGGAAACTCATGATGAGAAAAAAATAAATGTTAATCGTGATTTCATAAACTCTAATGTTGGATGGAAGAACCACCATATTCCAAAGATGGATATGGGGAAGTTTGGTGGCAAGGATCCCATAACATGGATGCTATAGATGGAGCAATATTCTGATCTCAATAATGTGCAAAACACACAAAAGGTACGCATTGCAACTTTACATTTAGAAAAAAATACATTTGTATGGTATCGATGGCTTTGTTCCCATAAAAAAATTATCACTTGGTCAAATTTTTAAAGAGGAAATGATAGCACATTATGAGGATACAAAAAGCAACACCTTCTTTAGCCAATTGATAAATCTCAAACAAAATGGTTCAGTGGTGGAGCACATTGAGGACTTCCAAAAATTGAATATAAGGGTAACTGATATTCGTGAGGAACACATGATTGATGTCTTCATAGGGACTTTAAAGGATAACATCCAACATGAATTTTGCATTTGGGAACCTGATTCATTGGAAGAGGCATTGAGGTTGGCAAGAAAAATTGAATGTAAAATTATGGCAACAAGGAAGCCTACCACTCACATATATAAAGATGGAAGTGTTGCAACTCCTACACTTCCACAACCTATAAGGTTGACACAACAAAAATTGGAAGAAAAAAGAACAAAATGGCTTTGCTATAGTTGTGATAGAAAATACACTAAAGGTCATAAGTGTGTTGAGAAGAAATTATTTTACATAGATTGCGAAGAGGAAGAAGAAAATGAGCAAGAATCTTCAAAATAAGAGGATATACACTAGGAACCAACCCTAGAAGAGGAAGAAATGAGTCTGACCATATCATGTAATGCATTGGCAGGAATTACCACTCCTCAAACTCTCAATATAGAAGGACATATCAAGAAGAAAAAGGTAATAGTGTTGATTGATTCGGGTAGTACCCATAATTTTATTCATTGGAAGGTAGCCAAGGAATTGAATTGTTTCCTATACCCAGCACCAGAATGTCAAGTGATGGTTGTAAATGGAGGAACTATAAATTTCTCTAGAAAATGCCATAATATCAAGCTAACCATGGGGCAATATGTATTGAATAGTGCAATTCATTCCATTCCTATGGGAGGTGTTGATGTTGTACTAGGAGTATGGTGGTTACAAGCATTGGGGACGATAGCTTTTAATTTTCAAGAAATTTTCAAGAAATTTTTTTCAGAAGGAAAGGAAGTTGAATTACGGGGTATCGCAGGGAAGCCAAGAAATATAATAAGCTCTAATGTCATGAAAAATCTTCTGAAGAAAGAACAACGAAGCGTAATTGCACAGTTATTCTCACTAGAAGTTCCAACATCAAAATCATCTATTTCTGCAGATCTCCAAAAATTCTTGGACAATCATTCCAAGGTGTTTGAAACTCCCAAAGGACTCCCACCTATTCGTGATCATGATCATGCTATTCATTTGATTCCAGGAAGTGTTCTTCCAAACATCACACCTTATAGATATCCTTATGTCCAAAAGAGTGAAATTGAACGTATGGTTGCAGAAATGTTAGAGGCTGGTATAATTCAACCTAGTCAAAGTTCTTTCTCTGCTCCAGTAGTATTGGTGCACAAAAAGGATGGATCATGGTGCTTGTTTCTAGATTATAGGGAGCTCAATAAGCTCACCATTACAGATAAATTTCCCATTCCTGTGATTGATGAGTTATTGGATGAATTACATGGAGAAATTTATTTTACCAAGTTGGATCTTCGTTCAGGATATTATCAAATTAGAATGAAGACTAAAGATGTTCTGAAAATATCATTTCGAACTCATGAGGGTCATTATGAATTTTTGGTCATGCCTTTTGGCCTTACCAATGCACCTTCTACATTTCAAGGGTTGATTAATTCCATTTTCAAACCCTTCCTTAGAAAATTTGTGCTAGTATTTTTTGATGATATACTAATCTACAACAGGTCTTGGAAGGATCATGTTCAACATGTTGACAAAGTGCTCAAACTATTGCATGAGAAATAATTATATGAAAAAACATCCAAATGTTTCTTTGGAGTACAAGAGGTGGAATATCTGGGTCATATTGTATCTCATGAGGGTGTTAAGGTATTCCTAACAAAATTAAATCCATTAACAAATGGAAATTCCCCACAACCATAAAGTAGTTGCAAGGATTTCTCGGGTTAACAGGGTATTATCACAAGTTTATTAAGAATTATGGGAGAATAGCATCGCCTCTAACAACATTATTGAATAAATATGAATTTTCATGGATTCCTGATGAAACTAAGGCCTTTGAACATCTTAAAGAGGGAATGTGCCTAGCACCTATCTTAGCTATGCCAGACTACACAAAAACCTTTATTGTGGAATTTGATGCCTCAAGAAATGGAATTGGTGTTGTTTTAATGCAAGAAGGAAGACCCATTTCTTTTGAAAGTTGTCCAATCAAAGGAAATTATTTACAAAAATCTATTTATGAGAAGGAAATGTTAGCAATACTACATGCACTAAAGAAATGGCAACCTTACCTAATGGGAATACACTTCAAGGTAAAAATTGATCATGATAGCCTTAAACACTTTTTGGAACAAAGAATATCTTCAGAAGAGCAGCAAAAATGGGTCACAAAGATATTGGGTTATGAATTTGAAATAATCTACAAAAAAGGGAAGCTATATGTTGTTGCAGATGCACTCTCAAGAAAGAATGAAGAGGTAGAAGCATTGCTTTGTGTCATTTCTATTATCCAATCAAATTGGATAACCGAAGAAAGGGATGAATGGAAGAAGGATGAAGAAGTGTGGACACTCATTCAAAAGTTGCAGCAAGATCCTAGTACATCTGATACATTTAGTTGGAAAAATGATTCCTTATGATACAAATATAGCTTATATCTTTGTAAGAATTCCCAACTAAAACAAAATATTCTTTTGGAATTGCACACTTCTCCTTTTAGAAGACACTCAATATTTTTAAAAACTTACCACAGGGTGAAGAAAGAATTTTTTTTGGGATGGCCTTAAATCTGGTATTCAAAATTTTGTGGTGGAATTTTTTGTTTTCCAGTAAAATAAAATTGAGACAATTAAGACCCCGAGTCTTCTACAACCTTTATCCATTCCAAGTCAATGTTGGGAGGAGATTTCAATAGATTTTATCACAGGCTTACCTAAGTCCGAAGGAAAGAGTTTCATCATGGTGGTAGTTGATAGACTTACCAAGTAGGCACACTTTTGTGGATTATCTCATCCATTTAAAGCAAGTACAATTGCTACTACATTTATGGACACAATTCAAAAGCTACATGGAAACCCAAAGGTTATTGTGAGCGATAGAGATCCCATTTCTACTGGAATTTTTTGGATGGAGTTATTTTCTTGTTTGGGTACTTAATTAGCTCATAACTCATCTTATCAACCTCAATCTTATTGTCAAACTAAGATAGTGAATAAATGTTTGGAAGGATATCTACGTTGTTTTGTATCTGATAAACAAACACAATGGGTCAAGTGTTTACCTTTCGCTGAGTGGTGGTATAGCACTTCCTTCCATACTGTAGCAAAAATGACCCCATTTATGGCACTTTATGGATATCATCCACCGTCCATCACATCATATTTAAGAGAAAAATATAAGGTTCAAGCAATGGAAGATCACATTGAGCATCAACAAGAATTTCTCCAACTCTTAAAGGATAATTTAAATTTGGCACAAAATTAAATGAAACAAAAAGTATATCAACATCACAGCGAGAGAAGTTTTGATGTAGGAGACTGGGTATTTTTATGGCTAAAACCATACAAAAAAATTCCCCTCAAGCAAGCTAAGAAGGATAATAAATTATCGCCAAACTACTATGGTACTTACAAGGTGTTGCAAAATTTTGGTATTGTGGCATACAAATTGGAGCTTCCTGCTTCTTTGCGAGTGCATCCAGTTTTCCATGTTTCATGCTTAAAGAAGGTTATAGGTGAAATCTTCTAGTTCAAACAATATTTCCAGAAGTAAATGAGGAAGGAAAAATCATATTGGAACGTGAAGCAGTCATGGAAACAAGAACTCGACAGCTACGAAATCAATCAATTTTATAGTATCTCATCAAGTGGAAGAACTTACCCACTGAAGATTCTACATGGGAGGATGAGAATTTTATACAGAAGCACCCAGAGCTACTCAAGCATTGAGGACAACACCTTTTTGAAGGAGAGGGGCATGTTAGGTCCCTATATTACTAGTTTAGTCCCCTATTGTTATTAGTGTGGCCCCCTTATTGTTATTGTTGTACCCCTAGGACCCCAATATTGTTATTATTGTGCCCTTACATTGTTATTGTTAGGTTGGCTAGGATTATATTGTGGGCCCATGGACTCCTATATATATAAGGAGGTTTTGGTCATTTGTATCATCCTAGAATTGTTCATTTATGTAATGTATTGGAGGTTGCCCCCTTGAAGTGGCTTATTTATAAGGCATTGATCTCTATTTTCTTCTTTTTTTGGAGTTGGCTTCATAACACTCATCTACTATAATTCTAGACTAGGTTGGGAGATTGTGAGCTTCTAAAAATAGGCTCTTTGTTTTTTGTGGGGGACTTGAATGCCACTTTTTTAGAGGAAGAGGTTTGGGGTGTTATTAGTCATCCTTACCCTTTGGCCTCTCAACTACCGAATATATTTGTTGATAATTTCTTGCTATATCTTAGGCCTTATCCCCTCATGGCTACTTGGACAAATGGTCAGTCTAAAGATGCATGTATTGGGAAGAAATTAGAAAACTTTTCCATTCCTGAGAACATATTTGAGGTCCTAGCGGATGTCATATCTTGGTTTTCTCAGGTCAAAATCCCCAACCATTTTTCGAATATTCTCTAATGGAGAAATGAAAAAAAAAATGAAAGAAATCCCTTTTAAATCCAACACGGTCTCGCTTGAGGATGAGGATTTAAATTTCTTGGTTCAGGATACATGGAATACATAGATATGCCCAATAGATCCCTTGGCTATGATTCATTTATCATAAAAATTGAAGTATTTAAAATTTTTTGTCCATAAATGGGAAAGAAACAAAAAGCACATGTTAGTGGAGGATCTGGATAGGATTGTGGTAGAGATGGATCTTATTGTGGGACAATTGAACCTTTATGCTTTGTTTCCTACTCATTTGGCACGAATGTAGGAACTGGAAAACAAGAAAAGGAATATTTTAAAAATTGAGGAGATCACTTGAAGGCTTAAGATCCATGCAATATGGATCAAAGAAGGGGACTAAAATACTCAAATTTTCCTCCATTTTTCCTCAGAAAGGCTAAATATGAATTCCATCTTGAAATTACAAATGGCTTTAGGTGACTATGTTTCTAGCACTCATGAAATATAATTGTAAGCTATAAAAAATTGAGAATGAGGAGAGGAGTACCGAAGCTAGAGTTATATTGATGTATGCTCATTTATATCGTTAATGAAAATTCATGTTCCTTTCCTTTGTATCGACATTTGCAGTGATTTATATGTGTATTTCTTGATATTTTGAGCTGAGGATATTTTGTGGAAGATCAGTTGTCATATTTTTTTTTGTGTGTTTTTTTGTAGGCATTGGATTGAAAGAGGATGAAAATGATTGCTTGATTGGAGAATAGGGATTCTGCAGTAGGCCTAAAACCCTTCACTTACCCGTGAGGAGGCAAGGTACTCACTCATCATTTAGAACATTAGAAATTGCATGGAAGCTAATTGCATGGCCATGTGGTTTGGGAATTTTTTTGAATTGACTTAGATATTATTTTTGTTGTATAGTGATCCTAATGGGGCATAAGATCACATTGAAATAACTCCTTGCATGTAGAGTTTACTACAATAAAACTGGTGCTTTCAATGAGAGAATTATTTTTCTTTGTCTGCTTTGATTTGGTATTTCTTTGATTTTCTCCTATTCTAGTTTATAGGGACCTCTCGAAATTTATTTTCTTTGTGATTTCTCTAACTCTCAGTTACTAGTAAATTTATGGTACGAAGCCACATTTCTTGGTGTGTTTGGGGTCTTCCATTGTTTTTGTTCTTTAAGGTTTTCCTTGAGGATATTTTTTTCTTGGGTTGCAGTTGGTGTCCTCATATTGATATATCATATTTTTAGAATTGTTTCGGTTCTTGAGTGACAATTAAAATATTTTTTTCATCTCATGTTTTCAACCTTGTTTCTTTTGTTTGGATTTCATCACTTGTATTTTAGTGATTTCCTTTATATTTTATTTTTTACCACAATTGGTAGGGTTGTGTTTGGCTATGTAGTTATCATCTAGAAAATATTATTTCAATGTGTCTTGGTTTTCTATTACCACTACCACTTAATATTATTTAGGCCTTCCTTCCTCTAGGGTCTAGTTTTTACCTTTGTAAAATATTGACCCTTGTGCAGTCATTGTGCTACAACCTTAGCTTGTTGACATTTCCTTCCTTTATCACTTTTATCTTTCTCTTTGGTTTCTTGAGTGTAATTTATTTAGCTTTTACTTCCTATATTTGATGCTTTTGAATTTCTTTTCATTCTATCTTGGGGACCTCCTTGGACTCTTTTTGGGTTGCTTTGTCTTTCTGGTTTGTATCTGGTTAATTTTTTTTATATAAATTTTGGGGTTTTCATTTAAGAATTTAGTGAGAGGTGCATTATCATAGGAATTTCTATGTTGTGAAAACTCTTACCCTCAGGTAGTTACAATTCATCAAAGGGAAAAGAAGAATTTGCATATAGATGCATCAAGGTTACTAACAAGAGTGATTCACACCATATAAGTTTCATGCCGCATCCAAACTATGCAAACAACAACCATTTAAAATTATCACAATAATAAAAGCAACTAGACTCGTATTTTATTTTCGTTGGTAGCACACCAACATTAGCTTAACCTAAGGTCTTAGAGATATGTGTGTGAGTCAACTGCGCCAAGAATACAAAACAAACTTAGAAACCTAAGTTAAGGAGTGCAAAGTCCTACATCATTCCATGTAAAATATGGAGCATGTCAGAAGCCCAGTTCAGAGGGGGTTATGCTAGGTCATATTGCAAACAATTATCCTCAAGGCCATCCACCTTGTCATAGGGAATCCCATGTTGTGGTTGATCACCAAGAAGCTCAAGACTTGTGTCCCCCTGTGGGATGGAGGTACCATAATTTCCATTCCTAGGAAAATTTCCCTATAGGTGGTGGTTACGAGTGTAGCCATACCTCTTCCTAACCTTCCTCTAGACTACTTTTCTTACGGAACTGGGACCCCTCAAGTAAGAGGTATCTTGAAAATCCATCTAAAACATAGTACTAGGATTGGTTTGTGTGTATGTTTTCTTTATAAGACGTTTATAAGTGCATGTTTTTTTGCCTGACTCCAATAGTCTTGGCCTTAGGGTTTTTATACTAACATAACTTTGTTAATTTTAAATTATTCACCCCAGCTAAACACAATTAGCTTCAGTCACATTGCATTCACAATTTTCCTCCTTAATGAGGTTGAATTTCCACTCCTACATGGAGAGTGCCTATCGGTTTTCATGACCCTCATCAACCCATAGTTGTGGAGTCTATATCTTCTCCATTTGGTAGTGATTTGATTTTAAAAAAAAAATTGGTATACGAATTAGCTTCTGCTACTAATCCACCTTTGATCGATCCTACAAGACTTGAGTTATTACATTTCGAACCTATTTTTTCTACTCCTACCTATACTTATATTCCCTTGTTAGTTTTCTATCTTATGGAAGATTATAGGTCATCTTTACCTTATGCATTCGTATTATCAGATTTCATGTCATCATTACCACTACTTAGCATGGATTTACATACTCCTCTATCTATGCCTCTCACATTTTCTTAGGGAATTCCATCGATATCATCTATAGCTCCCACAAATTTTCATAATGTCTCTATGCCCACTCCTTCATCTACACCGAATATGGTTGTTAATCATAGTCAACCTATAGGTTTGGGAATCATCATCCCTAACATTTCTCAAACAATGACTCTTATTCCTCAGTCAGGCATGGTAACTTATGTAAATGTGTGGGGGTGTTACACTGAAAATTGTCACCTTGACATTCTGCTATCTGTATGAGCCCATTATCACTCATAATTTCCTCCTCTGCAAGTCTTAAAACATCAATTCCTCATATCAAGCCTTGAAAATAAGATAAATCTCTCAAAAGTCTCTAAAACTTTGGTATCACACTTTCTCTTTGTCTTACCTGCAGTCCTGCACCTAATGGTCATGTCTCCTATGTACCTGACTGCACTATCTCTTTGTTAAGGGTGTGGACCCCGGTAAAAGTTAAAAAGGCACAAGTAAACTCTAAAAATTTCACTTTCAGTCATTTCTAGAAGATTCTGGAAGGAATCTTGCGGTGGCAAGTCCGCTCTTTTGAGGTTCATGTATCCCATACCTTATGGAGCTAACCCCTTGATGTGAGGAGCTTATCCCTTTGAAGGAGGATTCTATCCCTTATTGTATGGAGCTGTAACCTCCTCTTTTACACTATAAAAAGAGGCATAGGGCAGACTCAAATGGTTAACTACAATAGGATTGATGAGTTCAAGCTTTAATGTGTGATTGAGGTGAAGTGCTATTGAGATTTAGACTCCTTTCTGCTGAGCTTTTGTGAGGAAAGATCACATACCTCTATGTGCTCCTGGAGGAAGAGTGCAAGGCTTATAAAAGTAGAGGAAAATCCTTCTTCGGACCCCGAGAAGGCCTGTTCAACATCAAGGCTAAGGTTGTAAGGTTCTTATGTTATTTTAAGATTAATACAACCAAGTTTTGTTTTTCTCAATAAATTGTCGTTCGATTTTTTATTTTAATAAGCTATCGTTTTATCGTTTATTTCATAGATTCCTTGATCACTATGATAGGTATGTTTTATAATTATTTGTTATATAGGTGCTATTTAATATTTTCTTGTTTGTGATTGCAGGGCTTTAAAGATCATACTTTGTTGCGACGAAAGAACTCTTGTTGTGACAAAAGGATTATTGTTGTGACGGAAGAACTATGGTTACAAATAAGCATTTGGATCTAAGGTAGGATCAACACCTTCATAGAATTTACTTGTAAAATGAATACATTTAGAGAAGGATAAACGTAGTTGTTATTTTGTTGCTAGATTGTCTTCTGACACTAGGGAGATCGATCTTGTCCGCAAGATCGATTTATTTGGCCAACAAATTGGCGACTCCACTGGGGAAGGATTCTTTATTTTTGGTGTTCCTTTGTTTTGACTTGAGAAATTGATTTTTTCTAGTTTTTGATTGATGTATACTTGCCTGGGTAGCTTAGTTTTAGTTTTCTTTCAAAAAATTTAAGAACTTTTTTGTTTTTCTTGAAGTTTTCAGGGGACCACACTTTGTCGTCACACACAGTGTAGGCATCTCTACACTTTCCTTGAGTAACTAGTGCGGGACTGCACCTGTTACTTCTAGAGCCTGCGGACTCTGTCAAATTTTTGAAAAACTTAAGATTTCTCCTTCCAATTTAGTTTAGATTTGATTTAGGATTCTTAGCATCTACCCAGATCTGTATTTTTTTTTCAAAAAAGCATTATTCATGAGTTTCTTTCAGCAAATTTTCCATCTCATCAATCTCCAATGAGTTAATTGGGTGTTTTGAGTCTCTTTTTTGAGAAATTCTTAATTTGATTTCCTTTGGTCATTACTTGGAGGTTTGTCTCAATCTTTTCACAATTTTGCATCTTTTTGCTTAATTGTGTATGAGTGTTAATCACCTTTGAGTGTTTTTTATTTTCTGATATTTGGAACTCTCACCCAATTTTCTTTAATTACACTTGATTGGTTCTTAGAATACATTAGAATCATCTTGTGTTTGAGAATTCTCTTGCATATATCACATTTGCATAATTAGAATTCTCATTTTTAGAATATGAATGAAAAATGTGCATAGATTACATTTGCATACTTTTTCAAGTGAATTGTGCATAGATTACAATTGCATAGTTTACATTATGAAAAAGTCAATCGTAGATTTAGATTAGTTTCTTTAATTTGAATTTACATGTTTTTATGCTTGTTTTAAAAACACAAAAATAAAAAATTGTTTTGGAATTGATTTGCATTAGTTTTTCTTGATGAAATTAGTGCATTAGAGAATTTGTTATATTTTATCTTATTGATCAATTTTTTGCATTGTTGGAAGTGAATGGAAACTCTCTCCTTACTTTAGTTAGGATTCATCGAATTGAAAAGATTACATTATCATATTCGATTGCATTCAGTTTTGGGTCGGGTCATAACACCATTGGTTTCATATCCATTTACCCTTTTGAGTAATAACAACCTAAATAACACAACGCTTAAATAAAATTCATCTAGTAATTTTTACATTTTTAGGGCTCTTTCCACCAACCTAGCTCAAGATTAGTGCTTTGGAATAGGTTGTAGTTAACTTTCCAAAGCAACTAAAACAAACAAGTAGATAAATCTTGCGGTAGGAAATAAATCCAATTGTAATTGGTACAATCTGGGAAGCTTCTCTTAAAGGAGTTAATCACGAGATCATGTTCGAACCTTTGAGACAATCAATTTTGTTTCAATGGGAAAGATAGAAGATCTTCGTGCATTACAAATGGTAAACCTCGGATTAACCATTGTCGAGGAGCCTGGGGTCACTTGTTGGTAAACCTCAAATTGATCATGTCGAGGAGCCTTCAAGGGGATTGAGCTTTGTTACTTTGCCCTTGCGCTTAGAATTGGATCGTAGACTATTCCCCCAGTTGTATTTTTTGTTGTTGGTAACCTTAGTGTCCATAAACTTAAGATTATTTCCTAAGGTGATGGTGAAGGAAAGATCTCACTGTGCCTAGAGCAGACGTCGATTAGACTCACTTGGACTCTCTGGGGGGTTCTCTTCACTCGAGATGGTTTTGTGAAGAAACTTGTGCCAATCTATTTCATTAAGCAGGTTGTCGTGGTAACTGTTCCAACTGCCATTTCTGCATTAAAATTATACGATGTTGGATTTCATCACCAACTAGTGTTTTTAGTGCGATAATCTACTGTTTGTGTGTGGTTTGACTCCTAGATTTGATAGTGCGTGTTAATTTATTTGTTTTTAATTTTAGAGACCATAGGCGTGAATTGTGAATTTTAATTATTAGGTGTGAATTTTGAATTGTTAATTTTAGTTTTAAATTGTTAATAAAATTCACTGAAGTTGAATATAATGGCAACTATTCTGGAATTTACCAACCAAGGAACCCCTCTTAATGAGAATCCTAGTACTTTTCCTTGCTTTGGAAATGTTGGTCCTCCTTATATGGCTGCATTGTCATTACCTGGATTTACAATAGGTTTACCGATATGGTTATTTTCAACTTCATTGGCCTCGAATACTCCAATTATTCCACCTCAACCGGATGCTTCACCTCAATAGAGTTCACCATCTCAACATCACCAACCTTCTGTTGACCCTTTACCTTCTTCGCCTAATATTTCTTCCTCCATTTCTTCCTCTTTGCTTGGTAAGAGCCTTGACGCTAGTAACCAAGTGACTACGAAGAAGAAGAAAGGGAAGAAGAAGAAGAAAAAGAAGCAAGATAAGAAAGAAGTCAACCAACCAACCATGGCTGTAAGTGTTAGTTGTTTTGAAGAAACCTCCAACATGCATCGTAAACCCAAACACCCTTGTAGGCTTTGTAAGGGTGACCAATTCCTTATCAATTGTCCCAGTATTCCAAAGGTTTTGGAAGTATGGTCAGAAAAATCTCATCAACTTTCCGTTGATCCATCAACCAGTGATAGTGAGGTTCTTGGGAAAAAGGGTAAAGTTAGGTTTCCTTGTAAGTTATGCAAAGGGAGTCATCAAACTCAAATTTTCCCTCACATGGATGAAGCCTCAAAATTATTGGAAAACCTTACTGTTCCACAGCAAGAATTTCCAACTAGTTACCGTAAACTTTCTCCCAACCTACCGTCAACTAACGGAGTGATTGATCTAATTTCAAGTACAGTCGATCCCACTCTTCCACATTGAAAGTATTCAACCGGTTTCTGGGTATTAGCTTTGGGTCAATTGTCACCAAACCATCTGCAGTGTCATTATGTGGTCAAGAGGACAGTTCAAACAAACCATTCATTTGCGAAATATTTATCTTCCATTTTGACCATCCCTGAGTCAATCCTTGCCAATATATTTCTTCAAAACTTGATCTATGATTTCGTGTTATGGGCTTGCCTATGAAGGATCACTTTCTATCGACGAGAGCTCATTATCTAGGAATTTGATCTAGAAATCGTCAGTACCTTAGAATCTTCATGCCTTAATGGCAGGTTTATCACCTTCGACGACAAGTTGCATCATTGACCTTCGATCAAATGATTTCGTGACATGTTCGACTTCAGCTCATTCATTCACATTTCATGGATTGTACTGAGTACTTTGAGAGCCATTGACATTACGAGTGGTTACTCTCACACTTGTTAACATTTTACATTATTGACTAATAATCAAGTGGTTTCTACCATGTTCGACTTCCACACATTCATTCACATGGATAGAATCATACTAGTTCGAGAAGCGGAAATCAAGACCCTGGATCTAGTTTCTACCATCCAAGTTGCGAGGAATTTTGTTATTAATTCATATAGTGGACTATTCATAAACAAATGGCTGCGTCCATAATGTCTCTACACATGTCTACAATATTGATGTAATATTAAAATCATTCCTGTATCAGAACAACTTAGTCAGTTTTTCTAGTTAGTTTTGATCTGAGTATGGGAATGCCTACCTCAGCGATGATATATTTACATATATATGTTTTGCATTGAATGTTTTTACAGGTTCCGACTGGGGTGTCCACAGGATGATCCTTGAAATGATAAAGTACTTCACTCTTCATATATGACAGACTTCATCTTCATCTATTCCAGCCTTTGCACTTTAGGGGGCAATCTGTTACACTGAAAATTGTCACCTTGACATTCTGCTATCTGTATGAGCTCATTATCACTCATACTTTCCTCCTCTATAAGTCTTAAAAAATCAGTTCCTTATATCAAGCCTTGAAAATAAGATAAAGCTCTCAAAAGTCTCTAAAACTCTGGTATCGCACTTTCTCTTTGTCTTACCTACAGTCCCGCACCTAATGGTCATGTCTCCTGCGTACCTGACTGCACTTTCTGTGTGTTAAGGGTGCGGACCCCTGTAAAAGTTAAAAAGGTGCAATTAAACTCCAAAAATTTCACTTTCAGTCATTTCTAGAAGCTTCTGGAAGGAATCTTGTGGTGGCAAGTCCGCTCTTTTGAGGTTCATGTATCCCATACCTTATGGAGCTAACCCCTTGATGTGAGGAGCTTATCCCTTTGAAGGAGGATTCTATCCCTTCTTGTATGGAGCTGTAACCTCCTCTTTTGCACAATAAAAAGAGGCATATGGAAGCCTCAAAGGGTTAAATATAATAGGATTGATGAGTTCAAGCTTTATTGTGTGACTAAGGTGAAGTGATGTTGAGATTTAGACTCCTTTCTGCTGAGATTTTGTGAGGAAAGATCACATACCTCTATGTGATCCTGGAGGAAGAGAGTGCAAGGCTTATCAAAGTAGAGGAAACTCCTTCTTCAGACCCCAGGAAGGCCTGTTCAACATCAAGGCTAAGGTTGTAAGGTTCTTCTGTTATTTTAAGATTAATACATTCAAGTTTTGTTTTTCTCAATAAATTCTCGTTCGATTGTTTATTTCAATAAACTGTCATTTGATCGTTTATTTCATAGATTCCTTGATCACTATGATAGGTATCTTTTATAATTATTTTTTATACAGGTGCTATTTAATATTTTCTTGTTTGTGATTGCAGGTCTTTAAAGATGACACTTTGTTGTGACGAAAGACGACACTTTGTTGCGACTAAAGATGGCACTTTTTTGTGACGAAAGAACTCTTATTGCGACAGAAGGATTATTGTTGCGACAGAAGAACTACTGTTACAAATAAGCATTTGGATCTAAGGTAGGATCGACACCTTCATAGCATTTACTTGTAAGAAAAATATATTTAGAGAAGGATAAACTTATATCACTCAGGTTGATGATCCATTAGTTGATCAAGTGGTCGATTAAATTTCACTTTCGGTCGATCCCATTCTCCCTGTAGAGAGTGAAATTCATACTACTCAGGTTCTTCTTGTTACATCAAATTCTTCTACGCCGAGGGGCATTTCACCTGTTTCTAGAGAATCCCCTCCAAGTACTGAGGTCTTTTCCTTTGATTGGAATAGACTAATAGAACCTCATCTTCCTTCCTCCATCCCTTTCCAAATCATTGTGAAGGCTGGTCATAGGGATATATGCCACACACATGTAGATGAAGGTGCTTTTGTTAGTATTTTATCCTCAACTGCTTGGAAAGCTTTGGGTTCCCCTCAGCTTGTGCCTATTACGTAGAATCTGAAAGCTTTTAACATAACCATTAGTGAACCTTTAGGGATCCTTCCTAATTTTTCTATTACTTTGGAAGGTAAAACTGTCTATATTGATATTATGGTAGTTCGAGGCCCCTTGGATTTCAATTTACTCCTTGGGCAAGACTATGTCTATCCAATGAAAGCTGTAGTATCGACACTCTTTCGCATGATGTCTTTCCCTCACAATGGAAATATTGTGACTGTAGACTAGCTTTCATTCCCTAGTCTTGTTTCGACTACCAATAATATGACACCCCTAAATTTTCCTGATTCTAAAGTGGTATCTACCCCGCCATGGGTTAATTATGTGGCAACTAGTCCCATGTTTTTAATTACCGATGTAAGTGAGCCTCTCACTGTTTTCTCGTCTTCCTTTGACTTAGATCCGGTAATTGACATGGAAAACTCTATGGGTTTATTTGAACGCGATGTTCTTATCCCTTTTGAGTCCCTTGACATGTTTTCCTTCCAGAGAACTATTCTTCCTTCTGATGAAGACCTCTTGGGAGCCATGATCTAGGTGTGTCCATTGACATGTGTTTCTTCCAGTTGGAAGCCATGATCAAGTTTCTGAGGATAGTTCCTTTTACTGTATCAACCTCGTTAAAAAATGAATCAGTGGCCTGAGGATAGTTCCTTTTACTGTGTCAACCTCGTTAAAAAATGAATCAGTGAGTGTGAGGAAAGTTCCTTTTACTATGTCAACCTCGTTAAAAAATGAATCAGTGGGGCATGAGGATAGTTCTTTTCCTGTGTCAACCTCATTAAAAAATGAATTAGTAGGTTATATAGGTAGATTGTAGAGAGTAGATTTGAGGACAATTCTTTTACTGTGTCAACGTCGTTAAAAAATGAAACATTTAGACGAGGATAGTTCTTTTTACTGTGTCAACCTCGTTAAAAAATGAATCAGTTGGTCAGAGGATAGTTCCTATTATTGAGTCAACCTCATTAAAAAATGAATCAGGTATGAGGAAAGTTTTTTTCCTTTGTCAACCTCATTAAAAAATGAATCAGTAGGTAGATTGTAGAGAGTAGATTGATAGATTAGAAATAGGTAGTTTCTGAGGATGGTTCCTGTTACTGAGTCAACCTCGTAAAAAAAAATGAATCAAGTATGAGAAAAGTTCCTTTTACTTTGTCAACCTCGTTAAAAAATGAAACACGTTTCCATGAGCATAGTTCTTTTCCTGTGTCAAGCTCATTAAAAAATTAAACAAATCCTCACCTAATTGAGTCGAGTCTTTGACTAGATCTTGTAAATGTTAAGTCATATATTTGGGTTAGTTATTTCAGTTTTTGCATAATTTTCTTACAGTTTTAGGTCTGGTCTTTCATATGATCTCGTAAATGAACCTTCATATTATCCACCTATTAATTACCAAAAGTGTACTTATTTGAATGAAATGAAGCTGGGGGGGGCATGCGCTCTAGCAGTTATGCTTAGGGGACATCAAGCACAGTTTTCTATCTGTTTCAAGCTTGTGTAAAAATGAAACCACTCTGAAGCATAGTTTTTCTCTATTTCAAGCTTTTGTAAAAATGAAACCTATCTCGAGTCGATTTCGGTTATTTTCAAGACTCGTTAAACTCATGAAAATCCCGAGATTATTTTGCTATCTTTCATTCTCATAAAAAACATGAAAATGCTGATTTCTTTCTTTATTTTCCTGCTCGTAAATTAAATTGAAAGTCAGTAAAATGAGTATATTTTTATCTCTTTTTCGAACTCGTTAAAACTTATGAAAAATTGAAATCCATGAGTACATTTTTATCACTTTTTCGAACTCGTTAAAACCTGCGAAAAAGCGAAACATTGGAGTCCTCTTTTAAGCCCTTTTCAGACTCTCTAAACATGAAAATATTGTCGAGTGCTTGACTATTCGAACTCGTTAAAGTAAATGAACGGTCGTCCCTTCAGTATAAGTTTACCCCTTTTCCGGACTGAAATGGACTATTTATGAAAAAGGTATATGTTGACTAATCATGGTCAATAGAGTTCTCTCTTGCATCATTTTATCCTTTTTCGGGTTCGAGAGACTAAATTTACGAAAAAGTACCCCCATGGAGTTTTCTTACGTTTTTTCTTCTAACTCCCTAAAATTGAAAAACACTGAGTTTCTCCTATACTGGACTCGTTAAAATTTAACAATAAAGGACCTATTCAATTTTAAACAGGAACGAACCACTCCTTCTTAGGGTTCGAATCTTAAACTAAGTTGGACTCATCATAAGGATGAGCTTATAAACAAGAAAATGTTGTCCTCCTCAAGCTTGTCAAAAATAAAGAGGTACTTGCCAAAAATGGTGGGGGAAAAGAGAGAAAAACGAACCTTTTTGTTACATTTTGATTATTCAAAAATCCATTAACCACTCTTGAACACGACACTTTTTTTCACCTGGGTTGGGAAATCCTTTTCCTAACAGTTAATCAAACCACGTTGAAAGTCTTCAGCCAGTTTCTGGGTATTAGCTTTGGGTCAATTGTCACCAAACCATCTGCAGTGTCATTATGTGTTCAAGAGGACAGTTCAAACAAACCATTCATTTTCGAAATATTTGTCTTCCATTTTGACCATCCCTGAGTCAGTCCTTGCTAATATATTTCTTCAAAACTTGATCTATGATTTCGTGTTATGGGCTTGCCTATGACGAATCGATTTCTATCGATGACAGCTCATTATCTAGGAAGCTGATCTAGAAATCATCAGTACCTTGAAATCTACATGCCTCAATGGTAGGTTTCTCGCCTTCGACGACAGGATGCATCATTGACCTTCAATCGAATGATTCCGTGACATGTTTGACTTTAGCTCATTCATTCACATTTCATGGATTGTATTGAGTACTTTGAGAGCCATTGACATTACTAGTGGTTACTCTCACACTTGTTAACAATTTACATTATTGACTGATAATCAAGTGGTTTCTACCATGTTCGACTTCAACACATTCATTCACATGGATAAAATCGTACTAGTTCGAGAAGCGGAAATCAAGACCCTGGATCTAGTTTCTACCATCCAGGCTGCAAGGAATTTTGCTATTCATTTATATAGTGGACTATTCTTAAAAATATGGATACGTCCATACTATGTCTAGACACGTCTACAATATTGATGTAATATTAAAATCATTCCTGTATCAGAACAACTTAGTCAGTTTTCTAGTTAATTTTGATTTGAGTATGGGAATGCCTACCTCAGCGATGATATATTTACATATATATGTTTTGCATTGAATGTTTTTACAGGTTCCGACTGGGGTGTCCACGGGATGATCCTTGAAATGATAAAGTACTTCACTCTTCATATATGACAGACTTCATCTTCATCTATTCCAGACTTTGCACTTTAGGGGGCAATCTATTACACTGAAAATTGTCACCTTGACATTCTGCTATCTGTATGAGCTCATTATCACTCATAATTTCCTCCTCTACAAGTCTTAAAACATTAGTTCCTCGTATCAAGCCTTGAAAATAAGGGAAAGCTCTCAAAAGTCTCTAAAACTCCAGTATCGCACTTTCTCTTTGTCTTACCTGCGGTTTCGCACCTAATGGTCATGTCTCCTGCGTACCTGATCGCACTGTCTCTGTGTTAAGGGTGTGGACCCCTGTAAAAGTTAAAAAGGAGCAAGTAAACTCTAAAAATTTCACTTCCAGTCATTTCTAGAAGCTTCTGGAAGGAATCTTGCGGTGGCAAGTCCGCTCTTTTGAGGTTCATGTATCCCATACCTTATGGAGCTAACCCCTTGATGTGAGGAGCTTATCCCTTTGAAGGAGGATTCTATCCCTTCTTGTATGGAGCTGTAACCTCCTCTTTTGCACTATAAAAAGAGGCATAGGGCAGCCTCAAAGGGTTAAATACAATAGGATTGATGAGTTCAAGCTTTAATGTGTGATTGAGGTGAAGTGCTGTTGAGATTTAGACTCCTTTCTGCTGAGCTTTTGTGAGGAAAGATCACATACCTCTATGTGCTCCTGGAGGAAGAGTGCAACGCTTATAAAAGTAGAGGAAACTCCTTCTTCGGACACCGAGAAGGCCTGTTCAACATCAAGGCTAAGGTTTTAAGGTTCTTCTATTATTTTAAGATTAATACAATCAAGTTTTGTTTTTCTCAATAAATTGTCGTTCGATTGTTTATTTCAATAAGCTGTCGTTTGATCGTTTATTTCATAGATTCCTTGATCACTATGATAGGTATGTTTTATAATTATTTTTTATACAGGTTCTATTTAATATTTTCCTGTTTGTGATTGCAGGTCTTTAAAGACGACACTTTGTTGCGACGAAAGACAACGCTTTGTTGCGACGAAAGAACTCTTGTTGTGACGAAAGGATTATTGTTGCGACGGAAGAACTACGGTTACAAATAAGCATTTGGATATAAGGTAGGATCAACACCTTCATAGCATTTACTTTTAAAACAAATATTTTTAGAGAAGGATAAACTTAGTAGTTCGTTTGTTGCTAGATTGTCTTCTGACACTAGGGAGATTGATCTTGTCCGCAAGATCGATTTATCCGGCCAACAGGGGGGGTAATAAGCTACCACTAGCCAGCTTGGGGATAATTTTTCTTCAAGTATGTCACAATCCTGGTACAGTTCATTATTTTGAGGGACACAAACTTCTAGCAATTTTATTGGAATGGCTAGTTTACTTAGGGGAAACCCTAATGCTAGTACCATAATTTTTGAGTAACCCTCATTATTTCGGTGTTGCTACACAAGTTGGTACATATTTTCCTTTTGGGTAAAACCCCATGAGTATTCATGAGATCGGGGGTCTTACAGTCTTTGGGGACAATTACCCTCAATGGAAAACTCCTTTCACCACTCATGTTGGCCCACATGCTCTATATGTTGGGATGAACCCATACCAAAGTCAACAAATTGTATCTCATAATCAATATATGGGGGCACCTCATGGTCATTCTGGTAATTCCCTTTCCTATGACCCATTTATTCATCTCCACAATCCATTTTTATCCTCTCTTGATTTACCAGATTTGGAATAGTTGAAAAGCAACCCCATCAGCCACGACATTGGTGGCCACATATTCCTACAAAGTTACCTTCTAACATCCCCAAGTTTGAAGGGAAGATTGGAGAGAATCCATCCATTCATATTACCACTTTCCACCTATATTTTTTTCCAATTTATTTAGTGGATGATTCGATCAAGTTACACTTGTTCCAACGTACTTTAACTGGGGATGTTGCCAAATAGTACATTGAATTTGACACAAAATCCTACAATTACTTGTCATATTTAAATCAAACCTTTTTGACACATTTTTAGTTTCCCTAAAGGTACGAAATTGATTTTTAACTTTTGTCTAACTTTAAACAAGACAGTGCCACCTTGATTTATGATCATATTCATGAGTGGCACCATCACAAGAAGATGGCTAGAACCAATCTTCCTGATGAGATATTACACAAGTGGTTCATATGATCATTAAGATGTCGAATTGCCAAAGATGTGTCTATGTTTCGAGTTGTTATTGAGGAGAAAGCTATATTAGCTTCTCAACAATTGGATTTGATTGATTCATAGTTGGGTATGCTTTATGAATTACTTCCTAATTCTCCTAGTCCTTCATTGACCCACTAAAACCTACTCCTGGCCCACACGTTGATGGTGTGATTGGGTCTCTTTCCGACTCTGTGAGAAAACATGCTACTTAACTTGGGAAATTGATCATTACATCGCAATCCCAAAATAGAATGTCTGGATATACAAAATAACTTTCTTATGAGAAGTAAAATATTGTTCTTATAGTGAATCCACAACAGCTAAGAAAACTAGCAAAATGGTGGTAAAAAGAATAAGAAAAATAAACAAAAAAGTCAAATTGTTGAGAATCTCAACCAAACCTGCAAAATTAGGGAGGGGGAATGACTGAATGTCATCGAAAGATTAGTTTCCCCTATAAAACTTTTCAAGGTGAACATCTGACTCACGAGTTCCCTCCAATGGATGAAGTTTGCATGATTCTTTCTCCACCACTAGGTACCGAACAACTTGTTTTAAATCATCCATTCCCTACACGTCCACAACAAAAAATGGTTGAAACACCTCCTACACCTCCACAAGGAGCCAATGAGGGCCCCTATTTTAATCTTAGAAATAAATAATCCATCATTATGTGTCAAGATAATTTCAATGTGACTACGCAAGCTAAGTCTTATGATGCTTCCAATTCGATTTCTTCTCCTAATGAATCACCCACTACACTTCCTTACACTAGACCGATTATGTTATATGAGCTTTTGGAACATGTTTAACACCCACCTACGGGTGTCGTTTGTAAGAAAACACACAATCCATCTACGTGGGCCACTCAACACTATAGTATTGTTGAAGATCTTGCCTAGGCTCCATGTGCCACGCCTGCCTTGGAGATCTTGGAAATTTGTCCTTAGCAATGCAAGGCTTTGTTTTCTGTGATTAGTAGAGTGGACCCTTCAGACTCGAACTTTATTTTTTTTAATGTTGACAAGGCTACCTTTCGACTTTCCCACCAGAACACCTTCTTGATTATCATGCATATCCTTCATAAGAATATTCATCACACTTTGGTGGATGAAGGATCTTCCACTTGTGTCATGTTAGTAACATGTTGGAATGTTATTGGCTCTCCAGTCCTCACTACATATAATACCACTCTATAGGAATTCGATGAACATAATTTTGTATCAAAAGGGGTTCTTCCCAAGTTTTCCATTGAGGTAGGAAGTAAAATTTTCTATGTCAATGTTGAATTCGTTGACGCCACTTTAGATTATAACCTGATCCTTGGCGGTAGTTGGTTTTATGCCATGACCACATTAGTATTTTATGTATTCCATGTCCTTTTCTTTCCTCATGATGCAAATATGATTACCATAGACCAATTTGATTATTGCATGCCATCAACTAAAAATTACACTATGGGGAATTGAGTCCCACTTGTGGGAGATAACCCTAGTCAGTATATGAGTGTTCATGGGGGATCGTTTAAAATCTTGTCTCTTTTTGGGGTATTCTCGCAATTACCCCCACCCAACTATCCTTTTACATTGATTGTTTCTCATGTCCCATTACGGGAATTTGGAGGTCTAAAATGGGCCTCCTAAGGAAATTATAAAATAATAGCGGAAATAATAAAATAATATTAGATTACAGCATCAAATTTTAGAGGGAAAAAAACTATTTTTCAACTCGTATTTTCAACTTATTTCCCTATGGGTTTACTCAAATTTCGAGCGGGAACACTCATCAGATGCATACTTTTATTCCTCATCCCAGGAGTACCCATGTTGCATACTTTCGATGGACCCCTCTACACTAAAATGAGAAATACATGAAAAATGTGATTGCAATCACATTTTTTCATGTACTCCTCATTTTACGTGTAGTAGGGTCCATAGAAAGTATGCAACATGGGTACTCCTTGGATGAGGAATTAAATTCTACATCCAAAAAATAATACCACTTGAAATTTGAGTAAAAAATTAGGGAGATAAGTTGAAAATACAAGTTGAAAAGGTAGTTTTATTATTTTTTAATATTTTTACTTTATTACCCAAAAAATGGTGAATCATCCCCAATGGTTGACATCATCTTCTTTAATCCTATTTTTTCTTATAAACTTTATTTTGGTTGTACATTTTTCTTAGGATGCCCATTTTAGACCTAAACATTTCTCTAATGATATGATCTCTTCTTGCACCTATGGACCCTAGCTTCGTTATGATATGTGGGTGGTGCCATTTGAATTTGATATTGATCAATATGGTGAGCATATTTATTTAATTATGACTGGACTTGCTTATCAAAAAATCTAGTTGGCTTATGCATCCAATGAGTTAGGTGATTCCATTTCAATGCAACTTGACGATTACCCTATGCCTTCTTTGGAATTTCACCATCCTCTCTCTTGTGACATTCTTAACTTGCCTCTCTCATCCAATGAAGCTATTCAAGAAGTCATGTTGGTTTCCAACTATCCTTGGGGGGATCTTCATCATCGCTCT
Source organism: Pinus albicaulis (assembly GCA_034641835.2). NCBI lineage: Eukaryota > Viridiplantae > Streptophyta > Pinopsida > Pinales > Pinaceae > Pinus > Pinus albicaulis. Next base: position 1,436,933,989 of record CM076575.1, on the reverse strand, counting down.
TATTTTATTCCCCAAGTAGAGAGTTTGAATGAGTCTCATCAAATCCTGGTTTCCTCTAGCAATGCCTATGTTTTCTTGAACCTCAATTGCATGTTCGTTGTTTCTTTTGAATCAAAACTGGCTAATGTATTTTCTACAATTCCTATTAACATTGCCATGAAGCCTAGTGTTGTGGAAAATATTTTGGTCGAGGAAGATTGTACTCCTCCTGAGATTGAAACTTACACTGCCCTTTTTAAATAATTTCGCGATGTTTTTTCTTGGTCTTATGATTAAATGTATGACATCAATCCATGAATTTTATAATATGACTTCTAGAGCCAATATTGTTCGGTATAAACTTTGGCCGATAAACCCATGTAAGCAAGCTACTATTAAAGTTGAAGTCCAAAAACTTATAGATGTTGGTTTTATTTATTTTGTACCCTTGAAATAGTGAGTTTCCAATCCTATTCTATTTGATAAGAAGAAAGGAATTATTCGAGTTTGTGTTGGCTACCATGACTTGAATCTTTATTTTCTTAAAGATAATTATCCTACACCTTTTATTTACCATATTCTCAACATATGTGTTGGGAATGCTATCTTCTATTTTATGGATGGTTTTTCCTGCTATAACCAGATTGAAATCAAAATTGAAGACCAACACAATACTTCTTCTATATTTCTTGTGGGGAAAATTTTCCTATCATAAACTTCCCTTTCGTTTGAAAAATATTGGTGCCACTTTCCAGCAAGCCAGGCCTCTTAGGTGTCGAGCTTCGTTACTCGCTTATTGAGAAGTTGGCCTTTCCATATGTTATTGTTGTGAAAATATTGAGGCATTATGTTTTATTGTGGAAGAATATCTTCATTTATTACTCCAACCCTATGGAACATACTCTTATCCATTAGATGAGTAGGGGTAATTACTCCAAATGGATTGTTATCCTTGAGGAGCTCGATTTGGATTTTGTTGTTGCTAAATCCAAAAATTATTTATATTTTACTAAGCTTCTTGTTGAATTTCCTCAGGCTGATGAGGAATTTTTGGCTATGGATACTTTACCCAATGAGTCCTTGTTACATTAGTACTTCCAACCCTTGGTATGGAGACATTCCTTTGTATCTCCAAAACCAACTTTTTTAGCCCAAACTTTCTCTTGATTACTTGAGGTCCATATGCCATAAATATCGACACTATTTATTATTGATGATATGTTATACCATCATGGTGTCGACACTATGTTACGTTGATCCCTTACTGATGACGAATTTGAACACATCCTAAATGATTGGCATGTTGGGGAATGTGGTGGTCACCTCTTCGATCTTGCCACTTCTAAAAAAATATTGATTTCTCGGTATTTTTGGCCTTCACTTTTTAAATATTACATTTCAATGGTCGAAAATTTCCATCCAGGTCAAGTATTTTCCTATAAAATGCATGATCATCATGCCCCGTTACACCTTGTGGTCATCATCAAACCTTTTTCACAGTGGAGTATTGACTTTATGCAATTCAACCCACCCTCAGCCCAAGGTCATCATTATATCATCGTGGTCATTCGCTATTTTACAAAGTGGGTTGAGGCTATCCCTACATGATTAAATGATGGTGCAACTATTTCCTTTTTCCTTTTCATGATGTGCCTAAATGCACTATGACTAATCATAGTAAACAATTTCAGAACCATATGATGTACGGACTAGCCTCCCAGTTGGGTTTTCTCCATGAACACTCAACACCCTATTATTGTCAAGACAAAGGCCAGGTAGATGCTGTCAATAATAACCTGAAAACCATGTTGTAATGAATGAGAGGAAACAAAAAGTAAAATTGGCACCTTGTGTTATTTTCTTCCTTATAGGCATATTGAACCTCAGTTAAATATGTTATTGAATTTACTCCTTTCCAATTGGTTTATGGAGTGGAGTCTATCCTTCCCATGCAATATGAAATATCTTCCCTTTAGCTAGTCGTCTAACTACTTCCTAACACTTTGGTCGAGGAAGAACACCTTTTACACCTTGCCCACTTAGATGAACAACAATGTCTTGCCTTGGTCAATAACAAAACTCATAAGAAACGTGTTAAGGCCCAATATGACAAATTTGTTAGAACTCATGTGTTTTCCAAAGGTGATCTCATTTTGGTTTATGACCAAGACCATGACAGTTTGGAGAAGGTAAAATTTAACCTTTATGGCATGGTCCTGAAATTGTTAAAAATGTTCTAAAAAAAGGGGCCTATGAGTTGGTTCATGATTGATTGTGATGGGAATTCACTTTCAGAGCCACGTAATGGGATCTACCTAAAACACTAATATTCTTAGTTTCTTCAACATATTTCATTAAATTTGGAATTAAATAGGGGATATATAATTTCAAATTATCCAAAAATATCAATTCTATTGATATGCCTCTAATAATTTATTTCCAATTTTAATGAAATAAGGGTATTGGTGCATGTACATATTGTACATAGGTGTGGGTGTGCTACGTTTATTTACTTGTAATTTTTTTTTACACCGTTTTTTGTGTGATTCAAGTGGATGGTATTTTATGCACAAATTTCAACACCCTCACTTCCTTATAGATTTTTTGTAGATAATGTAAGTGGTTACACTCAGAATGTTGCTTCCATCACTTGGGTCATATTTTTTCCTAGTGATGAGATTGTGAGGTCTGGGGATATATGTCTTTGCATGGGTACCAACAATGTGGTAGAGTATATTGTTGTCATTGAGCTCTTGAATGAGGCTAATCATTGCGGAATATGACACTTAGTTTCTCAACTCGAATATGAGATCATAGTGTCTCAGTTCAACCTTCTCTATTCTATAAGTAAATCTACTATTCTATGTTATTTTTGAGGGTACATATCTCGGAACATTTTTCAATTACATTGTTTATGTTCACATTCCTAGAGAGAAAAAAACATTGGTTAATTCATTAGCTAATTATGTGTTAGTTTTTCATTTTCCACATAAATAATTTAACCATACACATGAAGAAATTCATTCACATTGTAAATAACACATCATTATAACCATAAACATATTGAAGGAATTATTTTTGTTGTATTATCAAAATTTAGGCATCAAAGGCCCTGGCTATCCCATCATATATATATCCAGTAACACCATAAAAAAACCCAGTTACAATGCTATCACTGCTCAGTGATTCTCATTATAACATAAAACCACATTGAGAATTCCGCGGAGGAGGCCCCGAGGATGGGTTGAAGTGACTCCAACTGTGTGCCTATTTATATGTCTAGGTGTATCTATGATACTCCTTAGAGGAACCCATAGTGTTAACCCCTTGACACTGCAAGTGAATTCATGCAACTCCACAGCCTCACCCTCTTTTGCTACTACACATGTCGCGTTGGCTTGGGTCGATGGTACATTTCTCCTAAGTGGAGAATAGCCTACAGGGTGTGTGGGTGCCACATATTCATATTACATTTATCACATATCAATAACTTTGTACCCATCCTTAAAAAAATTACATATTCCCAAAATCCAAAATGAAAATAAAAAATCCAAAAATAAAAATAATTTTACCTTGTCATCCCAATCCATTTTAGGGAGAAAGACCATACCTAGATCTTCATGGAATTCTACACCATAATATGTATAATTGTCCACTCTTAAGGATGCTACTCTAAACCACTTCTAGTATGTCAGTGGGAACCTGTTGATACTATGCACACCCTCTTCCATCATCATGAGACTACTCCACCTCATCATGCGAGATTCAATTAGTGGTGGATATACCACATAATGAAGTGACATTTACCTCATGATTGAGATATTCCCCAGAAATAAACTTACTAGTAGACTCCCATATCCAAATTTTTTGATCTTCCCTCTCTTCATTTTAGTAAGTTGTTCTTTGAAATTATTCAACATTAATTCACACCAAATAAACAAGGTAGGTGGAATGCATATAAGATCCAACTCCAGGTGTAATTTTGTCACACTATGGGGTGTTGTCATGCCTGCTACCTGAGTCATAGTATATTATAGGGTCTGGAGTGTGATTTCTGCGAGATCCTTAATTGGGATTCTATCCTTATATCTCTGTACACTCACTCTACAATGTTATTAAGTTAAGATTTACACTATTTCTCCACTAGTAATACACACCCTTTCCAAAATAATTGGAGCACCCCGCCTTAACAAACTAGTGAGGAAATATATTTCCTCTAACTCTATGGAAAATGAATCTGGCCTCACTATGAACAGTTGGGTGTCCATATCCCACCACTGAAATATTTTTCTAAGCAAAAAGGGTTGGTTAGTCATGTTGGGGATCATGTAAAACTCCAATAGTGTAGAGTTCCTCAATGCATCCAAGGTTGGTTGATGTGCCATGGCATGCATCTCATTGAATGCATGATATTTATTCCTCCAGTAAACCATGGCTTCCCATACACCCACACGGAAAATTATCAGTCATATATGTTGTCAAAAACATGAACCCCATGATAAAAACTAGGTCAATCAATTTTTTGGGAAATAAAGAAGAAAATTTCTTTATTTTTGGCCTTAACTACATGCATGGAACACATAATTTTTGGTTCCATCTAAATGGGATGTGTTGCATCCATGCAGTTGGAACCCTTCAACCATAAAAATCCCACCTCATGCATTCGATTAAGGATTTTCCTACCAAAAAATATTTTTTTCCTAAAAAAATGACTTCAACCAAGACGACCCCACACTTACATTGACAAACAAAGGGACAAATTGACTTACCTTGATGGGGACACTTCTCCTCCTTGCCTTTACACCAATTAGCTTGGAATTTCTCTCCTTCTCTCTCATCCAAAATTAGAATGACCAAATGAGGAAGTATGGGCTCTTTTTATAATTTTTTTTGCATCTTTAGAGAATATTCATTTTTGAATTTATGGGCTTGAGAGGGTTTTTTTCTTCATAATTCTTTTCCTAGTTAATTTTTTGTAAGAGGTTGGGAGATACCTTATAGTGTCACTTTTTGGGGGTTCCATTTATGAAAATGGACCTAAAGTATGATTTCTTGACTAGAATATAGGGGTAGGTAATTTTTTCCATCACCACTGCATTTTGATTGTCAGTTCCATGTTTCTACCTTAGGTTTGGCCCTGTCAAGTTGTGACTTTAGCCACTTTCCATTATGCATGTCATCGCTTTGTGGTAGAGCTTACCTGATCATGCATACCCTAGTGTAACACAATTTTTTTGTCTTGGTTTCCATGTAGTCACTTTATTCTCTTCTTATAATCCCTCCTCCTAACCCGCCATGAATTTGAATCAGAGCCCCATGTCCTCTCGTTCGTCATATTTTTCTATACACCAGGAGGATTCTACCATCTTATCCCTCATGATTTCCACTCTTTATCAGCATATTTTTGCATGATGAGCCTTTTTTTCTATGTTCCATCGTCATCATATGATTTTCCTTCCATTCAATTTCACTTGGACTTTTACCCTTTCTTGGAGGAACCACTGCTATGAGTGGTCCTATTAGCCAACCTTTTTTCCTCTTTATGTCACAATTAGTTCCATCATTAGCGAAACCAGTTACTATCTCTCATACCAATTTCTAGTGCAAAATGGCTAGTTAGTTACTAAAAAAATGACTAAAATTTGCATATAAACGACTATTTTTGAGTCGGTGACCAATACTATCTAATTTATAATATCTTATAACGTGACCAAATTTTAGTCGTTTTTAGGTTAGTCATTAACTGGTTGTCTCAATTTAATCATCTAGTAGTATATTTAATCATAAATTTGGTCATTAATTTAGTTATTGATTTAGTCATTCATTTAGTCATTCATTTCCACAATTAATGACCAAATATACAACAAAATATATTACTATATGATCACATGAGAAAACCAGTTAATGACCAAAAAAATATGAATCAAAATGTTGGTTGTATTATAAGATACTGTAAATTAGCTACTAATAGTCACATATATGAAAATTTTGGTTATTGTTAGAAACCAATTAATGACAAAAGAAATAGGACTAAATTTTGGTCGTGTTATAAGATATTATAAATTAACTACTGATAGTCGTCTGTATGCAAAATTTGGTCCTCATTTTTAATCACAAATTTATCATTTGCATTAGTCATTTATATTTCTTTAGTAGTTTCATATTCATTATATAAATGACTAATTTAGTAATCATTATAAACGACTAATTTAATCATATATTCATTTTATTTGTGTTCACCATTAACTAATATATACTACTAATTTAGTAGTTTTAGATTGATTATATGTATTCATTATTAATAAACATAAATTAATTAGTATGATTTTGCAAATATATATTTTTTAAATGTCATACAATTTGCATCCTCATCTAATATGAAAGTGAAACTATAAATAATATCAACCACATAAATTATATTATATGAAATGTCAAGTATTACTATACGAGTTTCCAGCTTAATATTGGTTGAACTACAATTTATACATGAAATGTTGTTTCATCACTTCAAAACATTATCATTGTGGTGTCAAGGAATTGCAAGTGAATTCACCAACTCTGAAGACTTGACCATAAGTCTTTATGTGTGTGTCTCATACGAGATATTGACTCTAAGTGTATCAGTAGACTGGTTTTATTCTCTCTTTCTCTCTCTTTTCTTTTATCGTTCAAGTGTTATGGTTCTCTTCTTTTTTCAATTCCTTCTTCTTACCATCAATACTGAGTTCCTTTTTTGAAAAAAAAAGAAGATACAATGCAGAGTGTAAGACATGAAAGACAATGAAAACTAGAATATAATCTAAAGTATACTATAAAGGATTTATGCAACAAAAGTAAAAAATACATTAAACACAAAACTTGAAAATCAATGAATGCATTTAACTCCCTATATGGAATGAGAAATAAAGTAAATTAGATGAGGTGAAATTAAGGCACCACATCTATTAAAATCATGACCGGAATAGGGTTACAGTGGCTATGTGATTATTTTTCATGACTTGCAAACGTTTATATAATATTATTCCATTATTAACTTCAAAATAGCTAAAAAATCACAAATCCAATATTTTGTTTGGAGTCAAGAATGTGTTTCAAACCTAATATAAATTATCATGATCAATATGTTATAAGAAATTAATATATAACCCACAATTCATTGCCACATTTTCATTACGTTAGGAAAATAAATGTAAAGGATGTAAAAGTGTAGATATCTAATATTATAACCTCTCCTCAAAAGTTAGTTCTGGATACACATCAACACGTTTTGAGCCAAAAGCATTAGTTCATTGAACCTTATGTCTAAAATGTAGCTCTACCACCATCTCCAAAGAGTTCCTGTAAGCAAGTACAATAAACATTAAATTTCCTATAGCAAAAAAAACTATCGTGAACCAACCCATGGTTTCCTCGTGTCTGTAGAATCAAAAGCTAGACTTTAAAATTTCTACATGCCACACTCTCAATATAAACCAATCTCTTGCTTTATTTATCCTAGAATCACCAAGACTACATTATTGGAAATCAATATGGATACTTGAATGAGACTTTCTAGACTTGAAAATATCTTTGCACGAAAGTGTTCACAACATTTTTCCACTGGGATTTGGGCCCTCCAATGGAACTTCATAGCCAACACCACTACATATCCTGAACTTAAAAATATTTACAAATACCACAACTTCTCCAAATAGTGCTTGATCAATACCTATTTATTCTGGTCTTGAATTCAATGTTAGACCTTATGAAGAAGATATGAAATCTAAGGCTTCAATATGAAATTTACTATATTAGTTCATGCACTCCACACAAATCTTAAACAACAATTTTAAGTCATACATAATAGTTCTATTCAAATTTTATTTTTTATATTCCTCTAAAATGAAAAAAATAAAACCCTAAGGAAACAACATTATGAATGCCAACCAAGTTACAAATTCTGGTAGAACTAGACAAGGATGAACATGTAATATTAGACCTTGGTGATTTTACATAATTTAAGGTATTATTAGGTCTTCCAATAATTCTTTAATGTAGGAGAGAAGCAAAGAGATATTTTTATGCCAAGAAATATCCATTGATAAAATAATTCCTTAATTCTTGAGAATTCATTTTGTATTCTTAGATAGTGACTCATAAAAGATTCTTATTGTAGTTAGAAACATATTACTTTATCTTTTCCAAACATGAAAAAAAAATTATTTTATATATTCCATTGAATGGTAAGGTTGAATTGTACTTTATTATCTAAAGTTAAATGTGAATTCTAATATTAATTTTAGTTTTAGGATAAAATTCATACAATACTAAGAATTTGTTGGAGTCAGGGCCATTCCAATAATTGTCACATGATATGATATATAAAGAAAAAACCAAGTGAAAGGTTGAGAATATCTACTTTGTGTATCTATCATAATAATGAAAAATCCATTTTGAAATGTGATCTTGTTGATGTTACACCTATCAATGCCAATATCAAAATTTATTGAGGATATTTGTATGTTTTTACATCATGTTCATATAATGTGTGCCACAATTGAAGACATTATTACCTATTTAGTGAGCCAAGAGTAGAATATAAATGGGTTATGAAGCAAAAAAGAAACACCTTATTCATATGAAAATTAATTATGACATACTAGTCACAATCCACTACTATGAAAAATGCGTTGTTTTTCTTTCCAAAAAACTATCATCAATGTAAGGCCTTGGATGGCCAATCTGATGCTTAAATGCACCTCAAACAATTTCCATAGTGCCTCCTAATAAATATTTTCAGATAGCAGTAATTGGGTAATTTTGATTTATTATTCAATACACTATTTTCAAAGACAAAATGAAAGGAAAATATTTAAGACCTGTTATATGTACAAAATTACTACAATAAATTAGCCTAATATCACTTGCTAATTAATATTCCCTTTGAACTGGTGCATTTACAGTCACAAGGGGTGTCCGTAGTGATGGTATGTTGTCAACAACTGAAGAAAAATGTGTAAAAACACAAAGTGATAAACACATGAAATATTTGTCATTGAGGCGTGTGCAAGGAACCAAGATGGGTATAAGGAAACTCAATCAAATAATACGGGGGAGATTCAATTTCATTAGTGAACTACAACTATGAATTGTGAAAAGGAAACCAAAATGCACCTTAAATGAATGTACAAGCACAAAAAGGAATTTTGGGCACCCACAACACTATAAAAGAGCACAATTATTCAACAACGAGACTAAAAGAGATATAAATACATGGCATAATTAAACCTTATCTGGACATTAATCAACAAATTGTTTGCATCATAGTGATGAATACGAAATTGGTTGCATAACTAATAATGCATGTAGCAAGGGGTAGCAACGAAAATGGCTAGAAAAGAATGTAAAACATTTATGGGCACCTAGAGAACTATAACAAGACACAACTATTCAACCACAGGACTCAAATAGTTGCAAATACTGTTATCATCTCACTATTTTGACTTCAATATGGTGGAAAGAATTCTTATTATTAGTTCCTTGACTCCAATAGAGTTTATGTTTAGATGGTATACCTACTATATAGGATTAAAATAGGTCGATACAATGCCTGATCACTAAATTTTTTTGTTGCTCACTGATAATTATGTACATAAGCTTCTAATTAAAATACATTAGAACACTTCTCCTCTCACCAATTCAAGAATACACCCAAGTATATGTAATAAAATGACTCTGTGGAACTCACCTCCAGGGGATGCCAATAAACCAAGTTGAATTTTTGAGGTTAGAAAAGATGCATGCATATTTCAAATGCTAGTTTCACTCTCTGAATTCATGCTGCCAAGAATAAAACAACACATTGACATCCCTTGAATGATTGTGCCTCATGAAAAATTTCAACCAAAATTATAAATATAAATAAGGCCAACCAAAGTTTTTTTAAAGATAGTACAAGTCAAAATTGGGTTTTTGTTAGCCAAATATAGCAAGCCAATTTACAGCTTTAGTTGGAAAAAATAGCACAATTACTAAAGAAAATTAGCCTTTCCAAAATTGGTAAAGGATCATCTACTAGTAAATTTAGAACTCAAACCATGAGAAGAGGATATAGATTAAGTGGCACAAACATACCAAACTACCAAATATACCAAAGGAGGTAAAATTAGGGTTTGGAGGTTGATATTCTTAGCACGCCTCAAGTGAATATCCTCTCAATTGTTAACATATGTCACATAAAGAACACCTCCACTTGCACAATTACTGCAAACTAGAAACATGAGACTAGAACCCATACCTACAACAATGAGAAATGCTAAATATAACCATGTCAAAAATAGTAGCATTGATCCTAAAAGATAGGAAAGATGAAAAATGAAGGTAACTCCTAGTGTGCTACAATACTTCTTCCAACTAGAGCATGCCTATAAATAGTAGCATCATGGATGTCAATAAAAATAGCCTCATCAAAATCACTACAACAAACCCAAATATATGTTCAAGATCAACATGCAAGCCCTAAAACCAGAACAGCTAAAATCCCATTCACAATGTGATCTCACAAAGACCAATGATACATGGTCAATTGTCACAATATTACCTTGGAAATGCGGCTCCTAGAAAATAGGAAAATTACTAGTAATAACATTTTCCTCAAAATTTGGTGAATATGCCTCTGAAATGAAATTTAACCAACATGAAACTTGATGCACCTACCACTAAAAACTTGCATGATGAAAATGAATTGGATCTTAACCCTTTAATTTCACAATCTAATTTGTCGGTTAACAAAACCTATTCATTCCCCCTCTCTTTAAACATCTTCAGATAATATACCACCTTTCAGCTTGGAGTAAGGATTGGTACAGTTCATTTAACTTCATCAAATATATAAAGGAAGAAAATCTCCATTTTGAATGAAAAAAGAAAAGGAATGGGATAAGTGTGGAAATTCCGATATGTTGATTAATATATACCAACATAGATACATGGTATTGATATAATTTGGTGTGTATGTGCATTTATTTTTTCCAGGTGTAATGTAGCCAACATGTAATTTATTTTATTGATTATTTTTCATTCTTTTTATCTTTCATGTACATAGTCATACATTATGTAACAATGTATCCCCCTTACTAGGTGGTAAAGCTCCTCTCAGTGCAACCAATACTACCAAAATTGTGACTCAAACCCATGACAATCCGAGTTTGAAAAAAAATTCCAAGTCAACAAGTTGTTCCTACTCATGTGAGACAAACATGCCCATTGATAGTTTAACTCATTCAACCTGAGTTTGACTAAAAAGTAAGAGTATGAATTGGTTGACTGAGTCAAACTCTACTTAACCTAGTTAAACTTGTTTTACATCGTACATAAACCGTTCATTACCCAAAATTTGGTCATTGTTGGGACATTTTTATCTCTATTGGGAAAATTTTATACTGTGAAAATTAAATAGACCAAAAGAAGACCAAGATAAAAATATTCTTAAGACATTTTATTTTTGTTAAAATATTTGTATATCTTTATTTTCACACTTTCCTAAGTTTTCCTGATTTTCTACCAAATTGAGTCAAAATCGAATCTTTCACATCACCATGTTTTGCACAATTCCAATTCTATTATATTTATGGATACATCATAAATATGACAGTGAATTAAAAAATTTATGTAGTTTTTTCCTGCATCCAAATGAACTGGGGTAGCATTGTTCATGAATATACTAGTTGTGGCAGGAACAAAGGCACAAATTGGACAAAAGGTATAAAGAACCTACTACAGATTTAGTGTATTTTGATTCATTTAGATCTTGTAACATGCTCAATAATATGCATATATAAATCCAAACTTTATTTTCTCAGGACTACAGAAATACAAAAAAAAGGATTTAGATAAGAGGTTTCCTAGATACTGGTCTACATCGAAATTTTCAACTCCAAGATACTCATCCCAAAGGAAAATGTATTTGTAGTCAACATCTACATCTGGATGCAGGGAGCACTTTGCAAGCCACCTACATGAGAAGTAATATTTTGCAATATGTATCCATAAACAAGATAAATATATTTAATTGTATCATTACCACTTGGTTTGATGAATTACCACTATATGAAGAGCTCTATTGCTCCACTCCAAATCAATCCATTTATCTGTGACAACATCATAAGAGAACAAAATCACTGTGAAGTTCAGCTTTAAAGGAATATAGACAAAAATTCCCATGTAACACAACCATCAGTTATTCCAAAAATAAAATGTAACACATTGATAACCACCTAAAAATCGCATTAATACACACAAATTATTAACTGAACTCACTGAGAAAATATCTTCTAAATTATTTGGTCTACATTCTCCTTCTATTTTATTCCAAGAAAAGAAAGTTATGCAAACTTTCTCCTCATGACTATAGACATATAAAAGGTACAAACAAAATTATAATCAAGGGTTATATTAATGACAAAACATTAAAATATTGATGAAAAAATTATCCACATTTGTTTAAATGAGAGTAATTGGGCTTTACTTTCAAGTATTCTCTCTCTCTCTCTCTCTCTCTCTCTCTCTCTCTCCATGCATTGCCATTAATCAAAGGAAAGGTCAGAGACAATATTCTAGCAATATATGGGGCACCATCGTTTAAGTTCTATATATTGTAGAAGAATCCCAGAGAATCCCATCTCATTTAGAAATATCACATACAATATCATCAAATATCATTCTGATGTGTTTTCCAATAACCACCTAACCCTTTATTTTACTTAATCATGAATCAAATGGGAGCCTATACATACAATACTCCTTTATACATCCATCAGTCAATTTCAGTAAAATAGAAATAATCAAAGAGTTATCCACATAGAACACATAAATTTTTTGTTATCAGAAGACACTGCCACTTCCTCACTACATTTCTTATCAAAAAAAATTTACATAGGGAATAAATTAGGAATAACCTCATATATTGACACCTCTGTGATACTGATCCATTCCTTGGCTCTCACAAACCATTTACGAGACACTGACTGTGGTGCTCTTTTCTTACGACCCTTAGATACAGTTTTATTTTGAGGCAAATACCAATCCATGTGATTTTTGTGCTCTTATTGAAACTTTAAGCACATGTAGAACTTATATATAAAATATATATCAATGGATTCAATCTGGTCATGTAATTTACTAAAACAAGATATTGAATCCTTCTACTATATTCACAGAATATAAAACATGATCGCTTAATCACATGCAAGTAAGAGAAAGAAAATTATCAATCACACAACACAAGATGTATCTGTGGAAAGAACCTACTAAAAACCCCACTATCATATTGTACATAGTCAAAGAATCATGAAACAATACAATTATTTCTCACACCTAGAAAATCCTGCACTCTACTGATTGTCTCACCCTGATTCTACTCAAAACTGACTAGAAATTCTCAGGTAAAATTGACCAACACTTATCCAATTCTCAGCCCCTACTTAGCCTAGCCTTTCTCATACAATACCTAGGAAAATGAGACCCTATTAGATAGGAAAATAAACCTTCCTTGATTGTGAAATCCTTCATGAGTCTTCCTCTGACATTATAATTTCACTTAGGAAATTTGTTAATTATACAAGTGATATTTAACTTCCCTTTAACCTTTGTCTCAACTGGGTTGTCATCAGAATTTACATTCATGTAGCTACTACTAGTGAATATGTTAAGATCCCATGATTTGGCAGATTGATAAGACCAAATGCACAGGGTAACATCAAACCAGTCTTTGGAGTCCTAAGACCTAGACTTCCTGGACTCAGAGAGGGATCTCTCTATGTTTTTGTAAAAGATGTAACATGATAGCTTTTAGGTTTTGATTTTAGGCTAGTTATGAATATTAGGGTTTGTTTGATTGATTTGTTTGTTTGTTTGGTTGGGTAGGTTGTCAAGAAAAAATAGATAGCGTAGGAGAGGTTTATACCATTGGGCTATGGAGTCTTCAAAAGGTCTCAAAAGGTACAACAATAGGTCAAGGATGCTTCGGAGGGCAAGTTAACAGGGCTAAATGTATATTCAAGGCTGAGGTGAGTGAAGTGAACATTAAATTGTGAACAAAGTAGGGTAAAGAGCAGTTAATAATCCTTTGTCAAATACCACAACAAGAAGGGCCTTTAATAATACTATGCATGAAGACAAAACCAAAAATGGGGCATACCATACTTCTTTGACTAAACCCTAGCAAGAAAACATTAAGACAACAATCCAGTAAACCCTAGAGAGCAGGCAGCTCCTAACCTCTCTAGCTATCTACCTTCAGTCAAAGAAAACATCTAAGATAAACATATAGCAGAGATTAAGAAAGAGGAAACTCAAAACCTCATTAATCAAGCTATAAATACCTTCAAAGAAACTATTTAAGATGAGAAAAAGGGCATGGTGAATCATAGACCTCTTCAACTAAACCTAATCAGAAATACTTCGAAGTAAAGACCTCAAAAATGATATTTAAGTGCTTCCAAAGGGTAGGGCTAACCATAAACCTCTTTGGGACTGACTCTATTGAATCATTCTTGCGATAAACAAGTTGAGTGGGATTATAGAGTAGCTAAGAATTCTCTAAACTGACCAAGCAGGGGAAAAACATGAAAGCAAGAGAAGAAGACAGACTTAATGAGCCTTTGACATCATACCTTAAGCTAAAAATTATGTTCTAATGCAAGAGAAGGATGACACAATATGTAAAGCATAAGAAAATGAGAACAAAACAAGAAAGACATCACCATTAGCCATGTTCATGAACCCTGCAAAGTGCTTGGCTCCATCCTTATTCAGTCCAAAAATATCTATAAGGCTCCAAAGCCAAACTTCATAAAAAACTCAGAGCCTATGCTCAACATAGCAACTGACCAACATGTACAATGAGGCCTCAATGTTGTATTTGACTAGCAAAGAGGAGGTGGAAACCCTAATTGACCTAGTGGGAGGATCCTTTGACCTGGCCTTTGACTGAAAATTGGCTTTGAGTCTTCAAGTGTAAAAACAGAGTATTGACAATGTGGTGTATTGAAGATCCAAAATCCAATGTACTTGATTTATCTAAAGATCCTACAGAGATAGTTTTGAGACCATCAATGCTCGAGGAACCTGGTGAACAGGGGAATGAGTTATGCTATAGGTAACCCTAGAGGGAAAGTGGAGTTATGAGCAAGGGAAAATAGAGTAATGAGGTCATAGGTATGGAGATGAGAGGCACAAGCCATTGAGGAGCCTTTTAGGAGTGGCAGGGTGACCATGGAATGGGAAAATCGTATGATAGTGAAAAAGTTTCTATTTAAAATAATGAAGGCATTGAGATTTATAAAACTCACAATATTCAGGGAATTTTGTTTTTAGAAATCTATAACCAATCTATAGTCATCTACAAATAGTAAAAATTATGAATGACTAACAGTGGCTCCACTTGGGGAGGGAAGCTCCTTTTGAGGAGGTGTTCAGAACCTCAGAGTTCAGATCTATGAGTTTTAAAGACTAGTACCTTACTTGTACTTGGCATATCCCTCTTCCTTCATTTTCTAATGTTCTCTTGAAGCTATGATCTCAAAAATGTGAAAAGACATGATTGCTTCAATATCAGTTCTACCTACCCATCATACTTTGCCTAATTTTTTTTTTTTCCTTCGGGTGCACTTGAACTGGTAAACCCTTGACATTATTTTATTTTGAAAGCATAAAAAAACTATCTATTTCTACCCTTATCACTCCGAAGAGTTCATATTAGGCTAGTGAACTCTCTTATTCTCTACTTAGTCTACTCATCTGTTAAGATTAAGATGTTTGACAGACTTTATTCTATAACCTACTTACATGAAATTCAAAATATGACCAAACCAGGATTAAACAATCTGATTTGTCATGGGCTGTGGCATTTGAACAAGCTGCACACAAACATTATTTTTGTACAATTGAAAACTAGAAACTTGAGGGCTATGGTTTAGAGTTTGTTATGCATCCCTCTCATTTCTCTTTGGTTGTAAATTTGAGCTTTGGGAACCAGTATCTCTTTTCCTAATATAGTCTACTGACAAGTCAAGTTTAAATGGTTTGACAAGTCTTCTTTAACTAACCTATCAGCAGAAATTTAAAACATGTTCAGTCATGATTAGGCTAGATGACTGAATCAAGACTTTTTCTCAAAGGTAGTGGCATTTAGGCTTTCACACTTTCATAAATACTCTTTTTTGGTATGGGGTTGTACCTATTCTTTTCATATGCTCTATTTTTCATCATTTCTTTGTTTTTGTGTTTTTAATTCTCTAGATCAGCATTCTAAAACTAAAATCTAGAGAGATTCTCATAGTGCTGAGCTTATTTGCATATCTATCTATCCTAATCTAACCTATACATGATATATATTTATTTGGTGAAATCTATTTTCCAATATATACAGTCAAGTAGATGATTCCATGAGTGATCTTTGTTCATCTCTTTGAGTGTGTTGACATAATCAAAAGGCCACTCCCACCTCACTTGTGTTTGAATGGTAGTGCCTAAAATTTTCTTTAAAATCTGCATCAAACTTCTCTTGATATATTCTACCCCCTTTTAAAAAAAATTTAATAAATCATCAAAGGGATCTTGAAACAATACCTGGCTTAGAGGATTTGAAAAGTAAGCTTTATCCAGGACTACTCCCTCCTCCACTTGGCTAAGCTTGGGACTCTTTTGGGAAAGAAACTCCTCCTCTTCCTCCTGATCATCTGAACTAGCAGCCTCATCATATATTGCAATTTTGTCCTCAAACAATCCTGGTATGTTCTGATTGAGTGGGTTGAATTCAGTGTGAAAGTCATCATGTTGATGAGCAGGAGCACTCTTTGGCAACAAATCTTCTTGAGAAGGCAATGTAGCAACTCTTCTATATTCATCAATTTCCAAGCCTTCATCTGCAATTTAAAATTCAATGGGACTTTCTGGTTGCAAATCTGGAAATAAGGAGGATTCTATGTCCCAAATTATTTCATCAACAATTTCAGGAAAAGGCTTCTCATTAAAAATCTGCTCAAGAAGTTCATTGTCTTCCCCAACCTCAAGATCAAAATTGAAAGATTACTGATTTCCAATCACATGAGAGTTATTTCTGATGGAATGTAATGAAGTAGAACAAAGAGTTAGAGATCCTTCACTTACTTCTGAACTTTCAAGGCTTTCCTCATCAGTGTCATAGATGGTATGTATTGGCTGCTTACTTTTTTCAAGTTGATGAAACTGATCGTTCTCCCACAAACCAATTGCTGATGGCTCTGTAAGGTTAGCTTCTGTTTGGAGAACATCATCATCAGACTGATCAAATGTTGGAAAATCATCAATATAAGTAATTTCACCAATCAAACATATTGGATTATCAGTTTTTTTCTCTTCAAATTGATCTACACATCCATTTTCTGATCTTTGGTAGCTGGGACTAGCAAGACAATAAATAGAAATGATCTTCTCACATGAAGGTTTAGAGGTTGGCTGCATGTTTAGAAGTTGGTTTATTTCTTCTTCAGTTAAAAGAGGATGCAATTTTCTCTTTCTTTGGATATAACTACATCGGTTCTCTTTCTCTTGTGAAGGCTGGTTATGAGGATGAATGTCTTCTTGAGCCTCACCTAGAAGAGATGATGAATCATCACTTGTGACTTTAGAGAGATCGTGTGGATCTTCCTTTACTTCCTGATTTATTTCATCCTCAACCAACTCTTCTTAGCTATCATAATATTTATCTTGAGTATGAAATGCATGAATTTCTTCTAATAGACTTTTAGGGTGCCAATTTCCTAAATCTTCATCAATGTCTACAAGGTATTGTATGAGATCTTTAGATTGATCACAACAATTTTCAGCTAGTGATAAAGATGAACAATTTTCTTTATAATGTTCACAAAACACCTTGTGGAAATATTTTAAAGAAAACAAACTACCAGGGTCTAGGCCTTCATACCATTTTCTTGTCTTTCCTTCTAATGTCCCCATGAACATTTTCATGAGGCAGTTTTCATGCCATTCAACTTTTAACCTCCACACATGTATATGTAATTTGATGAGATGTAACAAGGGGTCGTCAAATTTTTCATCCTGAAACATAGGTAGGTTTGAAAACCAATTTATTTGAGGCATTTTGTGTGGGAATCCATGGATGTGATCTCTGTTCATTGGAGCATATCTCCTTTGTATCCTTGGATCCATGTTTGTAAATCAGAAAGGGTCACTAAATATTTTCAACTAGTCTAGAGTCTGCTACGAGTGGAGTCTTTAGGTCTATTGAGAGTTGTGGAGTCGCCAGGTGGATGATTTCAGCTTTGTTTTCCACCATCAACAAGATCAGGATTGACTTAAGCATTCCTAGGGGATTCTATAAGAACTAGTAGGGTTAGTAGGCCTACTAGAGGCCAGTGGAGTCGCCACGTGGATGATGTTTGTAGTTTTACGGATGTATTTTTTGTCCACCATCAACAACTGAATACCAATCTAAGGATGTTTTTGGGTTTTCTGAGGTCCTAAGGTATACTTAGATATTCAATGACTCAGAAAGTTCCACCGTGATCTCCATTATGTTAGGATCTTATTATTTGGTAGATTGGCAAGACAAAATGTACAAGGTAACATCAAACCAGTCTTTGGAGTCCTAAGACCTAGCCTTCCTGGACTCAAAGAGGGCTCTCTCTATGTTTGTGTAAAATATGTAACTTGATAGATTTTAGGTTTTGATTTTAGGCTAGTTATGAAGATTAGGGTTTGTTTGTTTGATTTGTTTGTTTGTTTGGTTTGGTGGGTTGTCAAGCAAAAATAGATAGGGTAGGAGAGGTTTAGACCATTGGGCTATGGAGTCTGAAAATGGTCTCAAAAGGTACAACAATAGGTCAAGGATGCTTCGGAGGGCAAGTTAACAGGGTTAAATGGATCTTCAAGGCTTAGGTGAGTGAAGTGAACATTAAATTGTGAAAGAAGTAGGTCAAAGGGCAGTTAAGAATCCTTTGTCAAATACTACAACAAGAAGGGCCTTTAAGAATACTATGCATGAAGAAAAAACCAAAGACAGGGCATACCATACTTCTTTGACTAAACACTAGCAAGAAAACATTAAGACAACAATCCAGTAAACCCTAGAGAGAAGGGAACTCCTAACCTCTCTAGCTATCTACCTTCAGTCAAAGAAAACATCTAATATAAACATATAGTAGAGATAAAAGAAGAGGGAACTCCTAACTTCATTAATAAAGATATAAAGACCTCCAAAGCAACTATTTAAGATGACAAAAAGGGCATGGAAAATCATAGACCCCTTCAGCTAAACCTAATTAGTAATACTTAAAAGTAAAGACCTCAAAAACGATGTTTAAGTGCTTCCAAAGGGTAGGGATAACCATAAACCTCTTTGGGACTGACTCTATTGAATCATTCTTGAGATAAACAAGATGAGTGGGATTAGAGAGAAACTAAAAATACTCTAAACTGACCAAGTAGAGGAAAAACATGAAAGCAAGAGAAGCAGATAGACTTAATGAGCCTTTGACAACATACCTTAAGTTAAAAATTTTGTTCTAATGCAAGAGAAGGATGACATTATATGTAAAACATAAGAAAATGAAAACAAAACAAGAAAGACATCACCATTAGCCATGTTCATGAATCCTGCAAAGTTCTTGGCTCCATTCTTATTCAGTCCAAAAATATCTACAAGGATCCAAAGCCAAACTTCATAAAAAACTCAGAGCCTATGCTCAACATAACAGCTCATCAAAATGTACAATGACGCCTCAATGCTCTATTTAACTAGCAAAGAGGAGGTGGAAACCCTAATTGACCTAGTGGGAGGATCCTTTGATCTGGCCTTTGACTGAAAATTGGCTTGGAGTCTTCAAGTCTATAAAAAGAGTATTGACAAAGTGGTGTATTGAAGATCCAAAATCCAATGTACTTGATTTATCTAAAGAGCCTACAGAGATAGTTTTGAGACCATCAATGCTTGAGGAACCTGGTGAAAAGGGGAATGATTTGTGCTATAGGTAACCCTAGAGGGAAACTGGAGTTATGATCAAGGGAAAATAGAGTAATGAGGTCATAGGTATGGAGATGAGAGGCACGAGCCATTAAGGAGCCTTTTGGGAGTGGCAGGGTGACCATGGAATGGAGAAATGGTAGGATACTAAATAATTTTCTATTTAGGATAATGAAGGCAGTGAGATTTATAAAACTCACAATATTCAGGGAATTTTGTTTTTAGAAATCTAGCACCAATCTATAGTCATCTACAGATAGTAAAAATTATGGATGACTAACAGAATCATCAGTTATATGATTGATCACTACTTGTGAATTAAATCTAATTTAATTCGTTGGACCTCTCACTAGCTCATCACTTAGTTAGAAGTAGTTAAACTGATTTTAACTCAATTAATTGAGTTAACTAATTACACATGCACCCCACTAGTGCATTAAATGCAACTGGACCCCAAAAATAATAGAATCACTCTACATGCCTCACCTTTGACCCTAAACTCAAAATTCTTGAGCTAACTTAGTCTTTCTAACTTAGTTAACTGATACAAGTTGTTCTGAGATGAAATTAAAATTTATTTTCCAATTTATTTAAGGGATAAATAAATTAGACGCCCACATTTAGCAGTAATGTGTAACTGAATTCCCCATTCATGTGTGACTGGAATCCCACACTAGT
This sequence comes from Pinus albicaulis, assembly GCA_034641835.2. Classification (NCBI taxonomy): domain Eukaryota; kingdom Viridiplantae; phylum Streptophyta; class Pinopsida; order Pinales; family Pinaceae; genus Pinus; species Pinus albicaulis. The sequence goes on along the minus strand of CM076575.1, from coordinate 1,436,913,330 downwards.
TATGTGGCCAATTTTTGTCCTTTTTGGATGCCAATTTCATTATTTCTTGTTGCAAATTTCAACACTCCATCTCAATAAGAAATGAATCAATCTATCTTGATCCGATACCTTTGGAATGTTATGCATGCAACACTTCTATAGTGTTGTTTGCACATGCAACTCTCTTGAAACTTAATAGCCCTTGAACAACTAAATCAATATAATGCATCTGTCATCTGAGTCTTCTAACTGCTACTAGCTACTGCACCTGTCTACTGGACTCTCTACGATGTTTCTGACATCTACATCTATGCCCTCTGCACTACTGCCAACTCTAATATGCACTCCAGTATCCAAAATCTGTCACTCTTATTTCTATATTCTTGACATATGATGGCATCAATCTAACTGATCCTTCCTATTACTGTTTTAATGTTGGCTCCTCATAGCTAGGTTCGATCCATGAGACACAACATCTCAATGGACCCTACCCAAATTTATTCTTGGGCTTATATATTCACATCGCCCCACCTCACACCTGGAGGATTAGATGCATGTACTCCCTTTACCCATGTAGCTCAAAATTTCCCCCTTCTGGAGTTCTCTGCTTGAGTGGGTTCTTCCACTCAGACTCCTCTCTGCTTCTCCAACTGTGGCTACTCCACAACCTTCTAAGACTGCCCATTGAGAGGCTCTCTCTCAACCACCAAGTCACTAACCTCTCCTTTTCTCCTCAAATATTTGCATGAATCTTATACCTCAAGTGCATTTAGGTTCTTGACTTGCACACATTGTAATTGTCATGTCTTCATAAATTTTTCTAAAAAAGCTGATTTTAAATTGACGATCACTCCCTCATGTGAGCTCCGATTCGACCGATTTTTTTCCCAGTTTGGGTATTTTTCGCAAGGAATCCAAATAAGCTATTTTTTCTTGAAATTTTTCATCAAAATTTTCATATATTCTCTACAAACTCACTGCCCAAAAAAATCCTACTCTAATACCATGTAGAAATTATATAGAAATTCTATATCAATGGATTTAATTTGATCATGTAATGTAATAAAACAAGATACTGAATCCTTCTACTATATTTTTGGAATATAAAACATGATCGGTCAATCACATGCAAGTAAGAGAAAGGAAATTAGAAATCACACAACACAATATGTATCTAGGGAAATCACCTGCTCAAAACACATCTATCATATATTGTACATATTCAAAGAATCATGAAATAATACAATGCTTTCTCACACCGAGAAAATCCTTCAGTCTATCGGTCATCTCACCCTGATCCTGCTCAGAACTGACTAGAAATTCTTAGGAAAAATTGACCAACACTTAGCCAATTCACAGCCCTTGCTTAGCCCAGCCTTTCTCATGTAATCCCTAGGAAAATAAGCCCCTATTAAATAGAAAAATTAACCTTCTTGGATTGTGCAGCCCTTCATGTACTTTCTTCTAACTTTATAATTATGTTTCAGCAAGTCACTAATAATACCATTGGTAGTTAACTTCCCTTTAACCTATGTCTCAACTGGATCGTTATCAGAATTTGCATGCATGCAACTAATAATAGTGAAACATCAGTTATATGATTGATCACTGCTTGTGAATTAAATCTACACTGGACCTCTCACTAGCTCATCACTCAGTCAGAACTAGTTAAACTAATCTTAACTCAATTAATTGAGTTAATTGATTACACATGCACCCCATTAGTGAATTAATTACAACTGGACCCCCAAAATAATAGAATCACTCTACATGCATCATCTTTTAACCTCAACTCGAAATTCGTGAGCTAACTCAGTCTTTCTGACTTAGATAATTGATACAAGTTTTTATGAGATTAAATTACAATTTATTCTCCAATTTATTTAAGGGATAAATAAATTAAATTCGCACATTTAGCACTAATGTGTAACTGAATTCCCCACTCATGTGTAACTAGAATCCAACATCAGTTATATGGTGAAATTTTTTCCTTTCTGGATTCCAATTTCACGGTTTCTTGTTGCAAATTTCAACAGTGCAAACTGCATGTTGTGCATTGTCTTGGAAAATACCCATACAATTCACTAAGAAAAAATTCATGATGAACTTAAGTATATTTTAATTGAATTGAGTTCCAATGATATCCTAAGTAGCAGCTAGTGCTTTAGCTTGAACATACTTTGGAGTTGTTGCATTCAAAGATGGGGCTAGAAATAAGGATGTCGTAGTAGAAACTGCAACTATAGTTGCATTTTTATCTAGGAATTTATTTGGTATTACAACCAATGAAACATGTATAGATCTTGGATTATAAAAAGAGGTAGCTAAATTTTCTGCACATATTACCCTTTATTCCATTAGAAACCTTGAAAGAGATGATACATTGCCTATCGAAGATGGTAATGTGGTGGTTTAAGTTTTCAACTATGATGTCGATGATGTTGATGCTACTAATAATGAATTTGGCGGTGGAACAAGAGGAAGAGGAGGATGCACTCCCAAAACCTAGGAAGACAATTTATTGGGCCCTACATGAAGTAAAGCAGACTTTGATGCTAATCTTGAATTAGGATTGATCATGCTACTACTCACAACTGATCCCATTGTTTGGGATGCCCATAGATTAATTATGATTTTTGTGGAGGTTGGGATTGTGTCAATTCCTGAGATGAAGTAATATGTTGAAATGGAGTATGGATAATTGGTGTAATTCCTAAGGTATTTGTAACTGTTGTGGAATTTGAGTACCTTGTGAAAGGTTGTGTGGTAGCTGATTCAACAACTCTGGAGAAATTTTAGATTATGACGCTTGTTGTAATTGTGGTATCCATTAAGGAATTTATTGAAAATGTTGTGATTGAAGTGGAGATTTTTGAAAGGATTATGAAGAATGAAATTGGGAATGAATGGAGAGAAGTAAGTTGAACTTGTGATTGACCAGGGCTCATGAAATTAATCTTATGTTGATGGTTTAGTGGTTGAAAATGGCTATGTTCAAGTTGTGGTGCAGATAGAGGTAGAGGTGGTAGCATTTACATATAAGGTAGTAAAAATTGTGTGATAGGAGTTAGAGAAGTAAGTCTTTTTGATTATTTCCTATGTGAAAAAGGAATATCACTTGATGATGGTGTCACAGGTGACACTAATTCAAATCTCGGGGGATTTGAGCCAAGGTAAGATCCATAATTTTCCTAATATTCTGGTACCATTTCGAATAGTATTTTGTTACCTATTAACATAGAGTCTTTTGGTGAAGCCACATGATGATGAACATAATGAGCTAAAATGAATGTGTAATATTCCCAAATGGGAAATGCAGCAATACAAGATAGATATGCAAGAAAATAATGCAGTTCATCCAAAGAAAAGTAGGAGGCCAATAAAAAGGCTCTTCAAAAGTATTTAAAATAGCAAAATAGATGTTTTATTAGGCCCATAAGATACATAGATGGAAATAAAAGACACCAATAGAAGAAAAGTCCTCAAAAGAGGTGTTGCAACCATATGTATAGACTGAAAATGCCTTGATAGTGTTATTTTATTAGGCTGCAAACTATTTTTGATTACATATTAGATCTAGAGCATATCAGTGCATAAAAAGTCAGATCCATAACAGATCCATGCACTAGAAAGGCTCCCCTTTCATATCCCCTTAGGGATTTCAGCATTACACCAAGTATGAGCAGTAGATCTAAGATCTACAAATGCAGATCTATAGAAATATTCAATGACTCAGAAGTATTCAGAAATATGCAGATCAGATCTAAAACATACAATGTATATATCTCCTCCAACGGATCTCAAAGTGAAGGGAAGATCCCCAACACTTGGAAACCAGCTCTCCAAATGTTGCACCAAAACTCCCTGCAACAACACCTATAGGAATAACGCATATCTAGAAGAGAAACTGCGTTGTAGGGTATAGATAATAGCTGGCCACATGCCAATATCAGAAAATGATGCCCAAACACTCCAATACACTCCTCCCAGTAGAGTAGAATAATCCTCCACTGAAAAAGGGCACTGAAATGTCCTAGATCTAAATAGATATAGCCTCCACTTGTTGTAGCTTGCAAATACAGCCAAACCCTCAACATGATCTTATTTTTAGTTGAAAGAATAAGCTTGGCCTTTAGTAATATAGTGGAAAATGTAGTACAAACTCCCCCAAGAGGCCTCTCAAGGAAAGAGAATGGAATTCCTAAATAGGAATACCGTGTGCTAAACAACACTATTCTCAGCTAAACAACCAGAGAATGATATATGCCTAAACAGACAATATATTCAAAAATATGATAATCATCAACAACCCTTCATGATGCCATCCTCTTCCTTATATAGATTAAGAGATTGTAAACCCTAAACTACCTTTAATGAAATATTCTCTTTCAAACAAACCATCTCCATCTAGAACTGCGATGTGCCACATTGATGGTCACTCCTCCAAGATAGCGTTGTAGATTTGGTCAAGGTTGAACCAGTAAAAATATCCACCCCCTTTTACACTTAAGGGTGCTTGCTCACATAGCCAAGATTTAGCCTTTTTCTCATTTGGCCTTGATTTATTCTTTATTAGGAGTTTTATGAACCTCCTTTACACATTTTTTCTTTAAGCAAAGAAAGAAAATAAAAAATGGATATTCCAATTAGCTTAGGACTAATTAGGAATATTACAGTCCTCCCCTCCAAAATGTTGCTTGTCCTCAAGCAACTACAAGGACATTGCAAAATTTCTAATGGATATGTTTCCTCCCAATAATGAAAGTTTTCCTTTGGTGAATAAACCAAATGGATGTCATCATGAAGAAGTGGGAGATATATAGAAAGAGTTAGTTGATGTCCATTGGTCTCCTCAACGCATGTGAGATGATGAACGTTGGGTGCTTCAACCCCAATGAGAAACTCCAATCTCCATGCTATAATCCAAACAAAGTGAGCCATCCTTTGTAGCTCATAGAAAAAGTCACCAATCCCCTCCTTATGAAATGTATAGGGGCTGCATGGTTGGAAATGAGAGGTAATATTGTTCAACTTACGCTGCCTCTCCCTCCATTTATGATAGATTTGGAGCTACTGATCCTAGGCTGAAATAATATAGTCCTCATGAAGCCAAAAGATGCTTGGAACCTCATGATTCCCTTCATTGATTCTAGGGAGTCTCCTTGCCCAATCCTCCATGCATGTAGTGAATATATTATCACCACCATATGTGCTCCAAAAGAAACATGGACTAAGTGTCATATGATATATTGGATGGTGACAATAGTCTCTCCATTGAGACCAGCATTTTTCTTCTTCTTGATGCCTCAAAACATGATATAATAAGTGGCCATCCAACCACCTTCTTGTTTCCATAAGCTTCTCCAAAGCTTGAAAATAGTAGAGGATAATAGGTGTTGGTTGAATGTGATTCAACCAACACATGTCTTGCCACAAATCCTCCCATGTGAGAAGCTTCCCACAAAGACATAAGTGAAACATATGGCCCCTTGCATAAGGAAACAAAAGATATAGTGTAGTAGCCATATAATGTCCCATCCTCCTCTTGAAGCATGAATAAATATGTGAAGTTTCATTCCCCATGGACACCATGGACACATCCAACCAATGTGTCATCCCTCCAATCATGTTCCCAAAAAAGATAATATCATCATCATCATGTGGGATCAAAACCAACAATCCATAAATAATTAAATAGAATGGTGGAGGTGGATCATAGTCCCACAAGTGGAACCCATGCAGTAGATCTCCTGACTGCATCAGATAGTGATATGGTAAGTGGATTCCCCACCACTTACTTGCTGCCCATATCATCTCACCATGGATGAAAGTGTGAGATATATTTGGTTCCTTAGGAAAGAACCCATCATGAAACAAAATCTACCTTTGTCCTCTAAGGGTGTGGCCATGTTCAGAAATTTTTGTGGCCCAAAGTTGGCCATGAAGTTTGTATGGAATCACACTCCTCTTAGGAGCTAAGGCCTACATATACATGGTAAAATAATACAAGTAATAATCAAATGAATCATAAGACACAAAAGCATATACTTTACCAATATTTCTCCTCATACAATTAGAGTGGTGTATGATTTTTGGTGTCAATGTGGCACACCAAAAAGAATACATCATCTCCCCAAAATCTCCTAGGGAGTGATCAACATTATCATTTCTCATGGCTTCAAGTAGCTCATAAAGAAAATAAGGAAGAGTGCCCCTTCTTGGAGCAATGCCCTGCACATGTGTGGTAAGAAGATGCAAGTATATAGTAAACATATCATGATGTTCAGAATTACAATATTTACCATACACTTGGTTTAAATCAATGAGGTGGCTCATGGATGATCTCCCTCTCATACCCAAATAATAGGGAGGTGGTAATGATAACTCTTCCCAAGAGCTATGTCCCCTCTCACCCTCCAAATAATCCATGCACTTCCTCATATGATTGTGCACCTCCTCTTTGATGTCTTCCCACATGAATCTCTCCAAAATAGTATGATAGGTTCTAATGAAACTAGTGGGATTAGAAAGCAAGATATGATTGGCTGCATATAGTAGTTTATCTTTGAGCTTTGAGTCTCTAGTCATGTAGATCTGATCATGAAAGTAAATGACTCCATCAACCACTCTATACCTCCTATCTTCCATTTTTCCATCAAGAACCTTGCATGTGAAGAGGTTCTTGGAATATTCTACCAAGAGTTGGGACTCCCAATATGGGTCTAGGCTTCCCAACAATGACATCGTTGTAGAATTATGAAATGAAGTAGTTGTCACATCATCATTCTCCTCGTTGACATGCTCAATGCCAAAGTCACATGTTGGAGTATTGTAGCTCCATCTTTGCTACCTCTCTTGTAGCTGATCTTGCTCAAGACAAGATTGAAGCTCATGGAATTCAACCTCTTTTTGAAAGGTCTATTTCTTCCAAAACTTCCATAGTTTGGCCCATGCATACAAGAGTGTTGGTACCCTCTTGTCAAATTTAGAAATATTTGTTGTGTGTAGAGATATCATTTGATGCCCCAAGACTATGGAGTGGCCATTTGATATCATGCTCATGTCATCATAGATCTTTGAATCATTTTCCAGCGTAGATAACTGAGTGGGATATGGCAATGTCCAACTCATAAAGTTGGTCATCTCCTCTTGGAACCCATCAAAGGTTCTTAGCACTCTAGTAGCTCCTCTCAAGGCTCCTTACTTAGCCAAATATGTCATTTCTGCAACAATTTGAGAGAACACTTTATTCATCTTCTCATCAGGGGGTCTCCCTGGTGGAATGCCTCCATGCAAAGGGACATCAAAATCTGAATTAGACTGTATAAATGAGTGGACTGATTTGTCCCTCTCTTTTCTATATAGCTCAGTCTCCTTCTCATGAATATAAACCCCTTGAAATAAACAAGGGTGCATGCTCCTCATCATTGGATGTTTATCCATCCTTCCCCTCCTCCATGGAGCAAGGCGTTATTGCCCATTACGATTGTCACATGATGCTCCTTGGGAATCAATTTCAAATATGAAAAAGCTCCTTCCCTTGAAGCCATAACCTCATGTCCATCCCCATGTGGTGATGGTTCTTCTTTTGAAGTGACAGTGTTGTTACTTCCCTCTTGTTCTTTCTCCTCATCAATATTTGAGAATACCTTATTATCAATGAGACCTTAGATCTTGGTATTCCCTTGAAAGAGGAATCTCCATGACCTCCTTTTGAGAAGAAATATCTTCATGTAATGGGGATCTTGCCCTTGGAAAAGTATCACATAATTTTTTATCCCCTTCAATAGAAATCTGAAGTGGAGTTGGCATAACAGATATTTCCAACTCATGCAAGGGTTTTTCATGCTCATGCTTTGCTAGCTCAATCAAAGATGTTTTAGTTTGTTTTACTTCAAATCTCTTCACTAATCTCCTTGTGAATCTTGCATAAGTAGATATATTTTCATTCTTCAATGAAAAGGATTCAAATAACCACCAAGCATAAGGCTTATCTTTAAGATGCAGCGCTGCTACTTTAAGGGCTTCCTTTTCTGAAACTTGATGTAGATCCAAATATGAGTCTAGCTGATCTATCCAATCCTTGGCTATGCATGTGGAGGATCCATCAAAATTTGGCAAAAAGAATCTACCTCTTCTCCCTCTATTGTACTTGCTAGATCTCCTTTCCTCCTTGAGCTGGCAGAACTCTTGGAAGCTCAAGTGCTCCTTCATTTTCCAAGATTTAGATTCATACTCCTGAAGATAATCACTCAAAGTCTCCTCCTTTGGTGTATCTTCTTCCCTCATCTCTCTTGCAGTAAATATGGGCATAGAATAACATTGTAGATATGATTGTGTAGCTGAGTGCTTGCATACATAGGATGAAGAAATAGGGTTTTCTTCATGTAAATATCTTCTTGAGGGACCTTCATGTCTTTCCCTCTTGATTTCTTTTATTTCTATTTTAAGCACACACACAGTTTGGAACATAATTTTTGAGAACTCTTTCCCTTTCATTCTTCCAGATAAAGGGGTTTTACCCTTGTCTTCTTTGTCTTTGTTGTAATCAAAATTCTTCTGTCTTCCCTTTCCTTGAAAATACATATTGGCTTCCTTAGAAAGCACAGGCTGTGCCAAGATGATGCTCTGATACCACTGTAATATTCCCAAATGGGAAATGCAGTAATACAAGACAGATATGCAGGAAAAAAATGCAATTCATCCAAAGCAAATGAGGAGGCCAATAAAAAGGCTCTTCAAAATTATTTACAGCAGAAAAATAGATGTTTTATTAGGCCCATAAGATGCATAGCTCAAAATAGAAGACACCAATAGAAGAAAAGTCCTCAAAAGAGGTGCTGCAACCGCATGTATAGACTGAAACTGCCTTGAAAATGTTATTTTATTAGGCTGCAAACTGTTGTTGATTACATATCATATCTAGAGAATATCGGTGCATAAAAAGTCAGATCCATAATAGATCCATGCACTAGAAAGGCTCCTCTTTCAAATCCCCTTGGGGATTTCAACATTACACCAAGTATGAGCAGTAGATCTAAGATCCAAGAATGCAGATCTGCAAAAATATTCAGTGACTCATAAGTATTCAGAAATATATAGATCAGATCTAAAATATACAATGTATAGATCTACTCCAACGGATCTCAAAGTGAAGGGAAGATCCCCAACACTTGGAAACTAGCTCTCCAAATGGTGCACCAAAACTCTTTGCAACAAAACCTATAGGAATCACACAGATCTAGCAGAGAAACTGCGTTGTAGGGTATATATAATGGTTGGCCACATGCCAAGATCAGAAAATGATGCCCAAGCACTCCAATACACTCCTCCCAATAGAGTAGAAGAATCCTCCACTGAAAAAGTGCACTGAAATGTCCTAGATCTGAATAGATCTAGCCTCCACTTGTTGCAGCTTGCAAAGACAACCAATCCCTCAACAGGATGTGAGTTGTAGTTGAAAGAAGAAGCTTTGTATTCAGCCAGATAGTGGACAATGTAGTACAAACTCTCCCAAGATGCCTCTTAAGGAAAAAGAATGGAATTCCTAAACAAGAATACCATGTGCTAAACAACACTATTCTCAGCTAAGCATCCAGAGAATGATATATGTCTAAACAGACAATATATTTTAAAATATGATAATCATCAACAACCCTTCATGCGCTTGTAAACCCTAAACCACCTTCAATGAAATCTTCTCTTTCGCACAAACCATCTCCATCTAGAACTGTGTTGTGCCTCATTGATGGCCACTCCTCCAAGACAACGCTATAGATTTTTTCAAGGTTGATCTAGTCAAAATATCCAGCCCCTTTCACACTTAAGGGTGCTTGCTCACATAGCCAAGATTTAGCCTTTTTCTCATTTGGCCTTGATTTATTCTTTATTAGAAGTTTGATGAACCTCCTTTACACATTTATTCTTTAAGAAAAGAAGGAAAATAAAAAATGGATATTCCAATTCCAATTAGCTTAGGACTAATTAGGAATATTACAGAATGAATATGCTAAGCCAGAACTAGAATTGTTGTGGCCAAGAATAAGCACCTGAATTGTTCTCAGTCGCTATTGTGATTTTGTGTTATTATTTTGATGTTTTAGGTGAGGATATTGACCCATTACACGTCTATTTCCTAATGCACCTTTCATTAGAGGAAATTTTAGCCTAAAAGTGGCCTCCTAAGGAAAAATAATAAAATAATGGTTAAAATAATAAAATAAGAGATATGAATTTTGGAGGGAAAAGAAGAAAACTAATTTTTTAATTGTATTTTTAGCTTATCTACTTATAAATTTACTCAAATTTCAAGTCTATACACTCATTCTATGCGGAATAAAATTCCTCATCCAACGAGTACCCATTATGCATACTTTTGAGAATACCCACATTGATAAAAATTGAAGGTACATTAAAAAATGTGTTCAACATGTTTTTTAATGTATATTCAATTTTTATCAATGTGGGTCTTCTAAAAACTATGAATAATGGGTACTCATTATATGTGGAATTTAATTTCACATCCAACGAGTATCTACGCTTGAAATTTGAGTAAACATATAAGGAGATAAGCCAAAAATATAATTAAAAAAGTCATTTTTATTCTTATCCCTCAAAAATATTTACATGTACCTATTTTTAAATTTAGAACGTTTTTGGTTGGTTTACATATTATGACATGGAAATTAAATGAAAATTTCATGGGCACGTTTAGTTTGAAATTTCCTCTAATGACTACTTTTATGAAAGATGATGTCTCAATGGAAGTATCTATGATAGTTCAAGACACAATAGTTGATTGCAGAAGAGAAGATGGCTAATGCTCTTTAGAATCCTACACTAAGAAAAATATCATTCTTCCAAACATCCTTCATCTTTACATTCTATGAAAATCACTAAAAAATAAAGGAAAAAAGGAAATGGGGAATAATTTGTCATCAAACTAATTAGATAAAAAATGACAACAAGGAGAAAATAAGACTACCCTTCTAGGAGGTCATATATCCTTCTAGCTTACCATAGGTATATCCATATGAGACAAGGGTCCATGCATATTCTAATCACTATTAGGAAGAGTAGCTTCCAGACCCATTATTTTCTCTCTCTCTAAGCCTGACCACTTCTTTAGGTCACCATGAAAATAATCATTTTTCCTTGAGTTATCACTTAGTCTAGCATGATTCTCCAATCTTGGGGTCATATCCTACCATAACTATTCTTATTCCTTTCAATATTGCTAGTTTCTAGACACCATTCTACTACTTATTATATCAATTTACTGAGGTGGATGTACATGTGAAAGTATTCCACCCGTGGATATTTGGACCTTGTAATTTCCATGGGAATCAATTAGATCACCATGCATTATTTTGTGCATCCAATCATGGCCATTCCTCAAACCATATGCTACACTTATAGTAGCAGTTTCAAATTTCCTAAGGTGATCTCCATCAACTTTCCCACCCATTAACTTGCTTTTCATACCTATCATTCAACCTTCCAACAATCCTTGATGGATAAGGATTCCTTCAAACTCTGATTATTGATGATTCCAGAGGAGCACTCCTTCTTACAACAATTTATGGAGAAGGATCCCTTCCAATTCCAACTCTTGGAGGAGAGTAACTCCTCCCTCCTCTTAACCTAGAGGCCATAGAGGAATTTTTTCCAACTCCCATCCTTGAAAAGGGAGAGAGAGGCCTTCTGACTCTAATCCTTGATGGAGAAACATTGAAATCATTATCACTATAGATTGTAGAAGGCTTATGTCCATATCCAGGTTCTGGAAAAGCATCTTCACTTTCTGGTCTATGGGCCTTATTCCAATAAGAAATAGTAGTCAGTGATAATGTAGAAAGATATGAAACCTACAAGCCAAAATTAGTCCTACATGCATAACATATAATATCCCACATGAGGTCACGATCTAATGGTGAGGACGGGGCATGTGGGTCTGCCAACCAAGATTTGACTATCCAAGAGCATGATTATAGAGGTTGGGACCACATAACAGAAAATAGTACTTAAAAGAGTTTTAAAAATTAGGAACCTCCCTATTGCAGAACTTATCCAAACATGCAGTTCAGAACAGTATGAGAATAGGAAAAAAAAATTGTAGGTTGGATACTTGGAACTTTGTGATTTTCCATTCAAGGAATGGAACAAAATCATTGTGAATTTCTAGTAGTTCAGTTTTAGTATCGATGTATGAAAAGTCAAATAGGTTTTGAAGGGAAATTCTTGATTGTTCCCCTGAGTCCTCATTGGGTTTCAGAAGGATGGTGTGATGTCTACACATGATATTGTTTTTTTAGGTTTTCTTCATATGAATGTTTATATGAATCCGTTTTTGGCACTAAAATTTCAAATGATATTCATGACAAAATTCCAATGTGAAACAACTAAGTTGCAACTGATGCATAGGTAAGGAGGAGAAGGATAGAGCTCAAAAGAGTAAAATATCCCCAGTTAAGGTGGGAGTATTTATTTTATAAGGGTTTCAACCATGTTGGTTATATGCTCTAGTTATTGGCTTTTAAAGAATGAGGATTTTGGTTCTTTCTCACGTACCTGGAAAAACATTCCAAATTGTATCATTCTTTGGATCTATGTAAGCTCAATTTTGTATTTTATTTCTACATTCATTAATCTAAGTTTTGTAGAAGGATTCACTTTAGTTTCTCTAATTTTCTATGATGGTAGTACAAAGTTAATTCTATCATAAATGCAATATAGGTCGCTAGTTTTTCCAAACCTCTTGTTTTCAATTCCAAAGACAATTTTGAATCTTGTTTTAAAATTTAAATGCTAAAGGCAATGCAATTTGAAGATACCTAATATGGAATCTGGGTTATAACGAAAATATAGATCTAGAATAACCATCATACAAAGAATTAATCCAAATATTTTTGTTTAAATGCCAAAGACAATGTAATGTTAAGGGTTTTGTGTCTATATCTATAATCTAATAAGGAAACTCGGTTGATAATGAAAACAATATATATGAAATGACCAACATACAGAGACAACAATGGTGCTTTGCATGATAACAAATCCAATAAAAATTCTAGAATTAGTGCTTTGCATTGTAAGTAATCCAATACAAATTCAAGGTTAGTGTTATATGGATAGAGTCCAGATAGAAAGACTCACCGACTATATTTGACTATGTAATTACTAGGTATTTATATACCTGAGGATATCTAATTACCATTGTAGTTTGACTATTCATCTCTGTGTGTGTGAAAGGTTGCATTAACATTTCTCCTAGGACACCAATCCCCATTTCCTTTTGTTATAATATATAGCATTGACATTACCATCTGAAGTTGGAGTAGGGCATGTTTTTTCACCTAATTTATTATTTCCTTTTTAAGAATCTGAAGAGTCAAGCATGTGTTTTTTTAACAATTCCTTACAAAATAATAAATGGAAACCTCGGGTTTCTCCCTGTCTAAAGTTTTGCAATTTTTTAGTATTGCCTTACCATGGGTGGTTATGAGGTAATTAATTTAGCCTATGTAGCATTCTGTAGTCTATATGTGATCAATTTTTGTTGATTTTTAGTTGGTATTTGAAATATTCTTGACAATGTATCTGAGGGTTCCCAAGAAAATAATTCCTCCATGGTTTTTTATAGACGCTTCAAATAACTTTGTTGAAAAATCCAAAATCTCATACTATGGAGATGGAAATGTTATTGCCTCAATGGTTGTTAGCTTTGGTATGCTTCAAATTCATCTATATCCTTATTCTATCTTTCACATAAGATGGAGAGAGTCATTGTCATAAATCTTACTAGCATTTCTTGTTTTTATAGGGCATGGAAGATCCTACACTTTTAAGGCAAGATAAAAATTTGTCCACTCCAACTCTGGAGAAATTTCTATTATCGACGGACTATCAGCCCCATGATAATTTTTACTAGGGTGTATCCTTTCAGTCATTCAATCCCATGGAGAATATCAAAATTTCCTCAACATAATTCATGGAATATAATTCGGGTGTCATGTTTTTAGAAGTTCTAACAGATTATGAGAGGGATTCAACTTCATCTCAATTTCCATTCTCCTCTGTCTACTTACAATTTTTTTTGCAGAACATTCAAGATCAGCAACAACACTACTTACCAAAACAGCTTGAAAGTTATATTATGAGTCTCCCACAAGTGAAATATGACATATATGAAACAATGACACCAAGAACCCCCGCTATCTAGGGAGAGATCACGGATTCCAATGGATCTGTTGGAAAAAATAATTGTATTTTTCATTCTACCATTAACCATGGTCTAGATGCATTTAATTTTTATGCAGGATGAGAATTGTTTTCACCACAAAGTTTTTCATGGGAAATAATTTCCTAAATGAAAATATATCATCTCAGTAATGAATCCTCTTGTGCCAACAAAGAAATTAGGTAATAGTCAAGATCACATTATGAAATGACCAACATGAATAGAAAACAATGGTGCTTTGCATGATAAGGAATCCAAAAAAAAATCTAGAATTAGTGCTTTAACCATAAGTAATCTGGTAGAAATTCTAGGTTACTGTTATATGGATAGAACCCATATCGAAAGAATCATTGACTTTCTTTGACTATAAAATTACAAACTCTTTATATTGTGGAGGATATCTATCACCATTTTAGTTTGACAATCGATCTCTCTGTGTGTGAAAGGTTGCATTAACTTTTCTCTCAAGACAACAATTCCCATTTCCTTTTGTTACAATATATAGCATTCACATTAACCTTTGAAGTTGGAGTAGGGAAAGTTTCTCCACCTACTTTTTTATGTCCTCTTCTGGAATCTCAAGAGTCAAGCATGTCTTTTTTTTTTAAATCCTTACAAAATAATAAATCACAACCTCTAGTTTCTCCCTTTGTAAATTTTTCAATGTGTTAGTATCACCTTACCATGGAGGATTTTGAGCTAATTACTTTAGCCTATGTAGCATTATGTAGTGTATTTTTTATCATTGTTTGTTCATTCTTCATTGGTATTTGAAATATTCTTGACAATGTAGCTAAGGTTTCCCAAGACAATAATTCATCCATGGTTTTTTATAGATGCTTCAAAGAACATCTTTGACAAATCCAGAATCTCAGAATATGAATATGGAAATGTTATCAACTCAATGGTTGTCAACTTTGGTATGCTTCAAATGAATCTATATGTTGAACCCTTAGTTAAACTGAGACGCGGGGGGGGGGGGGGGGGGGGGGGTGAATCATTTTAATGCATTCATGGACTTTTATACTTATTTACACCTTCATTTCATTATCAACTTAATGTACAATTGAACAACAATCTTAATAAGTGAGCAGCATGTATAAAGTAGATTAAATACAGAATATCAACACATAATCATCATGCACATAGACAACAAATATAATTGGAAAACCATAAGGGATAAAAACACATCTTATTATTGTTGTGATGCAAAGGCAAGCTCCAACTCCCTCTCACCATTGATTTTCTGTAGGCTCCAACCTAAAGGAGGCTACTACCTCACTTCTGCAAGCTACAAATTGCAAGGAAACTCCAAATCCCATCTATTTTCTACAGGCTACAACCCACAAGAGGCTCCTACCTCAACCAGCTACAACTGGACATCTATCAAGCTACAACTTGATATGGAAGCACCAACTTCCTCACACTACAATGAAAGCACATGCTGATTTACCTGGATATCAGCTATGCTCTATTCCTTCTTCACTGTTGCCCTCCAACCTTCATATATACCTTATATCATCTCTAGATCTACACAAATTCTCTATCTGCTCTTTCTTCTTCTTATTCTTCCACTCTCTCACTTTTATGCATATGATAGTAACATCATTTATAGAGATCACCTCATAGCTGTTTGCATTCCATATGGGAATATGAAATGAATAGGTATGACTCTTTGCCTTCCACCTTCTAATTTTCTTACCTAGCACATTCAGAATAATATAACAGTATGTACACATTTCAGTATTATAGTGGAGTTTTTCTTTGCCTACGAAGACTTGTCTTTGCATCACAAACAATATAAAATCAATAATACATTTACAGTTACAATCAAATATTTACTCATCCCTTTCAGCTTCTTAGCTTTGTTGTGCATTTTTCCTCTTCTGCCTATTTTCCTTGTGTCTTTTCTGTTTCTGCCGTTATATTCCAAATTTGTTGTATAACTGCCTTAGCCCGACTTGACACATGCCTTTATGCTATACATTGCCTCTGCCTATCGCATATCTTACCTACAGTGTTCTATGCTCTTCTCTGCTCCTTTTCTCTATGTTGGGTTACTTACCCGAGTCTCCTTCTGACCACATTCAGTCTTTTTTATCAAACTGTCGCAACCGCATAACTCCTCTACACGAGTGTTGGGTCATTTTCCCAGAGTTTTCTCTCTTGCATTTAGCCTTTACTTTTTGACTCATAGCTGCATCTACATGAAACTATTCTACATGGGGTCGGATCCTTTTACTTACCTGAGCCTTTTCTTGATGTGTTCAACCTTTCCTTTGTTACCCGAGTCATCCTCTTCTTTCAACATTTTCTTCATAAAATCACATAGCCCCGGACTTGAAATACATCAGATCTTAACTTCGAACTTTATCGCGTCCAGTCTCATATCTTGTCTGGTCTCATACCGCATTTCGGCGTATCAAAGGTTTTACGTTATAGTTCCCTTTTCCACCTTCGATGTCATTTAACACTAGAAAGGCTCAGTATACATGCTTAACTTTGGTTGAAGGGTCCCACAACGCGGTGACCAATCACAACGCATCGCATTTCACTTGCTTGCAAGTTTCCCACTCTACCGTTAGTGATAAACCTTAAACCTTGCGATATACGATCTGCGCTTGTGCACGGTGTTGCCACGTGGATTCCCTTCATCGCATTACATCGCATAAACCTTACTGCATCGTAACAAAAATAACATTCTTTGTGATGTCTTCAAGTTAAAGCCTATATCTTGCAGGATGCGATGTTGCGTGAGGTGGACACGTGTCCCTCCATTTCACATCGTAGAATATTTAACTTAACTTTCGGTCACCTTATTGCTATGCTTTAAGCACTGTGATGTGCGTTATGTGGTTCGTTGGCCGCCATTGATCTGCCCTTAGATCCAACAGTCCTCATCTGAATGCATTTCGCAATTTATAATATTTAGTTTGTGGTTATACTCTATATCTTGTGATGTGCGATATTGTGTTGTGTCATCGCATGTCCCTTACTCACTTCGCATCGCAACTTATTTAACTTACCTTGTGATACCTTAACACTTACCCGCTATACTTTGCTTTTACTCTACACTGATGCGATCATCACCGTTGATCTGCCCAGATCTATGGTCCTCGTTGCTGCCTGCAATTCGATTGTATTTTTCCCCGCATATCTTACGATGAATCATATCCATCTATTTGTTTCCTTTGTTTTTGCAATCTAATCCCGAAAGTCTGCTCGCCTTCCCGTGACTCTTCTTCGCCTCTTCTTCCTGCTTTGATCTCAAATGTCCACCTTTTTCCCTTACTGTTGCAATCTAATAGTGACCATCCATTCACCTCCCTTGGATTTATTCAAAGAATTATCTGACTTAGTCGATTTTTTGTTTGTTTACACTGTCCAACTCTAAGAATCTGGCTCTTGCTACTCTTGCCTCTACCTCTCGGCTTTCGCCGCTCTCACCTCTTCCTATCGTCTGTTGCCTCTTCTTGCTTCTGCTATGTGTAGGATCTCTGGTCCTCTTTGTGTCTATCAAATATGATTACCTTTAGCTATCTCTACCTATTTGTTGTCTCTGATCCATTCGTTGCCTTTGGTGCCATCTTAGCTGCATTCACTGTTTTGTTGCCTCTGCTACATTCGCTATTTTTTTGCCTCTGTTGCCTTTGTTGTTTTGTTGCCTCTGCTACCTTTTCTTCTTTGCTGCATATGATGCCTCTTCTTCTTTGTTGCTTCTACAAATCTCTCCTTTCCTACCTTAATACTTCTCTGCTTCCTCTGCTTCTTTCTGCTACCTTTTCCTTATAGCCGATTATTCTAGTGTTGTTCCTATCTGTATCTTTGTCATCAATGAAAATATTTCCAACAGTCTCCCCCTTTGGCATTGATGGAAATACTCCAATACTTCCTCTGCAATTTCCTCCCCTTCTCATTCTGAGAGGTGTATTTTCTTCCTCTGCTTGATTTTCCTCCCCCTTTGACATCAATGGAAAAGGGTTGTACATTTCCCAGTGTTTTTTCCATATTTTCATAATACTCTGATCTTGAGGACCTGTTCCATGCACTGCTCCATTGCTCTAGCTCTTTTGTGACAAATTTTATTGACTGCCCTCCCCCTAGAATGATGCTTTCTTGTCTGATACTGACTATCACTTTTCTACTGCATTGATCTTGTTCCTTGTATGCAGCCTTTGCTGGTGTATTTCCAACATTCTCCCCCTGAAACCATTATATATATATATATATAGATATATGTATGTATTGTTTTATATATATATATATATATATACCCCTAGTTTGTCTCTTAGATATTTGAATGGTTCTTTAGCAAGGGGTTTTGTGAATATGTCTATTGTTTTTTCCTTTGTTGGTGCATATTCTAACTTCACTATTTTATGTGCCACTTGTTCTATGAGGAAGTGGTACTTTATTGGGATGTGCTTCTTTTTTAATGAAGTGCAGGATTTTTTGATATACTTATTGTACTAGTAATGTCACATTTGATAGAAATGGGTTCATCAAAGCTTACCTTCATGTCTTGGAGGGTTTGTTTCATCCACATTACTTCTGTGCAACAAGCTTCTGCTGCTATGTATTTTGCTTCTATTGTAGATAGAGATATAGAAGTTTTCTTCTTACTTAGCCATGCCAACAAACTTTCTCCCAAATAAAATTCACCTCCACTTGTGCTTTTCCTGTCATCCACACAGCTGGCCCAATATGCATCTGTGTATTATGTCAATGTGAATTTTTTTCCTTTTGGATACCATAGGCCATAATGTGCAATTCCTTGTAGATATATGAATATCCTCTTGATTGCTAGCAAGTTATTTTGTTTTGATGTTGCTTGATATCTTTCCACGAGTCCTACTACCAACATAATTTCCGATCTAGAGGCAGTTAGGTATAGAAGACTTCCTATCATGGATCTTTAAAGTCTCTTATCTACATCTGCAGATCCATCATCAACACATAGTTTGCATCCAGTGATCATGGGAGTTGACACAGGTTTGGAGTCTTCCATTTGGAACCTTTTCAAAATCTCTCTTAAGTATTTTTATTATGAAATGAATATTCATGTGTTCTTTTGTATAATTTGAAGTCGTAAGTAGAAGGTGAGCTCCTCAATCATAGACATCTAAAATTCTGATTTCATCTATTCTGCAAATTCTTTTGCTAACTCATCTTTGTTGCTACCAAACATGATTTCATATACATATACTACTACAATTAAGAGTTCATTTTCATCGGCCTTTATGTACAAATTGTTGTCTACTCCTCCTTTCTTGAACCCTTGTTTTTGTAAGTATTTGTCCAGCCTTGAATACCATGCACAAGGAGCTTGTTTCAGACCATATAAGGCTTTCTTTAATCTGCACACATAGTCATGTTTATCTGTTAAGGATAATCCTTCAGGTTGTTCCATCTAGACTTCTTCCTCTAAATCTCCATTCGGGAAGGCAGACTTCACATCCATTTGATATCCCCTGAAATCATGGTAGCATGAAAAGGCCAAAAACATTCTGATTTCTTCCATTCTGGCTACAGGGGAAAAGGTTTCATCATAATCAAGTCATTCAACTTGAGAATATCCCTTGCATACAAGTCTAGCTTTATTTTTGATTACATGCCCTTGTTCATTCATCTTATTCTTGAATATCCATTTTTTGCCAATGACATTTTTCCCAGTGGGTCTTGGAATTAACTCCCAGGTATTGTTCTTCTCAATTTGGTCTAATTCTTCATTCATAGAATTTACCAAGTTTTTTCTTTGCTGGATTCTTCGAACTTCTTTGGTTCTATTTGTGATAGCATGGCTAGGTATACTTCTTCTGTCTGTTCAACTAGCTCTCTTCTAGTTTGGACTCCTGCACTCTTGTCCCCAATGATTTGATCTTCTGGATGGTTCTTCTGAGTGTGTCTTGAGGGACCTTTTGATTTTAATTCATAATATTTTGTTGTCTTGCTCTGTTCATCATTATCTTGGTTCTCAACTTCATGATCATCTGGAGGATTGGTGTAGCTTTTGCTTATTTTTCCATTTGGTAGATCTTCGTCAAATCTCACATCAATGTTTTCCACAATTTTGTGCAGTGTTTTTTTGTAGCACCTGTAACCCTTACTCTTGGATGCATATCCCAAAAATATTCCTTCATCATCTCTTGCATCAAACTTCCCCAGTTTTTCATCATTATTTTTTATGAAACACTTGCTACCAAAGACACTAAAGTTCTTGATTGATGTTGGTTTCCCATGCTATAAATCGTAACGAGTCTTGTCACAATTTGGTCTTATATGAGCTTTGTTAAGAATGTGAACAACTGTGTGTACTGATTTTTCCCAGTAGGTTTGGGGAATGTTACTTTTTTACATCATGGCTCTGGAAATCTGTTGTAATGACATATTTTGCCTCTCTACCACTCCATTCTATTGAGGTGTTCCTGTAATTGTAAACCATTGTTTTATCCCATATTCATTGCACAGGTATGCAAAATCATAGACTGTGAATTCACCTCCTCAGTCTGATCTGATGCATTTTAGCTTGCATCCTATAGGATTTTCTGCCAGTTCCTTGAAGATATTTAATTTCTCTAATGCTTCGGATTTATACTTCAAAAATTCCACCCACGTCAATCTGGTAAAATCATCTATTATCAGCATGAAATAAAATTCTCCACCTGGTGCATTAGTTCTTGAAGGTCTGCACAGGTCCATGTGTACAAGCTGTAGTGGTCTACTTGTAGATAGTTGATCTTTGGCCTTGAATGATGTGTGGGTTTTCTTGCCTAGTTGGAAAGATTTACATATGGTATTTGGAGGCTTCTTTATTGCAAGCATACTTTTGACAGCATTCTTCTTGCTCAGACTGATGATGTGGTCAAAGTTTAGGTGTCCCAATATTCTATGCCATAACCATGATTGGTCAATTTTTCTTATGTGGCATGCTTCATTCTCTTCTTCTACTATATGGAAATTACTTTCTGTTCAAACACCTCTCATCAAGGTATTTCCTATGGTGATAGACCTTGCTTCACAATCTTGGGCTCTGAAAAGGACCTCACAGCCTTTATCACATATTTTACTGACGCTTAGCAAATTTTCTTTTAGCCCGTCTACAAATAGTACATCTTGAGCCTCTCCTCTTCCATTATTCAGACTCACTGAGCCTTTTCCTTTGATTTTCCATGTTTTTTCATTGCAAAATTTTACATTTCCTGATTTCTTTTCATCAAAGGTTATAAACTTTCCTCAGTCTCCAGTCATATGCTTTGAGCATCCACTGTCTATATACCATTGGATTTTATGATATTGAGCTATTAGAAACAAATCAAACTTATTCAAATTCTTTTTCCACTGCATGTGGCTATTTTTTTTGTAACTTTCCTAAGGAGATGGACCACAGCCTTTGTTGTGAAGCCAACTCCAAAAATAGAAGAAAAGAGATATCAACGCCTTAGAAATAAGCCACTTTGAGGGGGCAACCTCCAATACATTACATGAATGAACAATTCTTGGATGATACAAATTACAAAACCTCCTTTCTATATAGAGGTCCATTGGGCCTGATAATCCCCAACAAACCTAACAATAATAATTTAAGGCACAATAATAAAAATATAGGAGATTCTGATTTCAATAATAACAATAAGGGGGTTACACTAACAACAATAAGGGACTATACTAGTAATATAGGGAACTAACATGCCCCTCTCCTTAAAAAAAGTGTTGTCCTCAATGCTTGAGTAGCTCTGGGTGCTTCTGTATAAAATTCTCATCCTCCCATGTAGAATATTCAGTGGGTTAGTTCTTCCACTTGATGAGATACTCTGAAATTGATCGATTCCGTAACTGTCGAGTTCTTGTTTCTATGACCGCTTCAGGTTCCAATATGATTTTTCCTTCCTCATAAAGTTCTGGCAATATTTTTTGAACTGGAAGATTTTCACCTATAACCTTCTTTAAGCATGAAACATGGAAAACCTGAAGTGGTCACGGAAACCAGAACTCGACAGCTACGGAATCGATCAATTTCAGAGTATCTCATCAAGTGGAATAACTTACCCACTAAAGATTCTACATGGGAGGATGAGAATTTTATACATAAGCACCCAGAGCTATGCAAGCATTGAGGACAACACTTTTTTGAAGGAGAGGGGCATGTTAGGTCCCTATATTACTAGTATAGTCCCTTATTGTTGCTAGTGTAACCCCCTTATTGTTATTATTGTATCCTTGTAACCCCCATATTGTTATTATTGTGCCCTTAAATTATTAATGTTAGGTCGGCTAGGATTACATTGTGGCCCCATGGACTCATATATATAGAAAGGAGGTTTTGTAATTTGTATCATCCCAACATTTGGTATCAGAGGATGTCATTGATCTTTCATTTTTTCATCGATCTTAGCTTCCATGTCATCCATATTAGATTCCATGCCAGCTTCCATGACATCTATCTTATATTCCACGCCTTTCTTCAAACCATCCATATTATTCTTCAAACCATCCATCTTCACTTCCACACCTTTCTTCAAAACTTCCATTTCATTTTTTGTTGCTCTTTGCGAGAGTGAAATTTGGTGCACTTGCTCTTGTAATTTTGATAGATCATGTTGCAATTCTTCATCTTCATGAGTGATAGTAGAGCGTTCTGAAGGCTTAATGGGTGTTGAATTATTTTTACAGAGCATTTTTTAGAACCCAATAATGGTATCTATTCTACAATATGCCCTTGGAATCAATTCAAATTGATTCTTCAACCAAGACTTATGCAATTCGGAAAAAAAATACACACCTTTTTCTTGCTTTTGAGGAGCTTGATATTGAAATTGAATTATATCTATGATTGCAGCTCTTCAATATCTGAAATTGATAGCAAAGAAACTAGAGTCCGTTTACTTGTGACCACTTTTTATGGCACTCCAATCCGATGCTCAGAGAGAGAGTTATGAAGATTTTCCGACGATCACCTCTTTGAGATGAAATTTAGGAGCCTAAAAAAGCACTACCTTCCACAAATCATATCTCCAAAAATATTGTGAACCAAGCTCTGAAATTTTGCACAAATTTCCTCAGGATTTCAGCTTCACATCCTAAAAATTTCAGCTTCTGAAATTTTGTAGAAAAAAATTTATAACGAAAATTCCACAATGACCTGTTTGGAGCAGCGAAACCCTAGAATCTAAAGCTCTGATACCAAATGTTGTGAAGCCAGATCCAAAAATAGAAGAAAAGAGATATCAACGCCTTAGAAATAAGCCACTTCGAGGGGGCGACCTCTAATACATTACATGAATGAAATATTCTTGGATAATACAAATTACAAAACCTCCTTTCT
This sequence comes from Pinus albicaulis, assembly GCA_034641835.2. Classification (NCBI taxonomy): domain Eukaryota; kingdom Viridiplantae; phylum Streptophyta; class Pinopsida; order Pinales; family Pinaceae; genus Pinus; species Pinus albicaulis. Next base: position 1,436,889,793 of record CM076575.1, on the reverse strand, counting down.
ATATATAGGTGTCCATGGGGCCACAATGTAATCCTAGCCGACCTAACAATAATAATTTAAGGGCACAATAATAACAATATGGGGGTTACAGGGGTACAATAATAACAATAAGGTGGTTACACTAACAACAATAAGGGACTATACTAGTAATATAGGGACCTAACAGCCTTTGAGAGGACATTTGTGATACTTGTGCCTGATTTGATGGCAGCCAAAGCATTTGATAATATTTCTAAATGGATTATGTATACGCATGAATTCTCCCTTGTTCATAATTCTCCTTGACTTTTCATACACAAGTCTTTTTCCATACATTATGCACTCCATGGCTTTATGACCAAACCCCTTACAATAAAAACAATACCCATGGAAGTAGTATCTGTCTCTAGCAGAGAGAGTTGTTTGAGGTAATATTTTCGGTTGTTGCATCTTTTGCTGGTTAGACTAGATTTTATTTATCTTATAGTATGTCATGATGTGTCCAGGTCTATGGTAGGCGAAGCAAGTGAAACTCCTCACAGGAAGAAGAAACCTCATTTGATATCTTTCGCATTTGTTCAATTCATCCTTGGGAGCATATAAGTCTTTTGCAGTTGGTTGTATCTTCATTTATTTTGTTTTTAGTTGAGGTTGTTGTTTGTTTCTGTTTGATTCGTTATATATCATGGTCTTTCTGATTTCTAATTTTGTGGATTCCCTCTTTTCTGCTTCACTAGCATTTATAAAGATGATACTCTTGTTATTTTCTACCTTGGATTTGTTGGTTTCTCCTTCATAACCTATCCCAACCTTTATGAGAGGATATCTTTGAGCATTTAGTATTTTATCCAAATGTTTAGAACTTGTCATTCGTGGAGTGTACATTGATAATTCCCTTTGAGCTTTTTCTAATTTCTTTCTCAGGCATACTACTTCTTCTTCCAATTTTTCTTGCTCCTAAATTTTATCTTTAATTTTCTTTAGTAGAATGTCTTCCACCTTCTTATCTTCTTCAATTTCTAATTTAAACTAAATGAGGTTTTTTGAATTTGGTTCTTCTTTTACATATTTCAGGAGAATTTATTTCTGTTTTCTGCACTTGAGTTTAAGCCTTTCTATTTCCTCCAGGGCACTAATTAGATCCCCCTCAAGATCTACCTCACCTTCATCTTCAAATTCCAAGAGATCTTCCTCAAGCACTTCCTTGGCCATCAAAATGAATTCTGATGTTCCCTCTTCATTGGGGGAGTCATTTGATATTTCAGATGCACTGTCGTCTTGTTGAACATAGAATGATCTTCGATTAAATCTATTCCCTTTCATCCTGTTGCTGAAATTGGTTTTCTCTTTCCCTCTTGACTGATTCTCCATTTTCTTATGAGGACATTTAGATGCATAGTGCCCCACTCTTCCACAGTTAAATAATTTAAATGGAAGTTTACCTTTATACTTTCCTATGCCTCTATCTAATCTTTTGACAAATTTGGCCTCTTCTTCATCAGAGCAAGAGCAAGTATCTTCCTATTCTCCTTTGCAATTCTCTGCCTTAAAGGATGCCTCCCTCACATTTGACTTCCCTTTTGGAAGTCTCATCTCATAGGCTGTCAGGTTTCCAAGAAATTGGTTCATGGTCAATGTTTCCCAATTAGTTGTTTCTTCTATGGCATAAACCTTAGGGTTAAACTTGGATGGTAAATATCTCAATATATTTTGTACAATTACACATTCTTTAATGGTTTCTCCTAGAGTTTTCATGTTATTCGCAATTTCTGCAACCTTTAAGAAGAAGCTGGCTGCATCTTCTTCTTCATTCATTTTTATATTTTCAAACTGATCTCTATAGGCTTACAGTTTGTCTGCCTTCACCTTTTTATCTCTCTCATGGATACTTTCCAATGTATCCCAAATTTCTTTGGCAGTGACACTGTGCATTACCTTGATAAATTCAGACTCACAAATACTGCTCAAAAGTGCATTCACGGCTTTTGCATTGGCTATGAAATTTTGTCTGGCATATTTTTCTATGTCATTATCCTTTGGAACATATCCTTCTTCCACAGCAGCCCAAAATTCTATTCCTAGAGACATTATGTATGTCCCCATTCTTATTTTCCAGAAAGCATATTTTGTGACAATAAAGAATGGGGCTTTATTTGTTGATCATCCTTCTAGACTAGCCATCTTGGGGACCTAGGATCTCCTTCCACTTGTTAAATTGATACAAAAGGAACCTGATCTGATACCAATTTTTGAACCCTTAGTTAAAATAATAGGGGGGGGGGGTTGAATCAGTTTAATGCATTCATGGACTTTTAAACTTTCTTTTATACTTATTTACACCTTCATTTCATTATTATCTTAATGTACAATGGAACAAAAATCTTAATAAGTGAGCAACAAGCATAAAGCATATTAAATACAGAATATCAACACATAATCATAATGCACATAGACAGCAGATATAAGTGGAAACCCATAAGGGAGAAAACCACATCTTATTATTGTTGTGATGCAAAGGCAAGCTCCAACTCCCTCTCACCACTAATTTTATGTAGGTTGCAACCTACAGGAGGCTACTACCTCAATTCTGAAAGCTACAACTTGCAAGGAAGCTCCAACTCCCATCTATTTTCTGCAGGCTATAACCCACAGGAGGCTCCTACCTGAGCCAGCTACAACTAGACATCTATCAAGCTACAACTTGATATGGAAGCACCAACTTCCTCACACTACAATGAAAGCACATGATGATTTACTTGGACATCAGCTCTGTTCTATCTCTTCTTCACTGCTATCCTCCAACCTTCATATCTGCCTTATATCATCTTTGGATCTACACAACTTCTCTATCTTCTCTTTCTTCTTCTTATTATTCCACTCTCTCACTTTTTAAGCATATGACAGTAACATTGTTTATAGAGATCACCTCATAACTATTTTCATTCCATATGGGAATATGAAATGAATAGGTATGACTCTTTGCCTTCCACCTTCTCATTTTCTTGCCCAACACATTCAGAATAATATAACAGTATGTACACATTTCAGTATTACAGTGGAGTTTTTCTTTGCCTATGGAGACTTTCCTTTGCATCACAAACAATATAAAATCAATAATACATTTACATTTACAATCAAATATTTACTCATCCCTTTCAGCTTCTTAGCTTTGTTGTGTGTTTGTCCTCCTTTGCCTGCTGTCCTTGTGTCTTTTCTGTTTCGGCTGTTATATTCCAACTTCGTTGTATAACTTCCTTTGCCTGACTTGACCCATGCCTTTATGCTTTACACAGCCTCTACCTATTGCATATCTTACCTGCAACGTTCTATGCTCTTCTCTGCTCCTTTTCTCTGTGTCGGGTTACTTATCCGAGTCTCCTTCTACCCATGTTCAGTCTTTGTTATCAAACTGCCGCAACTGCATAACTCCTCTACACGAGTGTTGGGTCATTTTCCCAGAGTTTTATCTCTTGCATTAAACCTTTCCATTTTAACTCACAACCACATATACATGACACTGTTTAGCATGGGGTTGGTTCCTTTCACTTACCCGAATCATCCTCTGCTTTCAACGTTTTCTTCATAAAATCACATAGACCTGGACTTGAAATCCATCAGATCTTACCTTCGAACTTTATCGCATCTTGTCTCATATTTCATTTCGGCGTCAAATGTTTTACATTGTACTTCCGTTTTCCACCTCTGATGCAATTTAACACTAGAAAGGCTTAGCATACATGCTTAATTTTGGTTGAAGGGTCCCACAACGCAATGAAAATTCATAGCACATCACATTTCGCTTGCCCACAAGTTTCCCACTCTACCGTTAGCGATAAACCTTAAACCTTGTGATTTGCGATATGTGCTCATGCGTGGTGCTACTGTGTGGATTCTCTTCATCGCATTGCATCGCATAAACCTTACCGCATCGTAACCAAAATAACATTCTTTGTGATGTCTTGAAGTTAAACCCCATATCTTGTGGGATGTGATGTTGCGCGAGGTCAACACGTGTCCCTCCATTTCACATCGCAAAATATTTAACTTAACTTGCGGTCGCCTTATTACTATCCTTTAAGTCGTGCGATGTGCGGTATGTGGTTCGCTGTCCACCGTTGATTTTCCCCCAGATCTAATGGTCCTCATATGATTGCACTTCGCACTTTATAATATTTACTTTGTGGTTATACTCTATTCTTGCGATGTGTGATATTACATTGTGTCGTCATGTGTCCCTTCTTCACTTCTCATCGCAACTGATTTAACTTACCTTGTGACGCCTTAACACTTACCTGCTATACTTTTTTATTTGTGCTTTCGATCTCCACCAATGTGATCATCACCATTGATCTACCCAGAACTATGGTCCTCGTTGTTGCTTGCAATTCAATTGTATTTCTAACCTACATATCTTACGATGAATCATATTCGAACATTTCTTGCCTTTGTTTTTGCGATCTAATCCCGACCATTTGCTCGCCTTTGCGCGACTATTCTTCACCTCTTCTGCCTCCTTTGATCTCAGTCATCCATTTCTTACCTTTGTTGTTGTGATTTCATCGTGAACGTCTGCTCACCTCCCTTGGATTTGTTCAAATAATTATCTGCCTTAGTCGATTTTTCGTTTTTTTACACTATCTCGCTCTATGACTCCAGCTCTTGCTACTCTCGCCTCTACCTCTCAGCTTTCGCCAATATCCCCTCTTCCTCTCGTTTGTCACCTCTTCTTGATTCTTCTATGTGCAAGATATTTGTTCCTCGATGTGTCTAGAAAATCCAATTGTCTTCAGTTGTCTCTACCTCTTTGTTGTCTCTGATCCATTCATTGCCTTTGGTGCCATCTTAGCTACATTCACTGTTTTGTTGCCTCTACTGCATTCAATGTTTTTGCTACCTTTGTTGCCTTCATTGTTTTGTTTCCTCTGTTTCCTCTACTTCTTTGCTTCCTATGTTACCTTTGCTTCTTTGTTGCTTTTGCGAATCTCTCCTTTCCTACCTTAACTGCTTCTTTGCTACCTCTTCTTCTTTCTGCTACCTTTTCCTTATAGCCGATGATTTTGGTGTTGCTCCTATCTATATCTTTTCCATCAATGATAATATTTCCAACACTATATTCTTATTCAATATTTCACATAATATGGAGAGATTCATGGACATCAATATGAATATAATTTCTTCTTTTTACAGGGCATGGAAGATCCGACAATTTTAAGCAATATACCACCTTTTCTACTCCAACCTTGGAGAAATTACCAATATTGATGGACTATCAGCCCCATGATAATTTTGACTAGAGTGGATCCTTTCAGTGAAATATCACATATATGAAATAACGACACCAAGAACCCCACTATCCAGGGAGAGAAAATGGTTCCCAAGGGATCTGTTGGTCAAAAGAGTTGTATTTCTCATTCTGACATTAACCATGGTATAGATGTATTTAATTTATTTGCAGGAGGAGAATTGTTTTCAACACAAAGTTTTTTCATGGGAAATAATTTCCTGGATGCGAATATATCTACTTCAATAATGAATCCTCTTGTTCCAGAAAAGACATTAGGTCATAGTGAGGATCACATTATGGCTGAATGAAAAAGACGCAAGAGATTCAGCTAGATATTCATATCTCTTTCTTCTCTTTTCCCTGGGTTAAAGAAGGTAATCCTATTGAGATGCACATTGAATAATTTCGTGTCTAAAAAATCAAGAGCCCATCTATAATGATTATCATTTGGAAAATAACTAGAATTTTCCATTCTGAAATGACTATCATCATGCACAGAACTGGAAATTTCCATTTTTCTAGAGGAAAATATTAAGGACCATGCATTAGTCAATGATTGGATCACTTCCTCAGCATATTGTCCATTGGATGAGAATAAAGTGATATTCAATGGAAAGAATGAAATGGCAGTAAGCCAATCATTAACTTAGTACATGTTACTTAATATTTACATTATCACTCTTCATAGAACTAGATTTTTCCCTTCATTAAGAATAGACTGAATTTTTTCATTATAATTTATACAGGACCATGTCCCAATGTGAACTTGTCTGCGTTAAAAGGGGTAAGAAATATGCAATTAGGAACATTGTATTAGATACTGTATAGAGTCTATAAGGTAACCAATATTTACTGTGCTATTGACCCATTAATTCATGGGAGTTGTATATGCCCACTGTCGGATTTAAGCAAGTACAATATGCAGTGGTGGCCATATACAACCCCCACGCATTAATGGGTCAATAGCACTGTAAATATTGGTTTTTGAGTCTAGAATAGGATATAAACTATGGGATAATTTAATTCCAAAGGTGTCCTATACCACATTTAATGCACTGCTGCTGGGTGCATATCATTTTTGTTTACCTGAAAAACAAGTAGGAACTTGCACTTTCATTTGAATCACATTGTCCTAAATTCTATGCATAAATCTTGGTAGTATGTAGATTTTTGTCTCTCAAGACCATCTGTTACACTAAAATTTCTCACCATGGCATTTGAATGTTCACATGCGTCTATCACCATCCATATCATGTTCCCTTAGAAGTCAAAAACCTTAATGTTCCTGAATCAAGTCTTGGAATTGGAGAAAAGATCTGTAAAACGCTTAAAAGTATACCTGCGTAGTTTTTCTAGCCTTTCCCTGCGCATGCGTTGATGTTTTGTCCATAAACTACGGCAACTCCCGCACCTTTTGTGACAATTACCTGTGCACCCCCGTGAAAAGAACATAAAAGAAAAAAGTAAATTCTAGAAGCCTAGTTGGTCGAATATTCTCCCAACTGGAAGCTTCTAGAGTCGCGGTCAGTTCGAGCTTTATCCCTCCACTCATGGAGCTTATCCCTTGGTCCATGGAGCTCAAATACCTTCATGAGAGGAATCCATCCCCCTCTTCATGGAACTGAAATTGGCTCAATTTCCCTATAAATTGAGCTGAAGTTTCAGGTTGAAAGGTAGAATGTACACACATGGTAGATTGTGAATCATAGAAATTGACTTATATAGTTTCTAAGTTGAAGAGAGTTCATAAGAGTTAATACTTTCTACACTAGTGAGTTGTTGTTGGTATGAGAATTATCACACACTCATGTCTATGACTCTATGCTGGTATGCAAAGAGGAAGGCTTATCAGACTGAAGGACAAACGATTGTTCAGGACCCAGGGAGAAATATGTACGACATCAAGGAATCAGGTTGTAAGATTACTCTTTTTATTCAAGATAATAGATATGGATCTCTTTTTCTCATTTATTTGTTTCTATGCTTATTGGCATAACATCAATACTTAGACTCCTTGATAACTAAGTTGGATTATCATTTTCTGATTATTATATGTTGCAGATGCTTTGATTCTTTGTCTTGTCTTTGATTGCAGGTTCTATTCTTTGGAGAAATCACTTTGGAGCGACAGGCCAAAAGACTAAATCAAACGTTTGGATTTCAAGGTAGGGGCATGTTTTCTCTACTTTATTATAATAATTTTGAAATGAAATTAATCTAGAGGAAAAGGTTTCCAAATGGATCTTTGCTTCTAGTTACTCGCTAGAGTACTAGGGAGATTGCTCTTGTCTACAAGAGGGATTAATCCACGTAACACCATGTAGTTAAATTTGGAGTATTTTTTGGCATATGGATAAGGCTTTATTTCTTGATGATGTTATCAAATATGAGAATAATTTACGGGAGAAACTCGATATGCTTGAGAAACAAACCCCCAAATACATAGTGTAATCTATTGTTTATGTTAATAAATATCCTTTATCTTCAACGAATGGTAAAAAGTAATCTACTAAAAATTCTTTGAAAGATAGTGTAGATGATATATTAGGTTTACTGAATCTCGAAATTGAGGAAAGAGATTTTGGTAGAAATGTTGTTGTCTGAATCCACTGCGAGAAGCAAAAATGTTTGTTGGTGAAGTGTCTCTTGGAACTTGATAAAATGAAATTGACAATAGTAAATGCAAGTATTATCTCATTTTCTGAGACACCCCTTTACTTGACATTAATTACATAGGTGATATTTATTACATGAGTATTCAATATTTTTCTTATGCTACGTCAAAATAATAGTATTATGAATATTTTTTTTAGCATAACTGATTGATTGACATGTGTGTTGATGTTTTAATTATGCTCAATACAGATGGAAGAAGGTTGTGGCCTTACGATAACATACATACTAGAACAAATTGGAAGATATTTTCAAGAATATGGCTTAAAATACACCTGAAGTTTATACATTCAACCAATACTGTCCAGTTGGTTGATCTTTTGTCAAAACATAATTTTGGATGTGTGCTCCATTCTTCCTGAAGAGGACGAGGGGAAACTTTGACTTCCCTGAAACTCGAGAAAAGTTTGGAAACCCAATTATATTATATAATAATATATTAACATAATTAGACACCATCCAATTATGTCACCATAACTCGCTAGGGATGGATAATAGTAAATACTACTCCAGTGGATGCTTGAAATCCTAGATCGAAACTGTGAGAAACCATGATTTAATTAACAATATATATATATATATATATATATATATATATATATATATATATATATATATATATATATATATATATATATACATATACATATACATACATACACCATTAGAATTGGGAGAATGGGTGAAATGAGACATTACGTCAAGTGCCTAAATATGTTGATAATGTTTCATGTTGCAGAGAGCTTACCTAGCTAATATCTTACAACTAAAAGAGGAAAGGATTCCAACATAACATAAAAATGTAGTCTCTTTTTTTTCTGGTGGGATGTAAAAAAATAAAATTAGTACCAGTTGTAAATAAAATCCTCACAAGTGTAAGGGATCATTATTCAAGTTGCATCATTAATATTGTAGGAGTCGAATCTAAAAATGGAGAACTCACCTTAATTATATTTGACATGCTCGAATAGCAAATTCTGCCTACCATAAGACCGTTAGGTCCCTATAAAACTAGTGCATCCCATTACTATTATTATTAGTGTGGCCCCTTATTGTTATTGTTGTGCCCATGTAGTTCCCATATTTCTATTCATGTGCCCCATAGAATCCCATTATTGTTATTATTGTGCCCTTACATTATTATTTCTATGTCGGCTGTGATTATATGGTGACCCCTTAGACTCCTATATATAGAAAGGAGGTTTTCTCATTTGAATGATTAAGAATTGTTCATTTATGTAATGTAAAGGAGGTTTCCCCCTTGAAGAGGATATTTTTTAAGTATTTGATCTATTATTTCTATTGTTTTGTGAGCCTGTTGCATAACATTTGGTATCAGAGCTTTGGATTTTAGGGTTTCTCTTCTTAAAACAGGTCGTCTTGGAATTTTCCCTATAAAATGTTTTCTATGAAGCTTCAGAAGCTAAAATGGAAACCACATGGATTCAAAATCTTGGTGAACTTCATGCCAGAATTTTACAACTTGTTTCGCTATATTTTTGAAGATATGATCTGAGGAAGTTAGGGTTTTTGTAGGCTTCATAATTCAGACTGAAACAAGTGAGCGAGGAAAAATCATCATAACTTTCATTTCAAGCATCATAATTGAATTCTATAAAAAGTTTTTGAAATTAAAAATATTGTATCTTTTCTTGTATCAATTTAATACACTAGTAGAAAATGATGAAATTAGTCACTAGGTGACTAAAAAATTTATTCATTGCAATTATTTCAAGTGAATTACTACTAAATTTGAGCAATTTTAAGAGACCAGACTAAAAAAGACTAACTTAAACAACCAATTTATTTTAGAGATAAAATATATGACTAGATAATAAGTGACCAAACTAAAAACTACTAACGAAAATGACTAAAATAAATGACTACATAATAAGTGATCAAATTAATAATGATTAATGTAAATGACTACTATAGTACAAGAATAAAAATATAACCAAATAATAAGTACAATAAGTATATGAATTAGTCGTTTATGTTTGTAATTTTTAATTGTTTCACTTCGAAAACAGAAAATTACAATTTTGATACTGAAGTGTTCCATTTCGCTAGAGGGGTCTTTCAAACCCTCTGCAGTGTTAAAATTTAGAGACAAAGGGGTCTTTGAATCCATATATAGTGTTAAAATTCTAAATACCCTTTTGTTTCTAAATTTTAACGCTGCATATGGATTCATATATTCTCAACATCAGTTTGAACTTCCTAATTCACTACTGGGGTAAGGATCTCCTTCACTAGTTCGTCGAAGGTGGGCAAGGCTAATGGCACTTGAGATGAAGGACAAGAAAAAAACAAACTGGAGAAAATCATAACTTTTGAAACTTCTGAAAACCCTAAGAATCATAATACATTCCATGTATTTTTCTAATCTCTAGGATGAAAGGGAAACTAGGCTCAAAGCTTGAAAACCCCAAGAAGAGTTTTTCAACGCCTCACAAATGGCTTCGAGCCTTGGGCTAGCTGAAACAATAAGACCCAAAGAATTTGTAATTGGAACAGTGGTTAGGGCCTTTCAATCTCTAGATGATTTCCCTATCAAATTATTAAATTTTCTTTCTAAAGACTTGGTAGGCCTGAAAACTGAGGCATGGTGACCTTTCAATCTAACTTCCAAATGTGAATGGATAAAAAACTTTTGTTAGCCTAATTTTTTTGAAAACCCCCTCTTCCAATGCTTAATCCACCATCGCATCCTCCTTCATGCGTGTCTCATAGTAAGAAACCAACCTCTCATATGAAAAAATATATTCAATGAGTAGTTGTGTGTCTTCAAAAGGATTATCACAACAACATTATTTGTACTTAAAAAATATACATCATGTGAATAAAAATCAAATGGTTATCGTTTAATTTTTTTTTTTTGCATTTGACAAGGATATCAGAGCCTAACATTATCGAGAGCCCATTCACTCTTTGTCAAACCTATGCCTTGCTCTAGTCAAAAAATCCACACCCTTTCTTCACATGCAATTTTTCCATGGGCCTATAGGGTTTCCCCATAATTATTGAATTCCTCTCCCACGGTAAAGATGTTGTAATGTCCTCTTTAACATTTTGACTCCATAAAAAAAATAAAAAAATTATAACTATATCTATAATTAATAATTAAACCGATCTAGATCCATCTTAAATTTGGATCTACCAAGCACCAAGATGAAAGAATCAAATCTTTCTTAAGGCGCAAACATGAAAAAAAAATTGAGAAAACAAAATAACTAGCAAATTCAACTACATTTCTTTTTGAAAAATATTAAAACATTTATAACTTTGGATAACTTAATATATATATATATATATATATATATATATATATATATATATAATATTTTTTTTTGCATTGTGATAAAAGTTTTGGGGCTTTTTGATTCGGAAGTTCATTTTCCCACTCAAATTTAATCAAATTTAATTTAAGAGGGTATGACTAAATTGGCTCAAGCTATTCGAGGTATGGTCAAGGAGGATTAGCGGGAAAAGTTAATAGAAAAATTTCCAAGGAAAATTTTAAGGATGGAAGTTGTCGTAAAGTTTACAAACCTTGGCGAATCTTACTTGTCCCTAATATGTGAATTTTAAAAAATTTGGCAATATTTTTGTAAAAATATTTAGATTTCTAATGATTTTATACTATTCTATATAAAATTTCAGCGATTTTTAGAGTAAAAAAGTTTTATACTATAAAATGTGGGTGAATCATGTTTAGAAAAAAAGGAAATTGGAAAATATTATTTTTGGAAAAAAAAATGGAAAATTAGCCCACCTACAAATATTATCCCCTAAAATTTTCCTTAGCAAAACATTTGGTTGATAGAAAAATTGAGAGCAGAGAAGAGTTGCACGAAGGGAGCCTTTATAGCCTATTTCATATGTTGGAGCCACCATTCTAGACCCTACAAATTCTAGGAAGGATTCTAGAGGATGGCATAGAGATGGATGATTTTTCTTCTGACGACACTATTACAAAGAAACATAGTTCATCATTTCCCAAGTTTTCGTATTTCTTTAAGACGATCACAATCAATTTGGATCCTAGTCTATATCTATGAATTATTTGAAGGATTATAGAGGATGGCATAGAGATGTATGCTTCTGCATTTTCCAACACTATTACAAAGCAACATAGTTCATCATTTCCCAAGTTTTCATGTTTCTTTAATAGGATCATAGTTAATTTGGATCCTAGTCTGTACCTACGAATTATCTAAAGGATTCTAGAGGATGGCATAGAGAGATATTCTTCTTATTCTGTGAACACTATTCCAAAGCAACAGAGTTCATTGTTTCCCAATTTTTCATCTTTCTTTAAGAGGATCATAGTCAATTTTGATCCTAGTATGTATCTTGATAACCCTGTCATTGTTTGGGATAATTTTAGATCACCGACTCCTGCGGAAGGTTTTGAGATAAAGTGGAAGTGTAGGAAGGAATTCACTGGATCTATTCAATTGGAAATGAATTATGTTCCAGAGAAATTCAAGCTCTCACTTGCCTTGACTGAACTTCTCGGCATTGAGGTGGATACAAGACTGAGAATAATTGCTACATTTTGGCAGTATGTGAAATATAAGAAGCTTCAACACGCTTCTAATCCATTGGTAATTAACCATGATCCACCACTGGAGATTATTTTCAAGGGTGAGAATATTATGTTTTTTTATATCCCAGAAGCTTTCTCATCATCTCTATCCTCTGCATACCATCCACTTAGAGCATCAGATCAGATTGTCAGGAAACAATCCTGTTGGCCATGCTTGCTATGATGTTTTAGTGGATGTTCATTTCCCATTGAAGAAGGAAATGAGTGTGTTTTTGGCTAATATTGAGAAGCACAAGGACATTGATGCCTTTGATGAAGTAGTTTGTGGAGAAATTAAAAGGATTCATGAGGATCATCACATAAGAGCATTTTATCTGGGCTTTAGTCAATCTCCATTGGAGTTTATAAATTATTTGATAGCCTCATAGATCATGGATTTAAATATTTATTTGGGGGAACAAAGTTGGAATGATGAGAAGGAGGGCGGGTCTAACTTATACAATCATCCATGGGTTGAACATGCAATCACTCGTTATCTCAACCGCAAGCCATCAACAGGGAATGAACCTCATGGAACTATGTAAGATATTTATTCTTAAATCTTCATCCTGCAAATTTTCAAAAAATTTTGAATTTACAGATCACAAAACATTAGATCCAATGATCTCAGGAATTTTTTATTTTAGATTGAATTTTGGTCATACTATTGTTAAAGGTCTGACTTAGGGAAATTTCCTGATTCACAAACTAATGTTTCTTTTGCATGAATTCACAAAATAAGTTTGAAGCCTATTTCTTAAAATTTAATTAATTCCTCCATTTCATTTGTATACTTCTATTTATATGTATATTGACATGATATCAATTATACATGCATCAATTAATCTACTAAAATTACTCAATTCCTTTCAAAGTCCACTTCTAGTAGCATCTGTGTTCAGCTAAGTTTTGACAGCTTGGGATTACATGAAATAAATTTTCCAAGGGTTTTATATCTGTTATTGAAAAAGTGGATCAGTTTTTGTTATTTCTCCTTTAGTTAAATGTGTTTGGAAACAAATATCACAGTTGACTAGTCATGAAAAAACCAATGGGATAAGGATTTCCTAGGGAAGTGTTTTGAACATTAGTGTCATGATAATTATATTGTGAGTCACAAGGCTTGGCATTGCTTTGTTTTTTGGGGGATATGGCTAGCAAGGGACAAAGAACTATTCTAGGGAATATTTACACATCCAAGCAAGTGCCCCATAAAATTAGGACTGCTTATGGGGAAACAAGAATATTTCGACTCCCAAAGTTACAAAGATTTTAATTGAACCTGTGGTTAACTACTTAGTGGCATGGGGCTATTTTAATGGGGCTTGAAAAGGTACCCTGTATCATTTTGGTTATGGATGCATTTTATTTCTATCACTTTCCCATTGAATTAATATAAAATATTAGGTTGGACATGGAACTAAGAATTGAGCTGAGCTCTATGCCTTCGTTCTTTTGATGAAATATGCTGCAGATAGGGGAATTATCAAAATTCAAGTATTGGGAGATTATAAATTATTAATAGATTGTGCTAATTGGAAAAATATGATAGCAAATTTAGTTTCAAGCTCAGTCATGAGAAGAGTTGTGGAGATTAAAATAAGGTTTGACTCCAGATTTTTTCTTCGCATATATTGGTAATTTAATGTAAAGGTGGAACAAGTCTCAAAGGATGCCTTGTCTCTGCAGGAAGGAATCATCACTGTTCAAGAATTTAGAGTTCGAATATTGGTTTCAGGGAAAACCCTTTTTAAATAGTCTAGAAGATGACATTTCTCTATTTTTCTTGTAAAAATAGATTAGCAGTGTTATTAATGGTTTAGGAGGACTAAGTATTCAAGGTAGGTTTTGTGATACTCTGATGTTTATCTAAATGAATCTGTAATAAGAAATATCTAGGACATACTATTGACAACAATAACATATTTTATGGGCTAAAAGGCCAAGAATAATTTATATTTTTTATTTCCTCCTAGAAATATCAAACCTAAAGTTTTTTCCCATGGAAAGGAACTGTATTTTTCCAAGACAATATCCATTCATAGCATAGCACCACCAAATAAAGGAAATAAGACTCATAGCTTGAGAATTTGCAGGCCACCATAAGATGAAGGTTTTTGAATTTCGTATTTTATTGGTTTGTTGGAATTTCTTTGAGGAACACATTCCAAGGTCAAGGATTTCACTATACAGCTCAAACTTCTTCCAACTTTCTTGAGATTTGAACCCAGTATCATTCCTTTGAGATTCATGCCATCTGGTTGGTTCAGACCATAAGGATAATGAAACAGTGGTGGATGACATAATATTATCTAAGCCTTGTTAAAATTTCCGAACCATGGTAGGAAAATTATGCAATCAGAAAACTCAAGAAGATAAAACTTAAAACTTTAAGGGCTATAAAAACTACAAATTCTGTATATGTAATCTACTAACACATCATACTGAAAATATAGGGCTAAGTGTACAAAAATGAACCTCCAAAACTGAAATATTTTTTTTATTCAACCTGGAAAAATGACACACTGCTACATCTCAAAAGTACTAGCAGAATCACCAACACAACTCAATCTCATGCTAGTAGTTGGTGATTTTGATATTGATGTTTTTAAAGATGCTTCCTTAATACTACAGTGTCAAGAAACTGCCACCTATTTAGGTATGTTGCATACACTGTACAACCACTTGTTTTGACTAAATAATCCTTAGGGTATATCAATGGTCCCTTTATAGGTGGTGCATTGGCCAATTATTTTGAGTATTTAACCTTGGTGTGGTCCTCAATAATGGCTACTTTCACTAACCTGGCTTTCCTTTCATGATATTGGAATTTTTGGTCATGAACTATTTGATGATAGAGTTGATTAGCTTAGTCACCGGTGATGAATCCCGTCAATTGTACCTTGTGAGGTTATGTGTGTGTCAAGGATCTCATGCATATTCAGTGGTCTAGCTATATGAGGAACTAGAAATTATTATTGCCTAAATTAATTGAAGGCTTTTCGATTTGAATTCTGAGATGTTGGCTCTTATTTTTTTTATAGTAGATTCAATATCATCCTTAAATCATTTTTTTTGTGTGTGTAAACGTTGGGTTATGAAATTTCATGCCTATTCAAAAGATCATATACTCAAGACACTCTAGTTAAGGCTAATGATAATTCATTATTGTTTGATTGGAGTTGCCATTTAGGAGTTGACTGAAAATTATATCTAATAGCCTACCCTTTTATCAATAATTATAGGAACCATCCAATAAGCCACTAGAATATACCTTCCCATATTTCTTAATGTGAAGTTGTTGGAATTTATATTTCATGGTGGTGGATAATCCCTATTGATGTGTTTGGAATTCTTCCTTAATTATGGCCTTGAAACCAATTTTCTGCATTCTAGGACAACCATATAAGGGTGTTATAATTTAATCATTTTGATTTTATTTTTCCCTTATTCCACAAGAAAGATCTCATTAAAACACTAACTCATAGACCCCATCTACCCAATAAAAATTCTAGGCTCTAATCTCAATTCCCAACCACATAAAAACCATAAAATCAACTTATAGCCTTATATATCACAGTCTAGATTTGTAGATAAGTCTAAGAAAACTCACTTATGTCCAAGATCCTTATTAGATTTATTTATTTTTGGTAGATATGAAATTTATTTCAATATTTTATATTAAAAAATTAGATATAACCTAACTCAAAATAACCATTCCATACTTAAACATTTTTTAGACTTAGATAATGTTAGGGATTCCCCCTTTGAGTTGGAGAAGAGCCAACTTAATGAGTGAGAGAACAGTATTGAGGTGACATTGGAAATCCCCTCCAAGTTACCATTACGTCTTCATATTTTGAATTGTGACTGTAACAAATTAGGTTAGGGTTAGAGCAGTAAGAAGAGGCTTTGGAGAGAAGGAATACATCATGAGATACATCCCTCTTGAAAATTGAACAAGAGCCCAAAACCACTATTAATTCCAATCAATCAAGAAGAGTGATTAGCATTGTATGAATGGAAATTGGATGAAATACATTGATATGGATTCCTTCAACAGATGCTCAATTTTTTCCATGACTGATCATCAATGCCACAAGAAACCCTACTAGCTGATACTAGCAACTGACTTGACAACTTCTCAAAAATTGCATTAGTGGATTTGAATGTTATGTTCATATTTTTTTAAAAGTTTGAAAATGATGGAGGGATACTATATAAATTACAACCTTTCCTTATTCATGTACTTGTATTATTGCATCCAATGTTTGATCCCTTATGTATTTCAACTTCATGAAATGTTATGAAATTTACTCTCCTTCCTCCATTTTCATTGAAAAAGACAATATTTTAAAGAAAAATTAATCTCTATTTCTATGTCATTCAGGTAGCCAAGTTTCATTTAGATCCTCTTCCCCACTACCCTGGATGTTAGGAGGATTGGGCTTCCTTGCTTTTGTGGCCCCCCTAGGATGCTATAGCCAAGTGGTCTCATCCCTAGACTCTCCCTAAAGGATACAATCTTCCAATGCATTAGTCCTTTCACAGTTATTGATGGCTCTGATTAGGATCCTCTATTGGGGGCTTGGCACCCCTCATTTTTCATTGAAAATGAGTTTCAGCTCCAGTAGGCCTAGACATCCACTTTTCTGTTCAACAATGATAACTACTAGTTTCTAGTGTCTCTCTTGCACTTGCACTTGCACTTTATTTTATATCTTTTCTTAGCCAGGCATTTAAATTCTAGCTAGACACTTGTTTCTTTATGTTTTCTTGCTTTCAATATCATTCTAGGAGTTTGTTTCACACTTTGACTTTGCACTTATATTGGATTTACCATTTTAGTCCCATTGACCTACTTTTGTTGTCTTTGTTGTAAATTAGCAAAATCATCATCTCTTATCTACCTTTATCTAGAAGTCCATGCATTTCTTGTGGCCACCTTCATATTATGCATGCAAGTTTCCCATCCTAATATTGTGGAATTATTGTCTGTCACTGCGATTTTTATTAGTATCACTGTTTCTTTGTTTTTGTAGTCATTTTTGTCTTTTTCAATGGTTACTTGGTTTGACTGTATTTGAAATTGATCAATATCGTCTTGTTCTCATACCACCTTCTAGTTTTCCTTTCTGAGTGGACACATGAATGGGAAAACATGGATAATTTGTTGTTTACATTTTTTGAAATTAGGCCCATTAAATTTCTAATTGGGCTTCAACATAAACTTCAAGAGTGTTTTCATTTTTTCCATGAAATAAATAACTACTATGCTCTGATATAGTAAAAATATATTTAAAATGGAGATGTAAATACATCAACCTCCAAATTTTTCTATCACATAATTTTTTTTATGCTGGCACATAACAAAGAATTTTAATTTTATTCTATACCAAAAAGTAAAAATTTATGGTATCTTTATCTCTAAACTCCAAATTTTGTCCTACTGATTGTAGGTGTCCATCTTGATTTTCATACTCATAATTTCTTCATTCATGTGGTCATAATTTTTCAATTTCGACACATGATGTTTTGGTTTGTGCTTATCTTGGGGTCTACCCATGCTTGTTGTGCACATGTGGTCTGTCACATCCTCTTTTTATTGTGTTCCCATAAGGTATTCGAACACTAAATCATGTGTGTTCACGACTTTGATGGCTTAGTCATGGCCTAAGGATGTGTGCTTATCATGCAATATTTTGGGATTGTTCTTGGTGAATTTGGGACTATTGTATGCACATGGTTTCAGGAGCCATTCCCCCTAGTCTAGAAGTTTGAATCTCACTTCCCAACCACATAAAAACCATAACATCAACTTATAGTGTTATATATCACTATATATATTTGTAGATAAGTCTAAGAAAACTCACTTATGTCCACCATCTTTATTAGATTTATTTTTTCTTAGTATATATGAAATTTATTTCAATAATTTATATCAAAAATCAGATCTAACTTAATTCAAAGTAACCATTCCGTACATAAACATTTTCTACACTTAGATAATTCTAGGGATCCCCATTTGAGTTGGAGAAGAGCCAAATTAAAGAGTGGAAGAAGAGTATTGAGGTGACATTGGAAAGCCCCTCCAAGTTGCCATTGGGTCTTCATATTGTGAATTGGGACTGTAACACCTTGGGTTAGGGTTACATAAGTAAGAAGAGGCTTTGGAGAGAAGGAATACATCATGAGATACACCCCTCCTGAAAGTTGAACAAGAGATAAAAACTGATATTAATGTCAATCAATCAGGAAGAGTGATGAACATTGTATGAATGGACATTGAACAAAATACTTTGATATGAAGTCCTTGAACAGATGCTAAATTTTTTCCATGACCTATCATCAATGCCAAAATAAACCCTAGTAGTTGATACTAGCAACTAACTTGACAACTTCCCAAAATTTCCATTAATGGAGGGAGACTATATAAATTATAACCTTTCCTTCTTTATGTACTTATCTTCTTACAACCAATATTTGATCCCTAATGTCTTTCAACTTCATGAAATGTTATGATACTTAATGTATTTTAAGGAAAAATAATCTCTATTTATGTGTCATTCTAGAAACCAAGATTCATTTAGAGCCTCTTCACCACTATCCTAGATGTTAGGAGAATTGGGCTTCCTTGCTGTTTTTCTCCCCTTAGGATGATATATCCAAGTGGTCTCATCCCCGAACTCACCGCAAAGGATATAAATACCAATGCATTAGTCCTTTAACAGTTATGGATGGATTTTATTAGGATCCTCTACTGGGGGCTTGGCCCCCCTCATTCAGGATTGACAATTAGTTTTAGCTCCAATATGATTGGACATCCACTTTTCTGTTCAACACTGAGTCTTACCAGTTTCTAGTGTCTCTCTTGAACTTGCACTTTATTTTATATATTTTCTTAGCCAAACCTTTAACTTCTAGCTAGACACTTGTTTCTTTATATTTTTCTTCTTTAAATATCATTCTAGGAGTTTCTTTCAGACTTTGACTTTGCACATATACTGGATTTACCATTTTAGTCCAATTGACCTAATTTTTTGGTATTTGTTGGACATTAGTAAAATCATCTTATCTTATCTACCTTTATCTAGAATTCCATGCATTTCTTGTGCCCACCTTCATATTATGCATGCAACTTACCCATCCTACTCTTGTCGAATTATTGTTTGTGACTAGGATTTTTATCACTATCACTACTTCTTTCTTTCTATAGTCGTATCCATATTTTTTAGTGGCTACTTGGTTTTATTATATTTTAAATTGATCAATATCATTTTATTCTCATACCACCTTCCAGGTCACCCTTCTTAGTGGACACATGAATGGGAAAATATGGATCATCCATTGTTTCCATTTGGTGAAATTATGCCCATTAAATTTCTAATCAGGCTTCAACATAAACTTCAAGATTTTTGTTATTTATTCCATGAAAGAAATAACTACCAGGCTCTGATATAGTCAAAATATATTGCAAATGGAGATATAAATACATCAACCTCCAAACTGTTCTGTCACCTAAAACTTTTATGCTGCCACATGCCAAAGAATTTTAATTTCCTTCTATACCAAAAAATAAAATGTATATGAAATTTATCTATAAACTCAAATTTTTTTCCTTCCAGCTGTAGGTGACTCTCTTGATTTTCATACTCCTAATTTCTTCATTCTTGTGGTCACAATTTTTCAATTTTGACATATAATGTTTTGGTTTGTGCCTATCTTGGGGTCTGCATATGCATATTGTGCACATGTGTTATGTTACATCCTCTATTTATTGTGTTCCCATAAGTTATTCCAACACTAAATCATGTGTGTTCACGACTTTCATGGCCTGGGAATTGCCTCAACATGTGCTCTTATCATGCCATTTCGGGACTGTTCCTGGTCTGTTTTGGATTCATGTATGCACATGGTTGTAGTAACCACACCCTGGTCTGGAGGCTCTAATTTCACTTTCGAACCACATAAAAACCATAAAATCAACTTATAGCCTTAGATATCACTATGTATATTTGTAGATAAGTCTAAGAAAAATAACTTATGTCCACCATCTTTATTTTATTTATTTTTGTTTGGTAGATATGAAATTTATTTCAATATTTTACATTAAAAAATAATACCTAACCTCAAAGTAACCATTCCGTACATAAACATTTCCTAGACTTATATAATGTTAGGGATTCCTGCTTTGAGTTGGAGAAGAGCCAACTTGAAGAGTGGGAGAAGATCATTGAGGTGAAATTGGAAAGCCCCTCCATGTTGCCATTGGGTCTTCATCTTGTGAATTGGGACTGTAACACCTTGGGTTACGGCTAGAGAAATAAGAAGAGGCTTTGGAGAGAAGGGATACATCAAAAGAAAAATACCTCCTGAAACCTGAACAAGAGAAAAAAATTTCTATTAATGTCAATCAATCCAGAAGAGTGATGAGCATTGTATGAATGGTCATTGGACGAAATACATTGATATGGACTCATTGAACATATGCTCAATTGTTTCCATGACTGATCATCAATGCCACAAGAAACCCTAGTAGCTGATGCTAGAAACTAACTTGACAACTTCTAAAAAATTGCATTAGTGGATTTGAAAGTTATATTCAAAGTTTTTACAAAGTTTTCAAATGATGGAGGGAATCCTGAATGCTCAAGAATCCCCCACAATTCTATAGTTGTATATGAACATGGTATTAACCAGGATCAATGAAGCAATATATGGAGGACATAACTGGACTTGTCATTATTAACTATGTTTGAGCATCTCTTCCCTAAGTGAATGAAAGTTGGTAAAGATATTTTCTGCAGTGGGAAAGGGTCCATTTTTTGCACTTTTCTTGGAAGAAAACAACCTATAGGTGAAACTATTTTTCAAAATATTCCCTTGTTGTATTCATTAGTATAGAATCATGCTTTGAGTGTGGGTCACTCATTTCTCTTTAAGGTCATTCATTTGTTTTCATTTTAAAGGAATGATGATTGGGAGCACTTTGGCAAGGGATCATAGGGTCATTACTTCTCTAGGAATTTGGTTGGGTTCTTATGGCACACAAGCACTTTAATTGCAACCTGGTACAGTTCATGTCCTTAGCTAAGGATCAACTGTATTTATTTTGGAAGCCACTGAGGTAAATTCAAGAAAACAAGTTTTGCACATAGAGCACCCTTTATTTCTCTCATTATCCAGAGTAAATCATAGATTGTTTACAACCCTTCAATCAACACCAGGCTTCCATTTTCTCCATTAGAAATTGAGAATTTAAGATTCCCATCTATAGTTGGCCTCCCAAAGATTCTATCACCACTGCTATGTGGTATATGTTTGGCATCATTATCATGAAAATGTCTACTATTACAACTCCAATCGATATAGTAGATTTCACTTAATCACTACAATAGGAAACCTATTTATTAAACAGATATATATATTATTCTAAGTAAGAGAGGGAACAATGATTTTTTTTACTTATATTTGTTATTCATTAGTAATATTTGCCTTCATAGATGACTAAATGATTTCCCTATATTTCTAGAAACAAAGTTTATAAACATTGTGAGTTCTAGAAATCTCACTGCCTTCATCATCCTTAAAGATAATTTTTCACTATTTCATCTTTCCATCATGTCCAGCTCTGCTTACCAGTCCCAGAAAACCCATTAGAGGCTTATGTCACTCAGTTTTTCTATATCCACTAATATTTGACCCAAATCCTCTGTTTTGTTTTGCCTAAAAACCCCCCACTGCTACCTAAGCCTACCAATCAAACAACTTTGTTGTGTCTCCCAAAATACTCCCAAACACTGATGGTCTCAAACTATCTCTGTAGGCTCTTTAAGATAAATCAAGTACATTGAATTTTGGATCTTCAATACATTGGTTTATCATAAAATCTATCTCACACTTGATGATCCCAAATTCTAGGTCTTAGTCCAAAATCCAAGTCCTAGAAAGCTTCTACTAGGTCTCCTAGGGTTTCACAAGGTCATAGGGTGGATTTGGTGCCCTGCAAACTCTATTTTTCCTGTATGAAAAAAATAATTTTCAAGAAGAAAAGGACAGGTGATCTTGTCCAAACTAATCAAAAAGGTTATTCAAGGAAGGTTTTTTGGCCTAAAGCATGAATCTTGCAAGGGGACAACTGCCCTTTGCTCACATTTCTGCAAGAGGTTCAAATAGCCATCAGACTAGAAATGGGTAAGGTAAAAGAGAAAATTATCATAAGAATACCATTCATAGCAAGAAGAAAGCAGCAAGCATATGTTTGATGAGATCATGATTTATGACTGTTTTGACCAAGCAATAAATAAGTGCTAGGGTTGCAAGAGTGTTGGTCGGCTTAATTGTCGGATTAAACCTCTCAATATTAATTATCAATCCAGGACTCGTAAATGAAAGTTGTACTGCGTATTGGCTCAGCTTACTGATCAGAGTATAAATATATTCCTTTGTAATGATAAACTAGATACTGGAATGAAACACACACTTGCTCGGAAATAAACAATCTTGAAAATGAAACTTATTGAACCAATTTCGTTCAATGCAAACTCCATAATGCAATTAAACTACAAATCAATCCTCAATCATGTAACATTCTCGCACTTGCATTCTACTTTTAAATCTCCTATGATATCTTGAAAACCCTATTCTATTTGTTCCTCTCATTAACTTAGAAACTAACACTTAAAACTAATCTTGAAATAAGCAAAAAGGTCACACATTATTCTAATGATAGCTCACACATTAAACTAACTAAAAATACTCTTCATAATAAATTCAAGATTCAAATTAACAAAGGACAATTCTATCTATTGAAAGAAAACTACTCTGCTCCATACTTAAAATATCGTATTATAAATAATCTATGGTAAAACTTCTATTTAAAGATTTTAATCTAGGTGAAACAAATTAAACAAACTCACTCTTTGAAAGCATGCAACTCATAATGCAAACTAAATCAAGATCATATCACTCAATAATGAAAACTAAATCACTACTACCTGCACAATTAAATCCACACTCAAACTTGCGCTTATAAAGAAATGATTACACTACGAAAACAAAAATGATTCTAATTAAAAATAAATCTAATTATTAAGCTAAGTCCAAGGATGCATCAAAATGAATATTAAACCTACAAAACATTCAAAAGAAACTAAGTAGGCAAACCATTACTAAAACTCAAAGCATTAAAATCTATTCTTACTCCTGAATCAAACTCAAGACTTGGAAAACAAAATAATGATCTAAGTGCAGAATTAGTAAATATTAGATGTTCATTAAAAAAAATCCGAAACAAAATATAATTCTACAAATTGCACAATTCCTAAATCTATGAAGACGAGGGACTCGACTCTAGGTTGCGGTGGATCCTTGCCACTCCCTCGAGCAAGTCCTAGACTAGAATGCTTATATAAAACAAATGCAGAAGCCCAAAATGTATTAAATTAAATTAGAACATCGAATCAAATATTAATCAACAAAATACACTATCTGTTGCTGCCCCATTACAATTATTGTGCTGGGAAATTTGATGCCAGATCTGTAAATCAGAAGAGATTCATTTAATTCAACCCTGAAAAAATCAACTTTGACACCTAAGGAATTTAATTACTGGACTCTACGCCCTTCCCAATTTATGGACGGACTACCTCCTATCTAATCGATCCACCCCTCTACATTTCAAAAGCGATTCCTATGTCTAATTGACAGACTCACTACCTCTGCATTCTTTCTAATTAATGGATGGACTAACTTATTCCTCCAATTGACTTTCTATATCCTTGATCGACTACGGCAACTGATATATATACATTTTTAATTGAAAACTGGAGCTTCAACCAAGAAAAATATAGAAGATTATTTGTTTTACAATTTTCCGGAATGAGAATTGGTTTTGAAATAGAATGTCAAATTGGAGAAATCGCTCCTCTTTTTGTGGGATGTTGCTATTGCTAGAAGGTGAAATCTTGGCTTTTGGAAGAAATTGAAGTATTTTTTGACTTCGCACAGGAGTTCCAACAACAATTTTCATTCTCGTTCGCCTTATCATAAGGATGGAAATTTGTTTATCGATAAGAGCTCATCGAAGGCTGTGATTTTCCTTTTGCGTCTCTCAAAATGCCATTAAGCTTGGCTTATCCCCAATCGAAGAGAAATTTCCTGCAAAACCATATCGTAGGTACTTGAGTTGCTGCTCATAATGACAAGTTTTAAACGTGTAGCTTTACCATTTTCCACCTTAAACTCCTTCATCATCCTTCCCATCTACATCAAGCTCAGAATTAAGTAGAGCTACAACCAGCATTGGAATATTCAGTGTTTTTTGATCTACACCATTGGAACTTTGAGGAGCACAAATATCGGAATGCACATTCTCATCCTTAGTAGCATCTTGTCTATGACTGTCCACGTTCTCATCATTACTTACACCTTTTCCTGAGTCATTTTAGATTTCTCGTTCTTGTGCATCCTTGCAACCAGACTGCATGGAATCCAGATGCAGCAATAAATGCCAGGACATGTAAAGCACTCCTACAAAGTTCATACTCCCATTTATCATGGAATGTGGGAGAGATGCAATCAAATATAGATTGCAAAACCGTTTCATATGTGCCTTCCATCCCTAAAATTCCTATGTTGATATTGCTACAGTTGAAATGCATTTGAATATCTTTTCCTTACAGCCACAGAAGAGCGCCAAATTTCTTCGGTAAAATTTCAGACAAGCTTCCGTAAAATAATATTTGACCAAATTGTTCTCCTTCTAAGCCTGGATGACACTTCCTTACAATTAAATTAATTGTATAAATAGCTTGCAATTTTATGCTCCTGCTTGGATTATGTAGGTTTTAACCCTGAACATAAATTATCTACAAACGAATCTTATAAAAATAAATAAACAATAGCGAGAGCATAAAACATAAAACAGATAAACACAGAGATTTTCCCCTGGATCTCAAATCGGGATGACCAGCTTGATTTTTCATTATATTCCTTTTAGTGTTATAACACATATATATACATGCCGAAGCATACATAGACCCCAATATATTAACCCCGGATTAAAACATAACCGTAGTTCCCTTGACCGGATCTACAAAATACCAGGGGCCGAAAACCATCGTACCCCAAAACCATGTGCAAACTCATGCACAAGCTTTTATGGGTGGAGTCTGCCCTAACGATTAGAAATTTGCCTCCCAGTTGTGACCCCTGCGTACGAGCGCAACGTATAGCGCATGGGGCTAAAGTCGTGGAAAGAATATAACACATACCCAAAATTCTCCCACTTACATTTGTTTTCCGCCTCTCACGAGGGGGCCCACTTGAGGCTTTAGTCATTGGGCCAATTCTTCAACACCCATTGTTTCTCTGCACCAGAGAACTGCGAGTGCTCACGGACTTCAGTCAATGCATCTGCAACATTCTTCAAAGTGTCCACCTTTACCCGGCCAACACCCTTTTAGCCTCAACCATATCTCTAACAAGAAAGTGACATTGAACATCAATGTGCTTTGTCTTTGAATGATAAGAAGGGTTCTTAGCAAAGAAAATTGCACTTTGGCTATCACAGTCTATCCTTATAGCTTGCTACACCAACCCCATACTTGAACACAATCTCTGCAACCAAACTGCTTCCTTGCTTGCATGAGTGGCTGCCATGTATTCTGCCTCTGTAGTTGAAAGAGCCACTACAGAATGTCTTTTACTCATCCAACTGACTGCACCTCCAAATAGGCTAAACACATGCCCACTTGTAGATCTTCTTTGGTCTAGATCTCCAGCCCAGTCAGCATCAACAAAATCACGAATGTCCAACAATCTTTCCAATCCTGGTCTTCCCTGATAGCACAAGCCATAATCACTAGTGCCGTAAATATCTGAAAACCCGCTTCAACTTTGTTGTCCAATGCCCTTTCCTGGGTTTGGCATAAACATAACCTCATCCTCCCCCACTTGCATGTGCAATGTTTGGTCTAGTCTGAGACCATTGCATAAATCGGAGCTTCTTGCACTTGCATATGGAACACGGGGACATATCCTCCTCTTCTTCTTGTGTCTTGGGACAACTACATTCAGCAGAATAGCTTACACCTACGGGAATGGGTATTCACGGTTTACTATCTGCATATTGAACCTCTGCAATATAGTCTCGACATACTTCCTCTGGTTTAACGAGAGCTTCCTCTTTGCCCAATCTCTCTTAATTTCCATGCCCAAAATATAGTTTGCAGCACCAAGATCCTTCATGTCGAATTTGGAGAACAGTTGGGTCTTCAAATCTTGGATAATTCTTTGTCATTTCCAATCAACAACATATCATCCACATACAAGACCAAATAAATAACACGGTCACCAATTAATTTAAAATAAACACAGTGATCCTCCTTGCTTCTGGTGAAGCCAAGTCCCCGTATATAGGTATCAAATTTCTGATACCACATCCTTGGTGACTGTTTTAACCCATACAGAGACTTCTTCAACCTGCATACTAGTTCTTTATTACCCTTCACCATAAAGCCTTCAGGTTGCTTCATGTAGATCTCCTCTTCTAGATCCCCGTGAAGAAATTTTGTCTTCACATCCATCTGTTCTATCTCAAAATCAAATGCAACAACAATAGATAAAAGTAATCTAATAGAAGTAACCTTGGCAACAGGAGAAAAAATATCACCAAAATCAATTTCCGGCACCTGGGAATAACCTTTTGCTACCAACTGAGCTTTGTATTTCTCCACCTTGCCTTCTACATTCATCTTCTTTTTAAACACCCATTTCCTCCCGATGGGCTTCCTTCCAGCCGACAACTCCACCAGATCCCATGCCTCATTTTTGTGCAAGGATGCCATTTCATCAACCATGGCCTCCTTCCAAAGTTTTCCATCCTCTGAATCTACTGCCTCCCTGATAGTTCTGGGATCATCATCAGTTATAGTTAAGGAAAAACCTGAACAAAGAGCAGATGGAATATACCTTTCTGGTTGCCTTCTTTCCCGAGTTGATCTTCTCTCAGCTAGAGTTTGTGGCTCTTCCTCTTCTGAGTCTTCTCCTTTAGCTAAAACTCTATCTTCTCAGGTTCCTTTAGTAGGACTTCATGTGTAACAACATATTTCACCTCTCTAAACACCACATCTCGGCTTTGCACAACCTTCCTTGTTTCTGGGTTCCAAAGCTTGTAACCCTTTAAACCATCCTTATACCCAATAAAGATGCACCTTTCAGATTTATTATCCAACTTGGTCCTTTTCTCCTTTGGAACATGTACATATTCATCACATCCAAATACCCTTAGATGTGAAAGAGAGGGTTTCTTACCAGTCCATACCTCATGTGGATTCTTATCCTCCAACGCTGATGAAGGTGATCTGTTAACTAAGTAACATGCAGTCTCCACTGCCTCTGCCCAGAATTCTTGTCCTAACCCGGTACCACTGAGCATGCTTCTTGCCTTTTCCATCAGTGTTCTGTTCATTCTTTCTGCAACTCCATTTTGTTGAGGTGTGTATGGAGTAGTCTTCTATTGTGCTATACCACACTTCTTACAGAACTCTTCAAATTCCTTCTTGCAGAACTCCCCACCATTATCTGTCCTTAGCGCCTTTATCTTCTTCTCTGTCTGGTTTTCCACCAGAGCCTTAAATTCTTTAAATCTGTCAAAAGCTTCAGATTTCTTCCTCAAGGAATACATCCATGTATTCCTTGAGAAGTCATCTATAAATGAAACATAGTACACAGACTTTCCCAGTGATGGAACTGACATAGGTCCAAACACATCACTGTGCACAAGTTCTAATATCTTGTTCGCCCTCTTAGCACCAGAAGGAAAACTCACCCGATTCTGCTTCCCATATACACAATTTTCATAGAAATCAAAATCCAGAGAGCAATTAGACATACCTTCTACCATACCATTTCTATGCAGTATCCGAAGGCCCTTCTCTCCAATATGTCCAAGCCTTTGATGCCATAGCATGGTCTTTTCTCCAGAGACAGCTAGGCTTTCCGCTCCACTTTCAAGAACCATAGAACTGTTACACCCATCAATAACAGTGCTACCTTGTAGCTTGTACAGAGTTCCAGTCCAAACTCCCCGCATTAATACCAGTGCTCCCCGAACCATCTTGCATGCATCTTTCTCGAACACTGTTTTTACACCTGCATCATCCATCTTGCTTACAGAAATCAGATTTCTGGCCAATGCAGGAATATGCAGAACACCAGGAAGTGTTCTAATCCTTCCACCTTGCAGCTTCAGCTTGACCTTTCCACGTTCGACGATTATGGCCTTCCTATCATCCCCTAGGAAGACATCACCACCATCATATTTCTCATATTCGCAGAACCACTCCCTATGGGGAGTGAAGTGAAAGGATGCACTTGAGTCAATCAACCATGACTCATGATCTACATGTGTATTTGAAGAAGAAGCCAAATACACATCCCCACCTTCATCCGAGGTGGTTTTTGCCTCTGCAGAAGGAGCATCATCAGGTCCCTTTCCTTTCTCAGGATCTTTAGATCTGCACTCCCTTTTGTAGTGCCCTTCCTTTCCGCATTTCCATCATACCTTTACAAACTTTCTAGGAGATTTAGATCTCCCTCTAGATTTGGATCTCCCACTCAAAACCTTATTCTTGTTTCTGTTTTGGGACCTTCCTCGTACAAATAAGGCATCTCCATTCTGGCCCTCCATATTTCTCCGTCTCATTTCCTCCGACAACAAGGCTGAGATAATGTCATCAATATTCAAGGTATTTGTATTGCTACCTATTGCAATAACCAGACTATCCCACAAGTCTGGTAGAGAACACAAAAAACTGATGCACTTATCTTCATCTCAGATTTCAATATCAATAGATGACAGCTGACTTACCACAGTATTGAAGGCGTTCAGATGCTCTGTCATGAATCTCCATCCTTCATCCTCAGGTTATACAACTTTTTCCGCGGGAACAACTTATTCACCAGAGACTTAGATTGGTACAAAGTCCCAAGTTTTTCCCACAAATTCTTCGCCGTAGCTTCCCCAGATACATTCAACAATACTAAATCTGAGACACACAACTGTATTGTGAAATTAGCCTTCCGATCCAATTTCTTTCAGTCTTCATCTGACATTGTTGTTGGTTTAGTACCTGGATCTACCGTGATCCACTGATCTTTATCCACCAGCAGATCCTCCATATTGAGCTTCCACAACTCAAAACTCTGACCATTAAATTTATCGATCTCTATCTTTCTGCTGCTCACCATCTTCTTTCACTGCAAGAATCGATCCCGTAGATCTCCCACTGAAAAAGGTCTACCTCAGGCCCGAGCAAAAAACCCTTAGCAACAAAGGCGTCCCCTTGAAGCCGAAACAACTCTGATACCAAATGTAGGTTTTAACCCTGAACAAAAATTATCTACACACGAATCTTATAACAGAAAATAAACAATAGCGAGAGCATAAAACATAAAATAGATAAACACAAAGATTTTCCCCTGGATCCCAAATCGGGACGACTAACTTGATTTTTCATTATATTCCTTTTAGTGTTATAACACATATATATGCATGCCGAAGCATACATAAACCCCAATCTATTAACCCTGGATTAGAACATAATCGTAGTTCCCTTGACCGGATCTACAAAATACCAGGGGCCGAAAACCATCATACCCCAAAACCATGTGCAAACTCATGCACAAAACATGGGTGGGTCCGCACACCAAAACAATTTTCGCCGGGGCGCTGCACCGGACCCCAACAGTGGGGGCTGCCTCCCCCCTTGGGGCTAGTCGTGGAAAGAATATAACATATACCCAACAGATTATCCAACATTATTTGATGAAGCTTCCAGAAGAGTGTAATCCACATTGCAAAATGAGGTTTGATGCTACCCTGGCTTTTTGTAAAGATTTTTTTCTTATAGTATTCCTGATTAACTAGGGGCACATTTTTTTCCAAGCCGATATTATCAAATTTTTTCCAATCCCCATTGCCTGCATTTTGTCTGTAGAATACTCTTGAGGAAAACTTGTCTGGAGTAATAGCATTGACTACATTAAACTTGCCATCATTTGTTTGCTTATTCACATTCTCTAATTGGAACTGACCATTATTGTTTTGTATGTCAGGTGAGTTGAGATATCCACAAATTTAGAGTAAAATGAGATTTGTCTTAATCCCCAAACATAAACAAAGTAGCAATATTCATAGAGACCCAATACGTTCACGTTTAGGAGTGGTTTTTAGTGGAATATTCCCCTGAAGATAACTCCTTCACCAAGCCAAATTTCGCCAAACGGTTTCTGGGTTATATGAAAAATGGTGCTCTAAACACAACCCATGTCTCGTAATTTAGATATTCTGCTCCATTTGGTTGAAAATTTGATATTTTCACCTACAACAATTCAACTTCCCAACTGCTACTTTTATGCATTTGGTGAATTTTACTCAAATGTATTCTTGCAATGATCCTTCCTGCAACCAAGAAAACCTATTATTAATGATATTATTACACAAACACTTATTCAAATTAATTCTTAACAATAATTACAATTTAATTCTAAATGCCTCTGATTAATAATATAATGGATAAACAATGATTAAAAACAGTAGGTACAATCATAAATTATCTGATAAAAATCATAAAATCATGGACAAAAATGCTGCTCAATATCCCCCCAAGCTGAACTTCTTGCACGTCCTCGTACAAGGAAAAATTATAAGACGATGAAATAAGGTAGGGAAAATGTCAGCAAAGAGTTTAGCAAGTAAGGATGAAGATGACTGATAATGCAACAGTGGTCCAAAGAAGGAAGGACGAGAGTTGCATTTATGATTCGCGCAACAACAACCATGTCACATATCCCAGTTCGCATTTGATTCAAGCCACCATTCGCATTGACCAAAAGGTATCCATTTGTACCCAACCCAGGCCTTTTAGAACTTTTGGAGTGATCGATGCACTGCTCAAAACTGTCACTTTTTGGTTTCAACCAGAGAGCTGAATTCTGAATTTGCTCCACTTTGTGTGTTTGACTTGCAATTGCATCCGATGAATTAATCCATATAGAGTTTCCCGTATCACTTTCTTCTGTAAGGTGTTTGGCCCTCTCCCCTTCATAATTTGTTAATGTCCATAAGCCTAATAAAGTATGAGAAAGATCATTAGACATTGTATTTTGTTCAATTTTATATCCCAGCCACCCAACCGTTGAAATCTTCATTAAGATGAGAAAGACAATGAACACCCCACAGAAATAGAATATGCATTGCCTTGAACCAATTTTGTTATTGAAGGACCTGTCTATGGATTGTAAAAGCTCAACCTTGGGTGAAGAAATGTAGTCCACTTCAATGGATTTTGATAGATATAACAGATATGATTGCGCGCTTAAGTTGTGCTCTTCATAAAATGATGGATAAATTGAGATTTTTTTTAATCCCCAAACATAACCAGAGTAGAAATATTCATAGAGACCCAATACGTTCATGTTCAATTATGGAGAAAATATCAGGTACCGATTAGGCACCAAAAGTAACAATTATGGAGAAAATAGTGTTTGCCCATACTTGTTACCTTATCCCAAATTTTGTTTTTTCCCAAAGTCTTATGATAAAAATCAAATTTTACTAAAGAGGTGCAATTTCAAAAATAGTAACACAATATTCCTACACCTATGATAAAAATATTGTACCTAGGTCATGCAGCACATATTTAGAGGCAACTACAATCAATACGCATTGTTGGAAACCAACACCTTGTGAGTAGTCACCAAGTAATTCATCACTCTGAATACCATGAAAATTAAAGTGAATTATGATACCAATCAGCAACCTCTTTATTGAACACTCTAAATTATGTTGTTATTCGGATTCAAAACTGAATTTCCTCTTAATCTAGTACAAATAATTACCTTCACTAAGGGTACCACATCATTAAAATATCCTTGATTTTTGAAAGATAGAACTCAAAGCATCATCTTCAAATCGTCTTAAAACCATTTCCCAAGAAAAATGATGAGTCTTAGGAAAAGAGAAGGATAACCAAGCAAATCACAATATGCAGTTAACTCGAATACCATAGACATGGCCCTGCTGTCCGCAGGTGTCCATAACCTCAGCAGGGATGTCTTTTAACCTAGAAAAATGTCATTATCCCACTTAATAGATATAGATTCAGAGTTTGTTTATTTGAATTTTTAGATGAAGGCCACTGTCCTGGCTTAGTAACCAGCTGATGGTAGTGCCAACCATAAGAAATATCATGGATGAACAGGTTGGCTCGTGATGAGACCTCCTATATTCCAGCTTTTTGGCTGAAAGCCATTACTCTGGCTTGGTGACCAGGAGCAGTAATGTCATGCATGCTAGGTCTCATGATCGTGGTTGGTCGGCTCATCATGAGACCTCCTATCCTTCCCTAAATATTTGCAAGCTCTGATTATGATTAACCTTAAAGGTTACTTAATAAGTGGGAAGAAAGATCTACTCCTTAAGAGTACAGGATGGCGTGAAAAAATTTTAATGACTAATCATTGCTAGCTAATTCCTCTACCCTAAAGAATTGTTAAAGATATCCCAGACAATGACAGAAATACTCTTTGAGTTAAGAATGCTAGTGTTCTCCTGAATAGCTCATTATGATCTTAACAAGAGTGTTCCACCATAAGGGTTTTCCAATAGTACCCTTTAAGGGAAACTGAAAATATATATCCAAGAAGACAACTTATTAGAGCGATTAATCATGGTTACTTTTTGCAAAATCATGAGGCATTAGAGTGAATTGTACTCAACAAGATTTGTCACAAATGTGTGTGTTAACAACTAATGTGGATCAAAAGTAGTTTTAACAGGCATTATTTAAAATTCAAAACCCTAATAGCATTATAACAACTTTATTTATTTATTCTCCTACCCTACTTTACCCTAAGAGGTGAAAGACTCCCATTTAAGTATAAGAGTACTTCCAATGAAGCCATGTGCATAACAAAATGTTGATTGTACTCACACTTAGTTTTAGAGAATAGACTTCAAGACATACGAAAGAATGAGAGGCCAGTTGCTTGAATTGATATGGTACCAAGAGTTTTTGAATGATGAGGAAATAAGATGGCTTGATAACTACTCGAAACTAGGATTCAATGGAATCCACATATTTATGATTTTCCAACTGATGCAAGTTTTCCACATTTTGATAGTCAAGTGTAAGACAAAATATAAATCCCTCAAGTTCAGGCTCAAATATCTGCTTTTCAAATTGAGAAGAATGATTGAGAGAGATTCTAGGGTTTTTATTTTCAACAACATTTTCAGAACAAGTTCCAATGAAAGATTGCTCCTCTTGTGTTCTTTGAATTATATCTTCTCGGGGTGAATGCTCTGTAGTAATGGGGGAAGTTTCCATATTCATTCCCTTTTGCAACTTGGAAGATGTAGCATTTTGTTCAATAGGGAAATCAACGGAAAGAAAAGGTGGTTCGAACTGTTGTGCAACTCGATGGTTTAGATTAGGGTTTAGGGTGCAGTTTGGCCTAGGGTTTTGGTTAATGATTGGACTAAGGTTTGGATTTGGATTGGGATTAGGCCTAGGGTTTGAGTTAAGGCTAGGGTTTGAATGAGGAATAGGTTTAGGGTTTGGACTAGGGTTAGGGTGTCGATTAGGGTTAGGTATAGGGTTAGGATAAGGGCTAGGATATGGATTAAGGCTAGGTCTAGGGTATGGACTAGGGTATGAACTATGGTTAGGGTATGGTTGCACATGAGGCTGCGACCATGGAGGAGGATAACTTAATGGTGCGTTGGAAATATATTGTGGTTGTTGTTGGTGCTCATATGATTGAATTTTCATGGGAGATTTCCCTATAGATAAGGATCCAAATGATTCTTAATGCCATGGAGATATCTAGCTTGAGGATGAGGGCCAAGGCAAGGGCCACTACGACCATGAAGTAGGATATTCAATTGGAGGAGGATTAGAAGTTTGCCATGAAATTCCAGGATTATAAACATGCTGAGGAACCTGCTCAAGAAAATAATAATTATTCCAAGTATCAAATGGTGTTGGGTTTTGAGTTATACTTGGTGGTTGATTCGATTCCTTACTTGATTCCCTGAGTACCTTTCTTATTTGTGGAAATGATGGGCAATGTTCGGTTTCATGACCATCCTCGCAAATTTCACAAAATTTTAGATCTCTAAGTGGACACTTTCCAAGGCATTGTTTCTTTCTACAGTTGGCACATAGGATAAGCAGTGGTTCTTCATCCTTCTCTTGTTCTTGTAAATCATCCAATTTCGAAATCAAATATTTAATAATATTAAATTTATGTTCAAGTAAGATATAAAATTTTTCACTTGTGAATTCTTCATCGGATGACTTGTCTATCTCTGTAGCAACATAAAAACTCCTCATTGAATGATTCCTCAAAATACCATCTTCTTGTCTTCAATGAGCAAACTGATACATTCGATCATCACATGGATTAGTACACGAGGGTTCTTACAGTACCCCAAAAATGATATATCGTTGAAGACTGGATTCTGAAGATAAATGAATTTTAAAAGCTACAGGCTGAAATAAAGTTCACCACACTTGCATAAAAGGAAAATGACGAATAAAAGTACTATTTAATCTATGAAAATAAAAGCGATTTGGAAACTAAACGTCTAAAGCCTGCTTCTACAAGAAAGGAAATAAAATCTCAAGAGATACGCAAGATGGCCAGACTTTGGAGCAACCCCACAAAATTGGATGTGTGGCTCTTCACTCATACCTTACCATACATTCTCCACCCTCTGATGTCCTGCAATACCATTGAAACTCTGTAAGAAAATTTTTACTTGAGCCAAAATACAACTCCCCTGCAACGGCGCCAAAATGTTGGTCAGCTTAATTGTCAGATTAAACCTCTCAATATTAATTATCAATTCGGGAGTCATAAATGCGATTTGTACTACGTATTGGCTCAGCTTACTAATCAGAGTATGAATATATTCCTTTGTAATGATAAACTAGATACTGGAATGAAACACACATTTGCTCGCAAATAAACAATCTTGAAAATGAAACTTACTAAACCAATTCCGTTCAGTGCAAACTCCATAATGCAATTAAACTACAAATAAATCCTCAATCATGTAACATTCTCGCACTCACATTCTACTTTTAAATCTCCTATGATATCTTGAAAACCCTGATCTATTTGTTCCTCTCATTAACTTAGAAACTAACACTTAAAACTAATATTGAAATATGAAAAAAGATCACACATTATTCTAATGATAGCTCACACATTAAACTAACTAAAAATACTCTTCATAATAAATTCAAGATTCAAATTAACAAAGGAAAATTCTATCTATTGAAAGAAAACTACTCTACTCCATACTTAAAATATCCTATTAAAAATCGCATTAAAAATCATTTATGATAAACCTTCTATTTAAAGATTTTAATCTAGGTGAAACAAATTAAAAAAACTCACTCTTCGAAAGTACACAACTCATAGTGAAAACTAAATCAAGATCATATCAATCAATAATGGAAACTAAATCACTGCTACCTGGACAATTAAATCCACACTCAAACTTGCGCTTATAAAGAAATGATTACACTACGAAAACAAAAAGGATTCTAATTAAAAATAAATCTAATTATTAAGCTAAGTCCCAGGATGCATCAAAATGAATATTAAACCTGCAAACATTCAAAAGAAACTAAGTAAGGCAAAACATTACTAAAACTCAAAGCATTAAAATCTATTCTTATTCCTGAATCAAACTCAAGACTTGGAAAATGAAATAACGATCTAAGTGAAGAATTAGTAAATATTAGATGCTATTTAAAAACAATTCAAAACAAAATATAATTCTACAAATTGCACAATTCATAAATCTATGAAGACGAGGGACTCAACTCTAGGTTGTGGTGGATCCTCGCCACTCCTTGGAGCAAGTCCTAGACTAGCTCAACGTTTAAAAACAAAAATTACAATGCTTATATAAAACAAATGCAAAAGCCCAAAATGTATTAAATTAAATCAGAACATTGAATCAAATATTAATCAACAAAATACATTATCTGTTTCTGCCCCATTACAATTATTGTGCGGGGCAATTCGATGCCGGATCTGCAAATTAGAAGATATTCATTTAATTTGACCCTGAGAAATTCGACTTTGACACCTGAGGAATTTAATTGTTGGACTCTACGCCCTTCCCTATTGATGGACAGACTACCTCCTATCTAATCGATCCACCCCTCTACATTTCAGAAGCGATTCCTCTGTCTAATTGACAGACTCACTGCCTCTGCCTTCTATCTAATTGATGGATGGACTAACTTATTCCTCTAATTGATCGACTTTCTATATCTTTGATCGACTATGGCAACTGATATATATACATTTTTAATTGCAAACTGGAGCTTCAACCAAGAAAAATATAGAAGATTATTTTTTTTTTACAATTTTCCGGAATGAGAATTGGTTTTGAAACAGAATGTCAAATTGGAGAAATCGCTCCTCTTTTTGTGGGACGCTGCTATTGCTGGAAGGTGAAATCTTGGCTTTTGGAAGAAATTGAAGTATTTGTTGACTTTGCACAGCAGTTCCGACAACAATTTTCATTCTCGTTTGCCATATCATAAGGATGGAAATTTGTTTATTAATAAGAGCTCAACGAAGGCTGCGATTTTCCTTTTGCGTCTCTCAAAATGCCATTAAGCTTGGCTTATCCCCAATCGAAGAGAAATTTCCTGCAAAACCATATCGTAGTTACTTGAGTTGCTGCTCATAATGACAAGTTTTAAACATGTAGCTTTACCATTTTCCACCTTAAACTCCGTCATCATCCTTCCCATCTGCATCAAGCTCAGAATTAAGCGGAGCTACAACCAGCATTGGAATATTCAGTGTTTTTTTATCTACACCATTGGAACTTTGAGGAGCGCAAATCTCGGAATGCACATTCTCATCCTTAGTAGCATCTTGTTTATGACTGTCCACATTCTCATCATTACTTACACCTTTTCCTGAGTCATTTTAGATTTCTCATTCTTGTGCATCCTTGCAACCAGACTGCATGGAATCCAGATGCAACAATAAATGCCAGGGCATGTAAAGCACTCCTACAAAGTTCATACTCCCATTTATCATGGAATGTGGGAGAGATGCAATCAGATAGAGCTTGAAAAACCGTTTCATATGTGCCTTCCATCCCTAAAATTCCTATTCTTATTTTGCTACAGTTGAAATGCATTTGAATATCTTTTCCTTGCAGCCACAGAAGAGTGCCAACTTTCTTCGGTAAAATTTCAGACAAGCTTCCGTAAAATAATATTTG
Organism: Pinus albicaulis; assembly: GCA_034641835.2. NCBI lineage: Eukaryota > Viridiplantae > Streptophyta > Pinopsida > Pinales > Pinaceae > Pinus > Pinus albicaulis. The sequence continues at coordinate 1,436,851,933 of CM076575.1, read as the reverse complement.
ACCAAATTGTTCTCGTTCTAAGCCTAGATGACTCTTCCTTACAATTAAATTCATTGTAGAAATAGCTTGAAATTTTACGCTCCTGCGTGGATTATCCAACATTATTTGATGAAGCTTCCAGAAGAGTGTAATCCACATTGCAAAATGAGGTTTGAGGCTACCCTGGCTTTCTGTAAAGATTTTTTTCTTACAGTATTCCTGATTAACTAGGGGCACATTTTTGTCCAAGCCAATATTATCAACTATTTTCCAATCCCCATTGCCTGCATTTCATTTGTAGAATATGCTTGAGGAAAAATTGTCTGGAGCAACAACATTGACTACATTAAACTTGCTAGCATTTGTTTGCTTATTCACATTCTCTGATTGGAACTGATCATTATTGTTTTGCATGTCAAGTGAGTTGAGATATACAAAAATTGAGAGTAAACTGAGAATTTTTTTAATCCCCAAACATAACCAGAGTAGCAATATTCATAAAGACCCAATACGTTCATGTTCAGGAGTGGTTTTTAGTGGAATATTCCCCTGACGATAACTCCTTCACGAAGCCGAATTTCACCAAACAGTTTCTGGGTTATATGAAACATGGTGCTTTGAAAAAAACCCACATCTCAGAATTTATATATCTGCTCCATTTGGTCGCAAATTTTATATTTTCACCTACTACAATTCAACTACCTAGCTGTTGCTTTTATGCATTTGGTGAATTGTACTCAAATGTATTCCTGCACCGAGCCTTTCTGCAACCAATAAAACCTATTACTAACGATATTATTACAAAAACACTTATTCAAATTAATTAATAACAAGAATTTACAATTTAATTCTAAATTCCTCTTATTAATAATATAATTCATAAACAATTATTAAAAACACTAGGTACAATCATAAATTATCTGATAAAAATCGTAAAAACATGGAAAAAAATTCGTCTCAACAAAGAGAAAAGGTCACCTCAAGCTCCATCAAGTGCACTTTGAATACTTTTAGAAATGATGAATGAGTTTGAGAAGTTTCAGAGATCTTAGAAGACAACACTATTTACTTTTTCCTAAGCAGCCCTAAAACCTAGCAGTTTGGGGAGATGGACAAAAATGGTCAAATGATGACAAAGAGCCTCCTTCATAACAGTAGATGCCTTCAAAGGGTTTCAAAATTTTCCTCTAGGGTTTGGAAAAGAGGAACTAACTCCACCTCATCAAAAGGTAAAATCAAAGGTCTTAAAGGGATCATAGGAGCCAATACTCCACTACACCAAAGGAAGAAAGATGATAAAAGGTTTAAACAAAAGGGCCAGAAATATCAGTGCAAGGGTTTCACTTCTCAAAATAACAGTCAAAGGCATTTTAAAATGGTCCAAGGAAGGAAGCATGAGGTAAAAATTCCTAAAGAGGTAATTATGATAAGCATGGTTTTCACTTTTGAAGAGGAAAGGTGTTAAAATTCAAAGGATAGTGATCAAGAGAAAAATTTGTGTAGGCACCTGCAAGAACATAAACGACTAATGGAAAGACACAAAAATAGTTTAATTTGCTCACCTTCCCAACTAAAGATACATCATTGTCAAAACTAGTCTAAGGAACAAACATATAGCTGGCCTAAAAGCAGTAAAGCCTCCAAAAGTTTCCTTATCAAAGGCATCTTTTGCAAAAGATGGCTAAACGTGAATGACACTTCTACAGGACTGTCAAAAGTGTTTCCCTACAGGAAGATTGATAAGGTCGAAGCAAGAATGTTTCAAATAATGGTGGCACATCTAAAAATACCAAACTATTGTTGATGCTTGCTGCTAGGGTTTTTCTCCCACCAAGAGGTTTTTCCTCACTACTTCACAGAAAAAACAGGACATAATGTGAATCAGAGGAAAAAATGTCAAATTGATCACAAGTTTGTTGTGCATAGATGTTAAAAATCATGAAAGGTTTTAATTTTTCCAAATATAGATAAGAGGCACAGTTTTAGCTTCTTCAGAAAGTTTTCCAGTCTAAGGAGTGACATCAAAATGCTTCAGCAAGGCAAAAGGGACATATTTTTAACTCCGCCACCTATAGGACCAAAAGGAGCCAAAAAGATAGTGAGAAAAATAAAGAGAAAAAAAACCTTATAAAGTGGGTTTTGGTCTCTAAATACTTTTCAAAAAGGAGTATAAAGTCTCCTTGGCCTCTTCCCCCACCTCATTTATCATTGCAGAGAAGAAGAAAACCATTTACAAAAAATTTTAAGGGTTTATGTGCAAAACTGTTGAAAATTTCCCGGTGCTACACACCTGGCTGTCGGCGTTGTGCACAGACGAGGTGGTCATAGTGTAAATTTACACTGTGCTGCGCACCAAGAGGGCGGCACTATACACCTATGCACACGCTACACACAGGCTCAGAACAGCCCGACCTGCCCACTTTCACATGGCACTAGGCTCCGACAAGGCCCAACAGCCCGTTTCACCGCCCGACTCACCTGCTGAAGGCCTCAAGTGCTGCGCACAGGCCTGCCAGCCGACCCGACCTGAACGTGCAGTCGGGTGGTGCTACACACTGATGATATTTGGCCTAGATTGCTAAAAGGGCCTAAAACTCAAATTTCTTTCCTCCAAAGCTCCTGCAATAGTTAAAGCAAGGTTGGTGGCTCTCTTCCTTACCTTCCAAGCAGTATTTTTCATAAACAAGGAGGGCATTTAAAGCCTGATGTGACCAAACCCTAATTTGCATGAAACTCAGATTATTAACCTTCTAGGGTAGGGTTTGCATTAGGGAAGTTGACATTAGCCTAAAGACACTCAAATGCAAGCAAACCTCCTCCTAAAACTCTGAATTTTTGCTAGACCTACCTCATATTTGCCTTCATTTGCCAAAATTTGCCCTCACATCACTCATTTTCCCTCTCTAGACCTAAAATCTCTCAACAAGTTAAAAATCTCTTTGTTCTTGACCAATCACCATGTCTAAAGAAGAAATCCATACCAACAGTGATGAAGGCCAAAGGCCTATCAAGCCAAAACACAAGGGAGGAAGCGTTAATAGGTTTGAGCGCTTAGACACCATTCAAATCACATCTTCTCCCATGATCCTTGCATGTTTTCAAGATGTTGGATGCTATATGTTTTGTGAGAGGGTTAAACAAGTCCAAAGGCACTTAGATTTGACTAGCTTGTTCATTCTCAGCCTATAAAACCACCAAGTCAACCTAGTAGGAGTGAACTTTGAACTCTCATCTGAATCCATTGCTAAATCCACAGGAATACTAGATATTGGTGAGAGATGGTTTAAATAGAAGAAATTGGACTTGAGCTATTATGAGCCCTACCTCAAACCTAGCTTTCAACAAGGCTGCAAGGTTGTTTTCCCATTTTCCCACCTGCTAGAGAGGTATGCCCTACTGATGAGGCAAATTATCAAGTACTTCGCCTGTGAGGGGAGGTATTCCAGAGTTTATTCTTATAACATAAGGCTTCTAATGCACTTCACCAGGGTTAAATTTCTAAACCTACCATACTATCTCTACCGGAGCATTGAAAAAATGGCTTTAGTAGTCAAGAAGAGGAGTTATGCCCACCAAATGTAGAGACTTTTTCACCACTCTTTGGTTAAGATGATTGTTTTACACCATCTGGAGGAGAAAGGAATCCCTTGGGATGTTTTTATCTCACATGATTTATTTTCAAACCCCCGAGCCTTTATTCAGCAAAATTTGCCTTCCACTTCACACCCACCTACCTCCACTCCTCCATCATCTCCACAAGGAAACTTACCTCGTGTTTCTCCTCTTGATGCATCAAATGAAGGTGATAACAATGGCACTGATGGACAAACAGATGACAGTGGAGAGGAAAAGGAAGACAGTGAGGCAAAGACAAAATATAGTGAGGAAGAACAAGAAGATGATGATGACATTGAGGAGAGAGATGAACATAACAGTGAAAATGAGGAAGTCAGTGAGGCAAAGACAGAATCTAGTGAGGAAGAACAAGAAGATAATGATGACATGGAGGAGAGAGATGAACATAACAGTGAAAATGAGGAAAATAGTGAGGCAAGTACAGAGCTTAATCAAGAAGATGAAAGTGATGAAAATGATAAAGACAGTGGGGCAGAAACATAGCCTAGTAATGAAGAAGAATATGGTAATGACATGGAGGAAAGTGATGAAAATGGCAGTAAAAAAGAGGAAGACAATGAGCACAGTGATAGTGAAAATAGTGCTGAAATGAATGAAGACAATGAAAATGAAGAAACCGAGGGAGAGGTTGAAGAAATTGAAAACTAATAACATTCAAATGATGAAATTGTGATAGAGTTTGTAGGGGCAAACAGTGACCAAGGTAGTGGCACAAATGAGACAGTCAGTGATGAGCAAGGAAATAGTCATGACAGTCATGACAGCTGTCATGACTGTCATGACACAAATTAGTCTCTAAATGACCAAGAAACTCAATATGATAGTGCAGAAACTGACAGAGAAGAGGACCTCAGTGAAGGACAGAGCCAAAATAAGGCAAGTGAGGAGGGTAGTGATCATTTTGAAGGCCAAGATGACAGTGAAGAAAACAGTGAGGAAAACAATGATGATGACAAGGCTAAAGATCAAAAAATCAGTGACCCAATGGAGCATGAAGTGACTCATGAAAGCCATGACAAATATGAAAAGGCTTGTGACTTCACCAAATATCAAGGCACCCTCATCACTCCTCTCACATGCACCTACCACAGAGGAAAAAGAGATGTGTTTGCTGCCTCAAAAAGGAAAAGGGCCATCTCTCCTCTAGCTATCAAGCACAAAGACAAAGGCAAGGAAGATATGTACAAAGGTGAGCAACAGGTAAAGGTAAGGAGAAGCAAAAGGATCAAGAAGACTTCTCAAGAGCCTCAATTCATTGATCTAGACAGTGACAATGAGGGCAAGGAGGTAACCACTAGATTGCTTCTCTTGGAGAAAGATGCATATCTTCAGGAGTGGGAAAGATACTTTGAAATGGCACAAGGTGTCATTCAATATCACAAAAAGGAGCATAAGCATTTCAAGAAGGTGAAAAGGGACCTTGCTCTACAAAAGAAAATGACCAAGCATTATGCAAGGAAAAACATGCTTGCTGGTGCCAAAATGAAGGAGGCCCTTATGGAGCTAGAAAACCTAAAAAGGGAAAAAGTGCATGAAAAACTTAGCATTTTGGCTGAAGCTTCTCAACAGGTGTCCAAGACCTCTTGAGGGACCTCTCCACCAAGTTTGAGGCCATTTGAACAAAACTTTTTCTCTTTCAAATTTTGACCCCTATGTGCGCAACACCATAGGCGCTACGCACAAAATTGGTGCTTCCTCAACTCAAAATTTTTTCATTTGTGGATTCCTCACATCACCAGTACTTTGATCACCAATTTTCAGACCATTTGGAGCATTTTTGACCCCCCAAAAGGTCAACAAACATAAGCAATTTGACCTTTCTGCCTCATTTTCAGACCAGGCGTTGCGCGCAGAGCAGTGTTGGGATATTTGATTTTTGGATAGGTAAATAGCATAAAATCAGCACAAATAAAGCATTTATGGAAATTCGACTCATCAGGATTTCCAACGAGCCATCACAGAGCCAAATCTGGTGTCGGGAAGGGGTCCAAAACTCAGCTGCAAGAGACCTTATTTTCTACTAAAGTGGCGCTATGCACAGAGGCTGCCTAGTATGTTTTGGACCAAAAGTCAACAAAACACATTCATTTATTGCAAATAGATATTTTTGAGTTTTTTGAGGAAAATTACTCTAGAATTAGGTGAAAATAGTTATTTTGGCATTTATTTCTTAGGATATTATGTGCCTTGGGCCTTGCATGGTCTCTTGGCCATAAATGATATTTATGACTATATTTGGCATTTTTCCACCACATTTAGGGTTTTAGTCCTTATTTTCTCCATAAATAGAGAATGAGGCCCCTATGTATTTTGTTGGCATTTGATGAGCTTAAAGATCAATATACATGGTTTTATGAGCTTGGAGAAGAAATTGGTTTTGTGAAGTGGATGAATGGCTTGTTTGGCTTGATGATGGAGAAGCTTGTTTACAAGATTCCATAGCTTGGTGAATGGTGATGTCTTCTCAACTTGTTAATGTTTTCTTGTTCTCATTTTGTTTCATTCTTCTTGACTACTATAAATCATAAAATTATAGGTTGAGACATGTTCTTTGAGGCACCTTAGTCCTCTTGTTTGTTATAGATTTGATGTTTTCCTCTTTTGGCCATCTTAAGGAATTCTTGATTTCTCCTTAGGTCCACCAAAACTTGTTTTTGTTTCATGTATGGTTAGTATGCTAGTTTACAAGTATGATTCAGGGTATGCCTTGCTTATTTGAAGCTTTCAAAACCCTATCTTGAAGCCTTTCTATGGAATATTGATTGCTAGGTTAAGTCAAAGAGGTCTCATTCGATCTTGCCCTTTGTCCATGCTTACCAACTTGTTTTAGAGTTCCCAATAGCTTGAAATATGATGTTTAGGAGTTCCCTCTTCATAAATTGAGTTATTTGTTTTATCTTATATGTTTTTCCCAAAATTTGAAGGTAAATTTCTAAAGTTAGAAGCTCTTATGCTTTCTATGTTTCACTAGAATGTTTCTCTTGGATGTTTATCAGTTTAAATTATTGTTCATTGAGCTTAATGGTTTGCACTACCTCATGAGTTGTAACTTTTAAACTATATATGTTTAATACCTCTTACTTTTTCCCAAACTTTATGTTCACTACACCTCATACATCACCTTAAGGATCCATTAACCTCGCTAAATTAGCCCTGCAACACACTCTGTTTCATCATTTAGACACTCTTGACTTCATTTGACTCCATATCCCAATGGCTTTGATAGACTCTCACTCCACCTATTCCACTTGACCATCTTACCCAACCAAAACAATCAACAAACCCTACACTTAACAACTAGCCTAAAATCAAAACCCTAGAGCAAAAATAACACATCCTTTGCACCCAATAGAGAGATCCCTCTCTGAGTCCAGGAAGGTTAGGTCCTCGGACACTAAATATAGGTTCCATGTTACCCTGTCATTTGGTCTACCAATCTACCAAATCATAGGACTCTAAAAATCTTCACATTAGAGTTAAGTTACCAATGCATTTCACATAGCACCCAATTATTTGTATCATAAATACAATGGACTTGAAACTTGACTTGGACACTAGATATATCTCTGCACATTTTATGCTAATTTTATACCCAATTGAAGGTTCTTCTAAGAAAATTACATCCATATTTGGGATAAGATCTAGTTGAAGCGTTAATTCTTACTGGAGGAAACAAATTTGAAGATGTTTTCTTGTTCTTAGGCCTAAGTGTTACCCTTATATAATGTATTGGTTATGGAAATCCTTAAACTGGGACACATGCTAGAATATTCTATTGTATGTTTGGCATGAGCTTCTAATCGTATCTGGCTATAGTCCTTTCTAATAATCAATTCAATTTGATCTAGAAACTTGTGCTCTTGACTCAATTCTGAAATACTTCGTAGAAATAGAACAAATTGATGCAATACATGAATTGGAAGGCCATCCATAGAGTGTTGTATTAAAATTGGTTTTCACAACTAGATTCCCTACTGTACTATATCATCTACATGTTTTGCGGAGGTGGATGTGGTCATTACAAGAATCAATATCACAAAATTAAATGGTATTCCCCTAGAACCGTTTGACTTGTAACTTATGTTTTTTTTTCTATCTAATGGAGTGGGATTTCCTAAATTTGAAACACTTTCTACCTCTGTGTGTATGTAAAACCATATTCTCTCTTTTGATGTGCCAGGTATGAAGATATTCTACATGAGAATTTCTATAAATAATAACTGAGAACATTAGTTGGAGTTCTACAATTTCATTAGTAAATAGGTTGCATGTGTGTAATTCAGAAGTGGTACCTAGAACTAAATGTGGTCATTTCTGACATTATGGTTTCCTTTATGTCTCTTCCATAAATTATAAATAGTTTTTTAAGTTATGTTCTCCCAAAATAGATAAAATGCAAACAAATACATACATGGGAATCCTCTTCCTTAGGTCATGTTCCATGAGTTATGACAATTTTTGAACTATGATTGAGCTGATTTTTTTTACATGAGTGACTGCAACAGTGGTGGTTTACAGATTATATCTCAACACATTTCATATGATTTTCTCTTTAACATGTTTTAACTTTTTTTTTGGAGGTCATTTTGGTGACAAGCGCTTCAATTCACGGTTAGACTACAACTTGATGGACTATCATTGAGACACATTTCTTATTGTTTGTAGTCTGTTGAGATTTAGTTGCAATAAAGCCATATTTTTTACATAAAAGAGTTTATGTTGGCAACCACCAAGAAATAGGCATGTTTATGATTACTAATGTAGTGGTTTTTTAAAAAAATCTTCCTAATTATCTCAAAGAACAAAAAATCCCTACATGATTGAAGATAGTTACATCATGCAGAGAATGTGGGAAATAGGAAAGTCTTGGTCCATGAAATCCAAAAAGGCCACCATATGAGCCCAGGTCTCTAGGCCCCCATGGGAGGGACTCAACATCTCGGAAGAAAGCATGTTGGTGTAATTGCAGGAGTAGAGAAAACTATTTCTTAATACTCTAGAAATCCCCAAGAGTAAGGGACAAGGAGCCTGATCAAAAGTAACTTTACATTGTACATTCATATTTCTACAAAAAAAATTGCAACCCAACGAATTGAAAACCAAAGTAATTTTTAGCTATTTATAAACTCCAAAGGTTCTGTATGGGGGGATCCCCTTATGGGAGAGTGGAACTACAAGTAGAGATTTAAATTCAACCTAAAACTCTGGTATATTGAAATTTCCCAATAATATACTGCATTGTCTTCTCTTTACCATACATAACACAAGCTAAACTAGTAATTCCAGCTTTTTGCAACCTACTCTTGGAAGCTAATCCATGATGAAGCAATAACCAACCCCAAATTTTATGTTTAAAATGGACATGACCCTTTCAAATGGACTGACAACACTGCAACTATCTCTCCATTGGATCTCTAAGACCCTATATTTTTATTAAATTGGACACTAATGTTAGAGGAGTGCTGCACCAACTCATAAATTCCCTTCATCTCATAGATATAAATAGGCTTCCACTTTTCCATCTAAAATTTCTCTACATAGGAACTTGTCCCTACATTTTCATTTTATATAAATAATTCTTTTGAATCATACAACAAAAACTTGTCACCACAGCCTTGTAAACAATAGAAATCTTAGATTTTACAGGTTCCATTGTTGAATGTGTTGTTAGATTGTACATGTTGCTCACTCATTCTTCTCCATACACTTGTTTTCATTTGGAATGGTGGTGCACTAGAGATTCCGTTGGGAAGGCACAACAATTAAGTAGGCAACCAGTATGTGAGGCACATGCATGTGCTATCTTTAGATGAGTAGGGTGTTGTTTTATGTTTAGAGTCTTAGACAGAGTGCGTGATTTAGGTGAGATTCCATATTTAGAGTCGAAAATGTTTACAAGGTTAGAAGGTGCATGCATATTTACACTTTATCTTCTTTAATGGGTATGAAATTCTAGGTAGTGTATTTCATAAATGAGGGTACTCTCTCCTAGGCACAATAGGGTCAGGGAGCTTTGCTTAAGATGGTTGGTTTTTTGGTTTTTTCCACATTCATTTTAACCCTAGCTCTCTAGTTATATACAGTGAGATAGGGTTCTTAATTACATACATATTTTAGTAGGAGTGAAAAAGTTTGTTTTGGAATTCTTTTCCATTTAAGATATATGTGACTATGTGCTGCAAATTCCTCTCACTACCCTAGTTTCTAGAACTATGTTTTGTGCAGAATCCAAATTTACATCTTCTATTTCAAATTTCTATAGCCTAATGTTCTAATTTTGAAAGTTATGTGTTAGTAAATATGGTGCTCATAATTCCCCTATTTAGATAGTATTCTAAGAAGTCTCATTTTACTTTCTTTAGGGTTTTAATTACAGATCTTCCCACCATGCCATGAAAGTTTAACATTGTATCAAACTTGTACATATGAAATATACATGTATGGAGAAGGTTGTGGCATGTGATATGGAGTTGTTGGAGGATTTCATTGGGTATGATGCCCAGAATACTCGAGAGATTGAAGTGATTTTTGCCAAAGATGTGTACATGGACTTGTGAGGTGTTGTGGGTGAGATGCTTGTGGATGCATGTTATCTCTTATAAAAAATATGGGAATTTGGTTTTTGACTTGAATCCATCTACATCTTGGTGACTTTTTTAGCTACATCCTGGTGACATTTTTAAGCCCTTATCTTTCACCATTATTCTTATCTTTACTGCTTCATACCACATGCCACTGGCACCAAAAATGTTTGATATGAGGACATATGTTCCATAGTTATGTGGTTGCAATGCCAATAGGCCATCTTCTACATGTCTACCTATTTCCACATTTCCATGAATTCTGAACACACTTAGCAATATTTCTCCCCACACAAGAGGATCAGTTTCAACTAGAATGTTTTTTTATTGTCTTCCACCTCATTCAAGCGCCCAACATGACCAAGAAGCTCAACCATGCAACAAAATTTCTCTACTCCAGTAATGAAATATTTACAACCTTTTTCCACTAGACCAGCATGGCCAAAACCACAGAGCACACCTATAAAGGTGAAAAAATTAGGACACATTCCTTCTTGTATCATCTACCCAAAAAAATTGACAACCCCTATACCTCAACCATGCTGAGCACATCTGAAAATTATGGCATTTCATGAAATCACATTTCTTTCAAGAATTTTCTCAAAATCCATCAATGAATCCTCTACACCCTAAAATTTTTCATAGATGTCAACAAGGGCACTTCTCATGATAACACCTAATAGAAATATAGGTATAATGTGGGCATGGACCTCCTTACCTTTTTGTAGCATTGCATGTTCAACACACACAACCAAAACACTGCCCAAAGTGAATTGGTCCTGATTTATCTCGATACATGTCAACATGGTCTTGATTACTTGCTAAGCCTTTAAATTATTAGGCATCTACTTAATTATACATCACAAACCAATATTTTCTCAAATGACTCATGCACAATTGACTTTAAGCCCCTAAGTGTAAACTAAAAGAATGATAAAATTCTTGAAGCACACATGTGAGGCAAACTTTGAACTAAAAGCAAAGACTTCCTAAACAAATCTTCTACATTCTAGGAGAAGACTCAATGAATAAATCCTCTAGAAATTACATTGATTTCTAGAATTTATCAATCTCTACACATAGGAATACAATTGCACTTAACCAGACACACGTGTATATTAATTGAATTTTACTACCATATATTTACCTTATCAAAGGAGAGATAAAAAATAACTATAAATTGTTTCCAAGACAACACTCAAATAGATAGGAAACAACCACCATAGAGAATATGAATAAAATTAAGTCACGTAACTCCATAATATAGTCAATAACACAACAAAGAGTATATTGGGTGAACTGGTAAAACAAGGAAAAAAAATGTTTGAAAAATAAATCTGAATGGTAAAAACACAAAAGGTTGAATGGAAAAAAAATGAAACAGATTCAAGTATTTCAAGTAGGATAAGTGGCTCAAATTTGGGTACATGTGAAGGCTTTGTTCAAGACAATATAGGTTCAATTGGAAAAACCAAATATTTTGCTTATTTTTGAGAAGACGATACAAGTATGAGAAAATTTTGAGACTGCTACTAGATACATATTCAGGACTATAATAATTGGAAATAAATAAATGTTGGTAGCTCGTTTCACTAGTACTAGTCCATTGAACAAAGAGAATATGATAGGCTGTAGCTAGTGGTGCAAAGACACTCCAACACAAGGTGCGATAAGTAGCTCCTAGTATGGATAGCTACATAGAGAAGAACTAAAGCACCAATGAAAGAAATTCATACAGGGAAACTACCATAAGAAACAACCAACACCAATGACCAATGACTTGAAACCTTGCATGCTACCATTAAGAAGTAGGGGAAAATCATGTGATTAATCCTTGGAATTATGAGAACTAAAATATCCATTTTAGATTTTGAGCGCACAATCTAAAATTGGTATTTCAGATCAACTATGCCCACACCTTCAGGAGGGGATGTGAGTCATGACTTCATAAAAAACAATGCCACACCATCAAGAGGGGGTTGTCACTCTAGTGACATTCCAGACCATTAGTGATTTCTAGACTATTCCAAGAGCACCTAGAGTGGATAGCTATATAAATAAGATAAGATAATTTTATTAATGTCCAACATGTATGCCCAAAAATAGGTCACTTAGACTAAATAAGAGTACAATCAACATAATTAAAATGTGGGAGTGCAAGAAAAACTCCTAGAAAATGATGAAATAACATAAAGAAACAAAGAAACATGTTGTAGTGTTGTCGTTACACACCCATAAAATATCATGGCACAATACAAATAATCAATAGCCTGCAGGGAAACTGACTAGAGAAACAAGAAACACCAATTACCAACAACCATCACCAATGAATTGAAAGATTGCATCCTATAATTAAGTAGGAGGAAGGTCAAGTGACTAATCTTTGAAATTACCAGAACTAAAATATCAATTTCATACTTTGAGAGCACAATTTGAAATGGACATTTCAGACCAATGACACCCACACCTTAAGGAAGGGGCATGATTCATGACTTCATCGAAAGAAATGCCACGTCATCAAGAGGTAGTGTCACTTAAATGACATTTAGTCCATTCGGTGACTTCTAGGCTATTCCAAGAGCATCTCTTTTCACTATTGCTTTAGCACTTCCAATTTCCATCAACACAATCATTCTAGAAACATTGTAAATGAAAATGGAAGTAGATGCTAACCTGTTCCTTCCAAAATATTAAGTCAAAAATTTCAAGCATGGGTGGGAATCAAATTCTAGCCCCTCTCACCAAAAAATAAGCCCTTTAAAGGGACCCCTTCAATTTTGTATTTTCAACAACATGCATCAAATCTAACATCTATAGTCATATTCATTATTAATAACTCATACATACATACATACCTAAATAATCCCCTTCTATCTCTGTTTGTGTATTGATGTAATTTATGAAGAGAAAATTTCTCATAGAAAAGTGGAGTTGATGTGTTTCTTCCATGCTTAAAATTACATAATTGTGATAATGGAAGAAAAGGAGATTTTCAAGTGCATGCAGACCCCAGAAAATTACCATGACATTTGAAATCTCAACTTCAAAGAAAGAAATTGAAGAGGGTGGAAAATTTATTTTTCAAAGCATCACATACCCATCACACTTGTATCTATTTTACCCATTTGGCCATTCAAGTGCAGTAAATTTCTCTAGTGCATCCTCGAAAGATGCCACATCTCCTTGAATTTAAAAATTAAGATCCATCATATTCTCATATCAATTTGAAACCTGGTAGAATTGTGTACATTTCACCTGTGAAAGCAAAAGAATGAAATCTTCCTTATCTATAAAGTAATAATCACCCATGTTGGGAAAGTGACACAATGAACAGAGACAACCATAAGTCATTCAGATATGTTAAAAATTACCTGGGACTGAAGATGACTCCAAAAAATATAATAAATAATTATTTTCTCAGGAGTATTAGGATCTACTGCCTTCTATCCTCCAACTTCATCAACATGAATAGATTGGATTGAATTAATTGGAACCCTAGAAGGAATTCAAACAATAATTTAAACTTAAATTTCACTCATACATAACACCCTCTGAAAGATCTAAATGATAATGGTTGCAACAATAAGTCATCATTATTTTAATCCAAAATAAAAGGAATTGAGAAACTTTCACATAAATTACCTCATGAACTCATGATCATCTTCTTTCCTTCCATATCCAAGATTTCCACTCATTTTGGGGACACGAGAGAGTGTTCCTAATGGTGAAAATGGTTCTTCACTCTGCTTAACCCTCTAATCATGATGTTGAATCTCATATAAAAAACACCAATCATTCCTTCCACCTACCAAGTAAGAGCATAAATTAAATCAATATGAAAACCTTGATGCCGACAGAATAAGAAATACAATTTCCAATACAAGCAGGCAAACCAGAACGAAAAAAATAACATGTATCTATATGGTTTGATTCTAGAAAGTAAGCTACAAGTGGCCTTGTGTATGTGAGAGACTGAAGCATAAAATTTTCAAAGCAGTTGTGCATATTGATCAGTATAAAGGATATTATATTAGAACCACTTATTGAAGTTAAAATAAAACATATACAAGATATTATGGGTATATCATTCAACATTAAGAATCTCATAACTGATGATATTGCAAACAAAACATGATATCAACGCAATTCATATTCCAAATGAAATGAATATGAAAAACATTCAATTGCCAAATTTAACATATTGTTACATTGTACAGGTTACCTGTTCCCACAATTGATCAGCTCGCATGGTAGAAACCTTAACTTATTCCAGTTGTAAAGCTCCACGAATATTTCATAGGGAAACAATACTTGATCCATCATATATACATAAGCCAGACTAAATAACAACATTATTTTGCAAATTCCATTTTTTTAGTGAAAGTCAAAAATAGAAAAATTTATTGGGCGATTAATTAAGAAATCATTTCCATGATAACGAAATACATGAACTTACCATCAGTTATGGTATTCTTAATGTTGTACTGAGAATATATACCAACCTTTTTAGGCTTCACCAATATGCCATTATTACCTCCATTGGAGGCTAAAAATGCTTTTCCAGTGTCAGAAGCTTTATCAAATGAATCATTTTTCTTACAAGTTCCAAATCCATTGAATGAATTTCAGGAATAATTTTTAGAGTCCACGACAGAAGGATATCTAGTAGATTTACAATCTAGTTTGTGACCTTGATTCTAGTGCTTGGTTTGGCATTACAATGAGCTGAAACCAAAGGTAAATTCATCATCAAACTAAAATCATAGTAGATGTTATGACCTCAAAAAAGGAAATAAAGTATGATTTTTATATATAATATAATTATCTTGCCACTGAGTAAACTTGCATCCATATTGAATGTTTGGTTGTTTTTCTTTGTATATGTATTTTGCAAATACAAATGAAGGCAAAGGCTCTCACACTAGCTAAAATCCTCTAGGTCTCACCACTAGTTTGTACGGTAGGACAAATTTCATACTATTCACATGCATTTCTTAAAATAGATACACGAGCATATTCGGTAAGTTTCATATGTGGCTTGTTTTGTGCTCTGCCTCACAACCTCTTGAGATTTTCTAGCTGTCTATAATTTCAGATTATAATTGTTTCTAATTTATCTATTTATAGTATCACAAAACTCTAGATATAATTTCACAGATGTACCCATTCATGGTACCTACTCCGGCCATCTCTACTCACAACTTGGTGCATCTTTAATTTTATTTTAAGTATTTTTTATAGATTTTCTTGTCCAGTGTGCTCCAAAAATTTCTGTGATATGTCAAATGTATGGGAGAAACTTCACCGAGAGGTAGATATTTTTGTTGTTATAGCTACAAACATAATTTTCTTGTTGTATAATGGGATAATATTCTTTCTAGATAAGCCCAAAAAAATATAATCCAAGTGAATTGATATGAAATTTGGTTGCTTCCAAGCATTGGAATTTTGCCCCCAACTTCTGGCACTCGGAAGTGTAATTCTAGTTAAATTTGGAATATATAAAAGATGCTTTTGTAAAAAAAATGTTACAAAATACTACATAAACGAATTTGGTAGACAAAAGAGACTTGTATTAAAAAAGTATCATCAACACTTGAGAAAGGAGTTGAAACTATACATTTATAGGGATAATCAAGCCACAAATTCAACAATGAATTTGTTTCTCCTCTTTTGGATGCAAGCTAAAGATAGGTCCTTCAAAATATAGATTTTTTGACCCACTTGTAGCTATCCTACCTCTTATACTTTCCAAACAGATTTTTGAAGGCATAATGAGGAAAATCCAAACATAAATAAACTTGGTTGTCACCTTTATGAAAATACCAGCGAATATTATTTTAGTTTAATGGAAGGCTTAGGTCAGGCTTCTAAATGAGGTGAGTTTAGAGCCCATATTAGAGACCTCAAATTGTCCATAAATAAGAGAATTTTTACATTGTTTGTCTAAATTGATTTGAAACTAGTAGTAAGAAGCATCTAAGGGAAATAAATAATCTATCATGAAGGAATCAAAACCCTAGGAATTTTAATATTAGGAACCTCTAGCATGAAAATAATGCTAAAGAGGATGCCAATGTTGAAGTAGGCATTTCCCTGGATCCAAAGGATAAATTTATCAAGGAGGCATAGCAGCTTTGGAAATTAATATAAAATATTTACTTACAGACTGGATTTAAATTTATTGGGGTTGGTTCTATTTATCCATTCACGTTCCCTTTTGTTTTGTATCATACATAGTTCTAATGAGTATATTATTATAGAACCATTTCATTGGACAACACTTACATTTTCTCATTGGGAATGGAAATAAGGATAAAGTTGGCACTAACTCATGGATAGGGCCCTATTCTCCAAGGCTCTGGTAATGAATGGTGTGTAGAATATTCTCCACAACAGGTATGTGGGAAAATTAATTAGGAAAAAATACGTCTTCCCACTAGAGTACAGAATATTGGATCAAAAACCCAAGGAATATAGTAAGAGGAGGCTCAATGGTGGAAACCTTTAGTTGAGGACTTCCCTCTTATAAAGCAAAATTTAGCTTTGCTAATTAGGAATGGATAGAAGGTTAGAGTTGGTACTAACTCATTGATAGGGGGACATGCTTCGAATCTATCAAGTGTTCTTTTAGACATGCTATGTTTAGAACACATCTTCTAACTTATACTTAATTCTTATGACTCCCCATCCAAAAATTGTAGAATTCATGAATCAGGAAGGAAGAAGGCAACACATATCAATCTTCAAGATGCACATGGAAATGAAAGGGAATATTTCATAGGAGCACTCAAAACTACCTTTTTTAGGTCAAATGGGAACCTTGAACATCTAATATGGGAATCAAATAATGAGGCTGGAAACTACAAGATAAAATTGCGTTACAAATCAAAATTTCATTCCCTGACTTCCTAGAACCTTGAAACTTGTATCTAGTTTGGAAGTTCCCAGATCTTCTTGTTGAGCCTTGGTATTGCACCAAGAATGTTGAAACTCCTACAAGATTCCTTAATTTACTTTATCAACCCAGGGTTCATACAAACATGGAGGTGAAAGTGCTATATACACAACATATGCATCCTACTCATGTCATTCTCTTTTGATCTCTAGGAAAGGGTGCTACTTCTGGGGTTTCTGGATGAAGTCTACCACACTTCTACATCTAAGCCTAGGGCTACAAATGATTCAAATCCATTTCTCTATCAAAAAGTAAAGAAATATTCTACAATAAGAAAGTACATCTAACTACTCTAGAATGAAAGAAATTTACGCATTAAGCTATGATAAGAAATGGAAGCAAACTAGGCATCTTGCATGAATTAAATTTTTTAATTGAAATTGCATAAAGGAAACTAACCTAATGACACTTTTTTGGGACAAATGGCTAAACACACTATATCTAATCTATTTTATCTCTATCATGATTTTAATCATGTAGCTAATCATGACTTAACTATGCTTGTAAATGCATTTTTTTGTAGCTAGGAGGAGAAAGCACTAAGGTGGCTTATGGAAAGCTTGAACTCATGGGTGCAAGGTCGAAGGTGTCTGGGTGGCTTTTGTAGGTATGGATGAGGTGGATCATGGTTTCTGGGATTAACTAGGGGCCGAATTGTGCTACTACAAGTGCTACTATAGGTTTCCTGTAGTGCTACAGGAAAGTCCTGAATTGCTATAGGAAACAGTCCGAGGGAAATATGAGGCCAAAAATGGGTGATAAAAGTGTAGGGAAGGTGGAGTGAAGGTTTTTTTGGATGAGTGGAAGGTTTACAACCCGTTGTACAATATCATAACCTCTTGACAGACTCGTCTTTCACATCTAGGGTTTCCTCATGGTGTGAAGATGAAAAATCTAAAAACACAGCTGATAGCAATTTTGATGAATAGAAGGCTAAAGAAGGGTGAGAAATGAAGCTGAAGGTGTTGGTGAAGTCCTCCTTTGTTGGGTTACTTGAACTTGCAAGAAAAATACATGTTCATGCAACAAATATTGACAAAATCATAATGAAGGAAATGGAAAAGATGAGTTGAATTTGGAAAGCAAATCTACTTTAGCCTAGAAACAGATATCTAACACAACATTCTAAACATATTCATGGAACCACAACAACCTAAGTATTCATTCTAAGAATTCATAAACTAAAAATTATTTTTTGCCTATGGAGAAGGTCTACCCTCCTCAAGCTCCAATGAAAGAGATGAGAAAGGGAGGTTTGAGACACAACTCTTTGAGTTTACAATCTACTCTACCAACATTAAAGCAAGCTAAATCTACAAAAAAAGACAAATGGAAGAAAACTAGATAAATAATCATAAGAAAAACTAGCTAAAATGACATAAAATTAAAGAATGAATACACAAGAGAGACTAAGGCTAATGTATTGGGCCCTAACCCACAAGCCTAGCCCTTTGAAACTAGTTCACTGAAGCACAATATGAATACTCATTTTATTTCAGAAGATAGTCTCATTACATCAACATGAAAGTCTCAAAAACCTATTACAAGAGCTAAGAGCCTACTAAATTCCTTCAAAGTTCGAATCCTAATGAGCTCTTTCTGAGCCCTATTTAACCTAGAGGGTAGCTACCAATAGCTCCCTAAAAAGTAGGTGATGTATCCACTTTGACTATAAGTGAAATGTAGCTTTGGTTCAGTTGATCTTGAGTTTTCTTGGCTACCTTTGATTTCGAGTTGTTGGAGGGAATCTCGAGGATCCCTTGGCTACCTTTGGGAGTTAAGGAGGTGGACAATCCACCTAGAATCTCTCCTTTTTTTCTACTTCAAGATTTAATGGAAAATTATTCATAAAAAATGCAATATCTTTGTGATTTTCCTGCATTTAACTCATGTTAGGCATTCGAAGTATGACAAGCCTCAATCACCATATACACCAGTAGAATAAGACCATAATATAATTAAAGTGCAAGAAAACGAGACTTATTAATTAAAAAAGGTGACAATTAACCCCTCCAAATGTACCTAATGATGGAGCTCATCATCACCCCCCTACCGAATGGTTGTTGATCCTATGAGAAACTTAGTCCTCCTTCTGCATTTCCTTCAAAGCTTTGATGGGCCCTCTGACTTCCCAATGAATAATTGTGGGAGTCCCTTCAGGAGGGTAAAAGCCATCATTATTTTATGCTTCTTCCCATTTTTTGTTATGCTTATATTGGTCCTTTCCATCACTCAACCCCAATAGCAAGGGTGGAGTGAGATTCAAACCAAGCCACCGAATATTTATGGCCTGCATGGTCCTCTTGTATAATGGTTGTCTTTCCCAGGCATCCCTCAATCTTTCCGGTGTGTGGTACTCCATGTTTCTAAGGTTGTGAGAGAGGTTATTCCATCTCCTTTGGCTAGCCATTATGCACTCATCTCCCAACAACCTAGAAACATCATCAAAGTGATCCATGGCTTGAGCTTGTATGTGGAGGTATTTTCTACAAGTACAGGATCATTTTCAATCTTAAGATGGTTTTTGATGACTCCCCTAGAGCTGAATAGCTCTACCCTAATGTGTAAGGTTTATTTTTTTTCACTCCTCATAACCCTTCTCATGTCTTGTGCTCTGGTCTCTTCATTAACCATCTATGATGCCAATGCCATTAACTACATGTCTCATATCCTAGGATTTGGGTCCCAAATGTTCAAGGTTGTAAACGTAAGGTTATTCATGTAGAACTCTACCTTTTTTTATTTATCGGCCATACTTGATTGGTTGCAAAATTCAATGAACTATCTGCAGTTCTGAAAAGGGAAGGATCCATGGGAGGCTAATGTTTTGATTTGAAATAGGAGCCACTACTCCTTGAGGTAAAATTCGTAGGAATCTGATGGATATCTATCTTGAATGGCCTCCATGCACAAATTTTCCATGGTGGCCATTTGTTTTTCCTTTTTCCGTTTTTTCTCCTGCAATGCTACATTCTCTACTTTGGACTTCTAAAGCATTGTTTCAATATTGATTCTAGAGCCTAACATCAGACAAATCCTTCCCCAAATAAACCAATTTTTCCTCCATGATCCCTATTTCATGCACACATTTATATGTGGAAAGCTTCATCCAATGATGAGTGCATTCCCTCTCCTCTTCCAACTGATAAAATAAATGAATTGTGAACTTTTGAGGAATAAATCTGCCCCCCTCAATGTATGTGTAGTAGAAGATAATATTGGGTTGAGTGTTAGAGTTTGGCGCTACTGCTACATCTTTGAGGACTCATTTTGGTGAGGTGGGCTCTTATTTTTCATCTTTTCCTCCCTCTTTTTCATTTTGTTTTTCCTCTTGTGCCTTTTTCTTGACTTCTTTGACCTCTTTCCCATCTATGGTTGTATTTTCTTCCTCAACCAAAGCCTTTTTCTCTAATTCTAGGCTTGTTGGAGTTTCCTGTAGCAAAAAAATAGTTTCATATAGCAAACTATGTTTTACTTGATGACGACCCTTTTTTTCTTGTGTTTCACTCTTTTTAGTCCTTGGAGGGTCTGTGGGGGTCGCATGAGTTGTATGGGATGCCAACCCTTCTAATTTCCTTTTGATGTATGTTAAAGGGGTCCTCACATATGAGGTGACCTATTTCACCCTTCATTCCTCTAATCTTATTTCATCATCTTTCTTTGGGTATTCCTCAATGGAAATAGGGCTCTTGATGGGAGTTTGTGGTTTCCCTTACCTCACCCTTTGACTCTTCCTAGTCCTGAAATACATAGGTGTCTACCTATTCCTTTTTGTTTTGAAATGTGTGCTCAAAGTGGCTAGGTTAGCAACCACTTGCTGATTTGTAATGTCTGGTGACATGATGGTGTCTTGAGCAAAGGTCACTACCTAGGATAGGGTCCAATCCTTTCTTTTCCTTAGAATTTTCTTCCTCCAACCCCTCATCTTTTTCTTTCCCTATCTCTGTTATCTCTTTATTTTTTGGTTCAATCTCCATCTCTTATTTTTCTTCCTTATTTTCTACCTCCTCCTCTTCTTCTTCATTCATCCTCTCCTTCTTCTTCTTCTACCTCCCTCTCTATAAGGCTAGAAGCAGAGGTTTTCCATGTTTGGGTAGCTATGAAGGATTTCTTATCCATGTCTATGAAATAAGACAAAGAGACAGGTAGGTTCAATCCTCTCAAAGAATAATTCACAATCAGTTTTATGAGGCCATGATGAGACAAGTGTTGATATTTTCTTTTCCTCACCTTATTTCTCATGTCAGTTATGGAGTTCAGGAGGAAGTGATGGATGCTTAATCTCTATTATAGAGGGAGTTCTCCTTAAAACCTAAGTTCATTCAACAATCTGAAATCATGCCCATAAACCACACTAAGTTTGCCTTCAAAAGAAATAAACTTCATGAAATGGAAGGCTACTTCGTCTCATGGGTATGGAAGCCTTTCTCTCCTCACTCCATTTTTGTCTTTAATGTATTCTTCTCCTCGCATAAAGAAGCTCTTCTTGGTTGTAGTGCTAGGCATTATTTTTTTAACCCATTTGACTCCTTAGGGAAAATTTGTAACTTTGCTTATGATTTCAAGTTATAGTGTGATGGCTAGGCCTCTAACCATAGTGGTGGCTCTCTTATCTGAGTTTGATTTCAGATCCACTACAAATTCTCGAGCTATCTCTTCATCAAAACCTTTCAAAAGCTCAAAAAACCCTAGCCATTGGTGATTTATGAAGATTTCCATGACTTGAGGATGCTACCTAATTCTCTTAATGTCACTGGGCTCCCTTTTGTTGAATCCCTCTCCCATTTTAATGCCTGTGATATGAAGGTGGTGAGATGTTTGAGAGTTATGTCTTGGAGATGGAGGTCTTGAAACAAATGCAAAAAAAAAAAAAACCCTTTAATTGCCAAATTTAACTTGTTGTGTGTAAATTCCATGGATAAATTTTAGTTCTGGAGGATGGAAAACACTTACGTTTGTCCTTTGGTGTTTTATTTTTAGATATGGTGGCTTTGGGAAGAAATTTCACCCACAAGTGATTATGTGTTTCCCTTTATACCCTTGTTGATCTCCCTCTGAAATTTCCTGTAGAAAATATTTTCTTCGTGTAGCATGATGGTGCATGAAAGCTCTAATATCAATGTTGCTCTCGTGATGGATCCCATTGTTCTCCTACTCTTTCTTCTCTTCGAAATGGTGAAAATGAGACAGATTTCACCTTTATGGCATTTTTAACTAAATTTGGAGCATTTTGCTGACTCGTACTTAACATGATTTTTCCTCTTTGAGACTGTTGGTCCCACTCCAGTTAATGATTGTTGAGCCTCGTAATCACCCTCTTCATACCCATTCTCTCCCTCTTGAATTTATTTGACTTTCCCAGGTGGCATGTAATTTCACTTTTCCTCCAGTTTAACTTTACGAATGTGGCCAAGTTAACTGACCACCTTTTTTACTTTTAAATTTCTAAAACTTGTCATTAAACTATTTTGGTCATTATGAATGAATAGCGAGAGGTGAAGGGCCATGCTTGAGCCTAACTAGTGTTGGTGTGGTGCTAAATGAGCTAGCACTAGTGGTTGAATCCATGATCTCTTCTTTGATGTATTTTTACTTCTTATTTATTTTATGAGTGAGCAACATTTTTTGAGTGAGGTACTTAATTTTTTTTTTTCATGTAGATGTTGCATGGAGGTATTCGGGTGACATGGTTGGTGTTATTACCCTCCTAGAGTCTACTGGTAGTCTTTGGGAGTCATCCTCATCAACTTTCCTTCATATCTTGGCCTTTTTGTGCCACACATATATTTTCTACAGAAAACTTTCCAATTCATGTAGCAGTGTTTTTCTTTCTTCTTCTTATTTCAGTTTGCTCAGAAATGGAGGGAAATGGTTCATGGAGGAAATGGAGGGAGTCATGGAATGAATGGAGTGGATTATAGGTGAGTGAAGGGGTATCATGCCAAGCTTCAGATGATCTAGCTGCTAATGGTGCTACATAGGGTTTAGAGAGTGAAGGCTTGTGCATGGAGTGAAATAAGGGGTTGTGAATTGTAGGTATAGGAAAAACATAAATTATCATGCTCTCCATGAAGTTCATATTTCCTTGAGAGAGATTATTACTTCATGAATGAGTTTCATTTAGGATTTACAAGATTTTCTTGTAGTGCTACAGGAATCCTGTAGTTGCTCAATTTTCTTGTAGCAATTACAGTTTAAAGAAAAAAAATGAAATTTTTGCGTATCTGAGGGGTGAAATGGATGAAGGGGTGTATGTTGGAGTGGATCATGGAGTGTTCAAGTAGAGGAGAAATATAAATTTAGTAAAACTATTCCTATGGATCCCAAAAACCATCTTTGATCAATAACCTGCAAAACATAAAAACAAATACGTGCATATGTATTTTTATTCTTTTTCCTTTTCTTTCTTTCCTTTTTTCTTTATTTTTTTTTAAGGAAAGTGGGTTGCATTCCCAGAGGTTTTTAACCCACATGCCTACCTTGGGCGCCTCAAAGAGGTTTTCACCCAAGGATATTTTATTTTCTATTTTTTCTCTCTCTTATTTTTTTCCCGAGGATTACCTCAGGGAGGTTTTCAACCGTGGAGTTGGCCTAGGGTGCCTCAGAGAGGTTTTCACCCATGCCTCTTTATTTTTTTTTATTTTTTATTTCTAGGAAGGGGAGGCGCTAGAAACTATGGAGTCACCCATGACATACACCTCCATGTTTATTGAATTTATAAATTCTTCCCTAGATGGGGGATATTTGTAAACCTTAAGCCTATAACCATTGACAAGTAGGGGAATTCCTCCCTCATCTATGGCTCTGATCTAAAATGCTCCATTATCATAAATTTTTTCCACTTTGTAGGGTGCCAACCATATTTTCATTAGTTTTCCTTTGAAATCATTAAACCTTGATTCGTACAAGAGTTCCCAATCTCCTTCTTGAAAGGTATTTTACTTAATGTACTTGTCATGCAAGAACTTCCTTTGCAGCTGAATCAATTCTATGCGAAGGAGTGCTTGCATCCTGAACTCATCCAATCCATTTAATTTCAAAAACCTCTCTTTTT
Organism: Pinus albicaulis; assembly: GCA_034641835.2. Classification (NCBI taxonomy): domain Eukaryota; kingdom Viridiplantae; phylum Streptophyta; class Pinopsida; order Pinales; family Pinaceae; genus Pinus; species Pinus albicaulis. Next base: position 1,436,827,725 of record CM076575.1, on the reverse strand, counting down.
GGTAATTTGATATATCTAGGTCTAACTCAGCTACCATCCTTAAGGTGTTGAACTCAAATTCAATTGAAAGCAGAGCTTTCTTGCCACAGACCAAGTCATAAGGAGTGAATCTTGTTGTTGTTTTTCAATTAGTGTTGTAGGCCCAAGTAGATTCTACTAATCTGTTCACCCAATATTTTTTGTTGCTACTCACAACCTTGGTGAGGATAATCTCCAAGGCTCTGTTGGTTACTTCCACTTGGCCATTTGCTTGAGGGTGGTATGCAATGGAAGTATTATGCTTTATATTGTGCCTCATTAGAAGATTCTCAATGAGATGAGATGTGAATTGTGCCCCCTAATAAGTGATTACCTCTCTAGGGTATCCAAATTTGTAAAACACATTCTCTCTTATAAATTCTACTACTTTCTCCTCGGTTTCTACCTTCATAACTTTTTTTTCAACACACTTTGTCAGGTAGTTAGTATAGACTATGATATAATTTTTCTAGCCATATGGTGGATCAATAGGTCCAATGAAGTCCATGAACCACTTGTCAAATGGCTGAAGAGCCACCTGAGGGTGCAAAGTAATTTCATCCCTATGTTTAGGTTTCCCCATCATTTATCACTAGTCACACCTCCTAGTGTATCTTTTGGCATCCCAGTGAAGAGTAGGCCAATAGTAGCCTTCCTGCAAAAATGTGAAGGAAATCCTTTTCATAGCAAAGTGGCCTCCACAAGGGCTATCATGACATGTAGAGAGGATATCAAAAACTTCTTCCTCCCTCACACATATTCTGAGAATTTTTTAGGTGTCTAGCTTGAAGAGATTCCCCCCAATCCATGTGAAACAGAAGCTTTTTATGATGATCTTTCTTTTTTCCTTGAATGAGATATTTGGAGGGAACTTTTCAGCAACCAAATATTTAGCTATGTTATAAAACCATGGTGATAGTGATGAGATAGTGAAGATATGTTCATTTTTCTGTTGGTCATCGACCATTCCTTCTTCATCTATAGATAGAGCTAACCTGGATAAAAATCTGCAACAACATTCTCCTTTCCAGGTTTATCAACAATGGTTAGGTCAAACCCCTGTAATAGTAACAACCATCTAATTATTATAGCATTAACATCTAGTTTTTTCATTAAATATTTTATGGTTGCATGGTCAATGTGTACAAAGTTATGATAACCAGTGATAATGTCTAAATTTGTTTAAAGCATGGACAATGCTAACATCTCCTTCTCTGTGATAGTGTAATTGAGTTTAGCCTTGGACAAGTTACTGCTGATGAAATAGATTGCATAAGGTAATTTTCATTCTAATAGCCCCAATGCTGCCCCCACAACTTTGTTTGATGCATCCGTGTGGATGTGGAAAGACAAAGTCCAATTTGGACCTCGGAGAATGGGGGCAGTAGTCAACTTCCCCTTAATGAGCTCATAAGCTTCTTAACAAATACTAGACCATGTAAACTCAAAATCCTTGGCCAAAAAACCAAATAATGACAAGGACAACTTGCTAAAATATTTGATGAACCTTCTATAATAGCCAGCTAACCCCAAGAAACTCCTGACATATCTCTTATTTTGAGGATCAGGTACCCTTTTTATGATGAGGATTTTATTTGGGTCCACCTGTATTCCTGCTTGGAAGATTGAGTGCCCCAATACAACTTCTGCTCTTTTTCAGGAATTCACAGTTTTGTGGGCTGAGGGAGAGAAGCATCTTAATGCCCCTTCTCAGCAATTTTCCCAAATTGGACAGAGCTTCCTGGAAATCATCCCCATAGGGTGTGAAATCATCCATATATATTTCAACTGAGTCATGGACTAGCTTAGAGAAAATTCTCAATATATCTCTTTCGAAGGTAACTGGGTCATTGCACAACCCAAAGGGTAGGACTCAATAAGTGAAGGTACCCCAAGGGTGGGCAAAATTAGTCTTGTCCTATTCTTCAGGGTTGATTTGGATTTGGTTATACCCACTTAACCCATATAAGAAGGAAAAGAACTTCTTTTCTACAAAGCCATCCAAGACTTGGTCTATAAATGTCAAAGGGAAATGGTCCTTCTTGGTGGTTTTGTCGAATTCTCGATAATCAACATTGATTCGCTATTTTCCATTCTTCTTAGGGACTAAGACAAGAGAATATACCCACTCATTTTCTGATATAGGATAAGTCAAACCTGCATCCAACAATTTCTATAGTTCTTCCTTGACTATGTCCTTTAGAGCTAGGTTCATCCATCTTTGGGGTTGGTGCATAGGCTTGCATCCTTCCTTATCGTAAATACGATGTCTGCATACTGAGGGATGAACCCCTTTAGTGTCCTTGTCATCCAAAGAAAATGAATCTAGGTTTTCTTTCAGAAGCTGGCATAGATTATTTTATTCTTTATCTGAGAGGTTCGAGTTAATTTGCAGAGATCTGGATGGGCCAAAATCCACAGTCTTGGTGGTTTCAGAGGTTGAATCGATTGAGTATAATTCCATCCAAGGGTGGCTTTAAGATTCTTTGACTAGGTTTTCAAGCAGGCTGTTAGTGGGGATTGTTTTTGAATGACATGGTGGATGAGTTCATATCCATCAATCTACCCCCCTCTAAGAACAACATCTATGGTACAAATGGGGGTAGTGTTGTATATCTCATATTCTTCATCCTCCAATGATATAGGTAGATCATGATCAATGGAAGGTTGGGTTGGAGGATATCGTACCAGTTGTTTAGACAAGGACCCATTCTTAATAGTCATGTTTCTGGTCCGACAGCTGATATAAGCATCAACAATGGCTAACCAAGGTATCCATAAGATGATATAATATCCATTGAAATTGGTTTTTATCCATAGAACTAGGATATCTATAGGATACTCCCAAGATTCAATTGAAACCATAAATTCCTCAACGATTCCTTCCAGAGTTACCGTGGACCAATATGCAAGTTGCAAAATTATTATGGTTTTCCTCAAAGTCCCTTGGGGCTTGAATTTCAACATAGTTTCCTTGGTCATAGCATTGATGGAAGCCCCGAGATCAATCAGAGTATTGAGGATTATGACACCATCTATGCGCACAACTACAACTGTACTTCTAGGGTCCAGGTACTTTTAAAATATCACCCTTCCTAACATTAAGTCGAACAGTTGTCCTACTACATTGATGGTGGGGGTATCTTTCTTCTTTCTCCCAAGTTTCTTGAAGCAATTTTCCTTGATGAGCCTATTGTAAATAGGGACATTCTTAATGGCCTGGATAAGGGGTATCATTACACACAAATTTTTCAGTTCTCCCAAAAGTTTTGTCTCCTCTAGGGTGTGCTGACTGGAATGGATCAAGTCCTCGGGAAAAGGAGGTTTTTGGATCTAAGAGTTACTTTATTCCTTTTCCTCCTCAACCTCTATAGGTGGAGATGGAGGGTGTATGTCTAGGAGTAATATTCTCAACCTAATATTAATCTCTTATATATCCACATCATAAGCTAGATAGGATGTCTCTCCACTATAAACTTATTGTGCATGTCTATTGTTCGGGTTCAGATTGGGTTGTGCAGGCATCTAAGGCAACTTGGGTTGAGCAGCATGAGTAGGATGAGTTTGATGTTGGGGTGGAAGCATTAGAGCAGGTAGTTGATTATGTTGAGGCCTCCACCCTTGGGATGTGTTGTTCCATTGATTTTATTGAAGAACATACTACTAAAATGGTTGGTTCACAGGATTAGTATGATATGGATGGTTGTAAGGCCAAGTAGGAAGTGTAGGCTAGGATGGAGGAGTGGAAGTGTACAAATATTTCATGGGTGCATTATGATTATTGTGATAGTGAGAATAAGGTGCACCTTGCATAACCTGTTGATATGACCTAGGGCCTTGAGGCCTTCTCTGGTCCTACTTCCCCACCTTGATATACAACTTTGAGTCCAGGTAAGGAGGGACACTTTTTTGTGGAATTATTATCCTCACAGACTAAGCAGAACTTTATGACATTTAATGGACATTCATTTCGAGGGTGTTTTCTAGTACATCTAGGGAAAAATATAGGCAAGGATATTTCTACTTCCTCTTGATTCCTTTTGACATACATTGTGTCCATTTGCAAGGAAAAGGTGTGCATCATGTCACTCTTGAAGTCCTCTAGCATATTTCCAATCTCATGCTTGATGGAGGTGGAAGAGGAAGGGGTATTGGTTATATTTTGGATAGCTTTTCCTTTCTTCCTACCTACCCTAGAATGGTTCCTGAAGATAGTTTTGATTGTCTCATAAGGCAACTGGTAGATATATCCTCCTGATAACATATTGATGGTTTCTATCACCTCCTCCTCAGGCCCTTGGAGAAGTAGTTGTTTAAGTGATCGAGGATCAAGGCTACAGTTGGCTCTCTTACAGTATAACTGAAACCACTCTTCATAGTCTTCTAGGGATTTACTAGGCCCTAGAGTCATCCTGAATATCTCATCTTTATTTTCCTTGGACCTACAGTAGTCCCTGTACTTTTTTTTTAAGGCCTCTTGCATTTCTATCTAGGTAGTGATGTTGTTCCCAGATAGACCCATGAACCAGCGCAAGGTTGCATCCTTAAGGGTAGATGAGAATAGCTTCAACTTTTGATCATCTTAGGAATATTTGTAGGTTCTACAGACAATGGAAAATTCGAACATGAATGTGTCAGGATCATTAGAGGTAAGTCCATGGAAGTGTGGGAGGGATAATGGGCTAATGTTCTTCATTTTAGTTTCCCCATCTACCTCTCTAATGGGAAAGGCTCCCTGGCCTTCAGTTTTAGCCATGGTTTGAATAGGTGAAGCAGGTTCCTCAGGTGAAACAAGATATTCTTCTTCTCCAATAGGTTCTTCAAATTTTTCAGAAGGCTCAACTATGGTGTGTTCAACCTCACAACCATTGAAGAAGAATGAAGGATGACTATGTGGTGATGTCAGGGTTTTAGGTAAAAAATTTCCTTGAGTATCCATACTCCTACGATGTAATGTTCCTAAATTAGCTTTAACTAATTGGAACATTAATTTTGCCATGTTTATTTTTTCATTTCATAATTGATGAATAAATTGTAAAGGAGGACATGTAAAGCTCCTGAAAACCAAGAATAAATCAATGCCTATGTGAAAAAAGACAAATCTAGGCCATGTAAATTATATCTTGCAGGTGTGAAAGCGTCTAAATCACAAGAGGGGATCCTATTTGACGAAGTCAAACATCGCAGTCTAGATGCATTGAACCTCTTTGAGGGACAATGCAGTTCTAGAAGGAGGTTGTAATGTGAAAGGGCTTAAGTGATTCAAGGTGGTTTAGGGTTTTGCAAGACTCCTATCTTATAAAAGGAAGAGGAGGGAAACATGAGGAGGTTGTTGAAGACATTATTTCGGAAGGTCTATCTACTTAGACATCCCTTGTTGGGCATTCCTATTCAGGAATCCCACCTCCTTCCTTGAGCAGCTCTTGGAGGAGAATTGCGCTAAACTTCTCCACTATCAGGCTTGGGCCAAGTTTCACCTTACATTACAGCGCTGCTCATGATTGAGGGTTGAGCTGTCTTCTGAGTTGCAGCAAGTGGAGATCTAGATCTGCTCAGATCTAGATGATAGCAGTGGATCTTTTCAGTGAGAGTGTCATTTAACCTCCTGAAAGTGTTCATTTTCTGATTATACTTCAGATCCACATATTGGCATCAAGCCAAATCAAATTCAGAAGCTACAGTGATGTTTCTGTCCCTAAGATAGCTTTATTTGCAGATCTACAGCTGCAGGGTGCTTTGCTTTCAATTTGGAGGAGAGATCTCCGGTGTTGGGGGTTTCCTCTCATTGTGGTGATCCATAGATTGGCCAACCAATATATGTTCAGTTTCATATCTGATCTGCTATGTACTTGTATTATTTAGAAATTCTGAATCATTTTGCAGATCTTAAGTTTTAGATCTCAGATCTGCTTCCGGTGCTTCATGTTTTGAGCAAATCCCCAAGGGGAATGTATAGATCAGCTCTTCTTGTACATGGATCTGTATTAGATCTATATTTTTTTGTACAGATCTGATCTAGATATGAATAATGAATAAAATTCTACTTCAGCCCTAGAAATCACGCTGTCATTATTATGCAGTTTTCTTACATGGTTGTAGCACCTCTTTCTTGAGGATTTCTTCAATATTCTTTCACTCTTCTTATGTAAAGTGTATGAGCTATGCCCCTGCTATTATTTGTCAATATCTAGACCTTATTTCATTCATACCCTTTAGAAAACCACACTCACATGCTTCAGTAAATTTCTGCATAAATCTAGTCTTGGGAAATCAGGGTTTTCTAGCCTAGTTAGGAAAGGAGGAACTGTTTAACTTAGAAATTTATTTTATTTTTTTATTTTTTATTTTTTATTTTATTTTTTTATTTTTTTATTTTATTTTTTATTTTTTATTATTTTTTATTTTTTTTTATTTTTTTCTGAAATTCAACATGGGAGTCCCTCATAACCTAGATATCATATCCAACCACTTTCCCATCTTATTTTTTCGCAAACATCTTAATACACTCTTTCTAGGGCCAAAATCCTCACTTTTCTCCACCTTTTGCCTTGTAAAATGCTGTATAACTTTGTTGCTGTGTATTTTACTGAATTTTAAGTGTTTTTAGATTTGTATGAGGTATATATCTGAAACTCCACATTGGTAATAGCACATATTATTCCCAATCTATAGTTGTTCCTGAAAAAGGGACATTATAGTGGTATCAGAGCAAGATCTTTGGCTCAGCTTGTGGCTTCAAGCCAAAGTGATGAATCCCTGAAGGAGGAGTATTTCAAGCTCTATAGATAGAGTATTCAGATGGCTAGGTAGCCTCTAGATCTCATCCTTTTTTCAAAGGTGACATATCCAGTAAATGCCCCTACAGTCAATCTCTGGAATAGAATCTTGATATCCTTGAGAAGGGAAATTTTCAATAGTATTCTAGCAAGGAGCTAGGTAAGAATCATGAAGAATATGGGTTTATTATCATTAGATTTCATATCTAATAAGAAACTCTCCAAGGAGGTTGAACAAGAAGAAGAAAGAAGAAGCAGTGAAACTCTTAGAAAGTTTCAAGAGTAGAAAGATCTTCCGATCAGATCTAAAAGATCTATGCATGAGGAACATTCTAAATCCTCATCTCATGGATATGTGCACTCAGCCATATCACCTAAGCTTCAAAGTTCTGTCAGTAATTTCTTCATGAAGAGGAAGAAAGGAGATGTATCTAAGAAGGAGACTCTTAGGGAGTATTTGGAGGAGTATGAAGCTCAATCCAAGAAGTTCAAAGATGATTTGAATTTCCAAGGGTTCTGCAAGATCAAGGAGAGCAAAGGCACAAATAAGGAGCAGCATGACATGGGTAGATTCTATCTATCTATCTTTGATGGATCACCTAGATGTCCAGTCAGGGTTTGGGTGGAGGAGCTAAACATCTTTGTGCAACAACATCAAGTCTCTGAATTTGAAGCCATTAAAGTAGCAGCGCTGCATTTTGAAGGTAAAGAAATGCTTGGTGGTTGTTTGAGTCATTTTCCTTGAAGAATGAAAATACACCTACTTATGCAAGGTTTATTTCAAGATTGATAGAAAGGTTTGATGAAGCCCCATGTGTAACATCTTCTGTTGACACTATCAAACCATATCAGTCAAATATTTTACATGAGTTGGAAGGGTCTATGAATCCAACTCCATTTCTGAAGACCATGGAAGAAGGTGTGAGTATGTTTGATGCCTTGCCAAGGGCAAGATCTCCTTTGAATGAAAGGATCTCTTCTCAAGAAGGAAGCATGAAGATTCCTCCTTCACTAGATGACCAAGATCTAAGGTCATTTGTTGATGATGAGGCAGTTTCAGTTATTGGGGAGGTGAAAGGGGAGGCAGGAGATAACACAGTCATGACAATGGCACCTCAAGCACCTCATGAAGAGAGGGATGGAGCACTTTCTCCAAAGAAAATAACTCTTGCACTCTTGCAAGGAGTTCCAAAAGATCTCACACATGGAGATATTGATACAACACAAGAGCAGCATGCATCATCATTGCCAAATGATGAAGTCTTGAAGATAGAAGGAAGAAGAGAGGAGGAAGAGCATCGCAAGAAGAAGAGCATATACCCTTCTCTATTTCAAGGGTTGGAAGACCAAAGAAGGCAAGAGAATCCATGCAGAAATGGTAGGGGAAACTCTGCCCACCTACATCCACATTCTTCTCTATGCCTTGATGCCTCTTTGCAAGGAGGCATTCCACCAGGAAGACCTCCTGATTGGAGGAAAATTAAAGTTTTCTCTCAACTATGGGAAGCATTTTCATACTTGGCTAATGAAGGAGCCTTGGGAGAAGCAAGCACATCGCAGAGGATCTCTCATGAATTCAGAAAAGAGGTAAGTAATTTTCTGAATAGGACATTTTTATCCTCCATTCATATATCTACACTGAGAGATGAAAGATTAGAAATCTATGATGATATAGATTTGAGGACACATGGAAAAACCATATATTTGGGGCAGCCCATGGTCTACTCACTTACAAGAGAGATTTCTCAACATGACAAGAGGATCTTAATACTCTTGCATGCATGGGCTAAATTGAGGAAGTATTGGAGGACAAGAACTTTCCAAGGGGAAGTTCATTTCCACATGCTTCAATCTTGTCTTGAGCAAGATTAGCTGCAAGGAAGGCAGAAAAACAAATTTTATGGGGCTCCAACATGTGACCTTGGCATCAAGTATGTCAAATAGGAGAGTCATGATATGATAGGGGCTGCATTTCAGACCTCTACAGCGCTGTCATTTTTAGGAAGTCTAGATCCTTATTGAGACTCCCAACTTATGATGGAATACTACAAGGACCCTTTCACATGTGAGGTTCTTGATGGGAAGGTAATGGATGGGAGGTATAAGGTAGTTGGAGGGGTCATCTACTTCCATGATCAGATTTATTTTGTTAAAGGCTCCAAGCTCAAGGAGAAACTATTGAATGCAACCTATGAGATCCTGCTTTCCAAACCCACTGGTTTCATTGGAGAATATCATATTATCTTGGATGGATTCATGTGGGATAATTTCAAAGAGGAGGTGCACTCTCATATGAAGAAGTGCATGCACCATTTTTCAAATGAGGAGGAACATAGCCCTTGGGAAGAATTATCATCCACACCTCCTTATTTATTGAGTGTGAGAGGAGGCTCATCCATGAGCTACCTTGCTGATTTTAAACAAGTGTATGACAAATATTATATTACTGAATCTCATGATGTATACTTGTATTTTTCTAACACTCATTTGCAGGGCTTTTCTCCAAGAGGGAGCACTATTTATGATGGGCTTCATGGGCCACTTGAGGCCATGAACTTTATTGATGATGATCATCCTTTAGAAGATCTTGGAGGGGAGATACACTTCCAATGGTGTGACTCCTTTACACCAATCACAAAGCACCTTCTCCAAGCATGCAAGAAGGATGGGGCAGCAAACGAGTGTTGGAGGAAACACTTGTCATCTTCTATTCCATGGCAGTTGAGGGTAAAATTTCATTGGTCGCATGATCTTAATCATGATTCCACATGCTGAAGATGTTCTTATTCTTGGGAACATGGTTGGAGGAGAGACACATTTGTGGAATGTGTCCTTGGGGAAAGGATTTTCCCACATTCTTTGCACTACATGTTCTAAGGGGAGCATGGGAGACCATATGGCCACTATAGCAGATCACTTGTCTCTTTATGATGTGGACCATATGATTGTATGTATCACTTGGAGCATGCCTCTCTTGGGAATTTGGGAGGAACTTCACTATGAGTTACCATGATAGAAGGTAATTCATTTCATTTGGATGATAGCATGGAGGTGGAAGACCTTCATTGATGGTGAAATTCCCCATCATGACCACCACTTCTATCTTGATGAGGCCATGGATCAGCAAGAGGGTTTCCATATAGACCTTCCTTTACTTTATAATGAGAGCTATTTGATTTATCTACCAAAGGCCACTTTGCACACTTGGGAGGAACCATTGGGAGATGGGATTATTGCAGAAAATTTGAAGCAATGGTGGAGACTGTTTAAGGATAAGGCCACAAGAAGAAGAGGGGAGATTTTGCAGCACCCTTGCAGTTGCTTGAGGACAAGCAACATTTGGGAGGGGGAGACTGTAATTTTCCTAAATTAGCTTCAGCTAATTGGAACATTAATTTTGCCATATTTATTTTTTCATTTCATAATTGATGAATAAATTGTAAAGGAGGACATGTAAAACTCCTGAAAACAAAGAATAAATCAATGCCTATGTGAACAAAGACAAATCCAGGCCATGTAAATTATATCTTGCTGGTATGAAAGGGTTTAAATCACAAGAGGGGATCCTATTTGACCAAGTCAAACAACACAGTCTAGATGCATTGAACCTCTTTGAGGGACAACGCAGTTCTAGAAGGAGGTTGTAACGTGAAAGGGGTTAAGTGATTCAAGGTGGTTTAGGGTTTGGCAAGACTCCTATATTATAAAAGGAAGAGGAGGGAAACATGAGGAGGTTGTTGAAGACATTATTTTTGAAGGTCTGTCTGCTTAGACATCCCTTGTTGGGCATTCCTGTTTAGGAATCCCACCTCCTTGCTTGAGCAGCTCTTGGAGGAGAATTGTGCTAAACTTTTCCACTATCAGGCTTGTGCCAAGTTTCACCTTACATTACAGCACTGCTCATGATTGAGGGTTGAGCTGTCTTGTGAGTTGCAGCAAGTGGAGATCTGGATCTGCTCAGATCTAGATGATAGCAGTGGCTCTTTTCAGTGAGAGTGTCATTTAACCTCCTGAAAGTGTTCATTTGTTGATTATACTTCAGATCCACATCTTGGAATCAGGCCAAATCAACTTCAGAAGCTACAACGATGTTTCTGTCCCTAAGACAGTGTTATTTGCAAATCTATAGCTGCAGGGTGCTTTGCTTGCAATTTGGAGGAGAGATCTTCGGTGTTTGGGGTTTCCTCTCACTATGGTGATCCATAGATTGGCCAACCAATATATGTTCAGTTTCAGATCTGATCTGTTATGTACTTGTATTATTCAGAAATTATGAATCATTCTGCAGATCTGAAGTTTTAGATCTCAAATCTACTTCCGGTGCTTCAATTTTTGAGCAAATCCCCAAGGGGAATGTATAGATCAACTCTTCTTGTACATGTATCTATATTAGATCTATATTTTTATGTACATATCTGATCTAGATCTGAAGAATGAATAAAATTCTACTTCAGCCCTAGAAATCACGCTGTCACTATTATGCAGTCTTCTTACATGGTTGTAGCACCTCTTTCTTGAGGATTTCTTTTTTATTCTTTCACTCTTCTTCTGTAAAGTGTATGAGTTATTCCCCTTCTTTTATTTGTCAATATTCAGACCTTATTTTAGTCATACCCTTCAAAAAACCATGCTCACATGCTTCAGTAAATTTTTGCATAAATCTAGTCTTGGGAAATTAGGGTTTTCTAGCCTAGTTAGGAAAGGAGGAACTGTTTAACTTAGATATATATATATATATATATATATATATATTTCCTGAAATTCAACATGGTAGTCCCTCATAACCCTAGCTATCATATCCAACCACTTTCCCATCTTATTTTTGCATAAATATCTTAATGCATTCGTTTTAGGGCCAAAGTCCTCACTTTTCCCCACCTTTTGCCTTGTAAAATGCTGTATAACTTTGTTGCTGTGTATTTTACTGAAGTTTAAGTGTTTTCAAATCTGTATGAGGTATATAGTTGAATCTCCACATTGGTAATAATACAAATTATTCCCAATCTGTAGCTATTCCTGAAAAAGGGACATTACATATGAGGCATGAAAATCATAATTTTTTTTGTATTTTTAAAATAGTTTTGAAAAAAAATGTAAAATTAAAGCATAAAATAATGCTAAAACAAAATCAAAGAATCTACTAGACACCTCCCCAGCGATGGCCCCAAAAAGTGGTGAGCCCTGGTTTTGCACCAAGAATTCTGCAAACCCAAGTTTCATACAAACATGGAGGTGATAGTTCTATATACAAAAAAAATGCATTCTACTCATGTCATCCTCTTCTGAGCTCTATGAAAGGTTGCTACTTTTAGGGTTTCTGGATGAAGTCTGTCACACTTCTAAATTTAGGACTAGGGCTACAAATGATTCAAATCCATTGCTTTATCAGCAAGTAAAGAAATATTCCATAGCAAGAAAGTACATCTAACTACTCTGTAGTGAAATAAATATACACATTAAGCTATGGTAAGAAATGGAGGCAAACTAGGCATCTTGCATGAAGTAAATTGTTGAATTGAAATTTCATGAAGGAAACTAACCTAATCACACGTTTCTGGGCCAAATGGATAAACACATTATGTATATTCTATTTTATATCTATCATTATTTTAATTATGTAGCTAATCATGACCTAACTATTCTTGTAAATGCATTGTTTTGCAGCTAGGAGGAGAAAGCGCTAAGGTGTCTTATGGAAGGCTTGAACTCATGGGTCCAACGCTAAAGGTGTATGGGTGGTTTTAGCAAGTCTAGGTGAGGTGGATGGAAATTTATATGCTTGAGGAGGGGCCCAATGGTGTTGCTACAAGTGCTCCTACAAGTTTCTTGTAGTGCTACAGGAAATTCATCAATTGCTACAGGAAATAGTATGAGGGAAATACGAGGCCAAAAATGGGTGAGAAAAGTGTATGGAAGGTGGAGTGAAGGTGGTTTTGGATGAGTGAAAGGTGGCCCACCCCTTGGACAAGCTCAGAACCTACTGAGAGGTCTATCTTTCACCTCTAGGGTTTTCTCATGGTGTGAAGATGAAAAATCTGAAAACAGGGTTGATGGCAATTTTGATGAACAAAAGGTTGATGAAGGCTAAGAAATGAAGTTGAAGGTGTTGGTGAAGTCCTCCTTTTCTATGCTACTTGAACCTACAAGGAAACTACCTATTCATGCAACAACTATTGACAAATTCATGATGAGGTAAATGGAAAAGATGAGTTGAATTTGGAAACAAGATCTAATTTGGCCTACAAACAAAGATCTAACATAGAATTCTAACCATATTCATGGAACCACAACAACCTATGAATTCATTCCAAGAAATCATAAACTAAAAAGTAATTTTTTCCTATTGAGAAGGTCTACCCTCCTCAAGCTCCAATGAAAGAGATGAGAGAGGGAGGATTGACACACATATTTATGAGTTTACAACCTACTCCAACAACATGTAAGCAAGCTAAATCTACAACAAATGAAAAATGGAAGCAAACTAAAGACAATGAATTGAAATGCAAGAAAAATAGCTAAATACTCATAATCAAAACTAGCTAAAATTACATAAAATTAAAGAATCAATACACAATATGGACTAAGGCCAATGGATCAGGCCCTAACCCACAAGCCTAGCCCTCTGAAACTATATCAGTGAAGCACAATTTGAATACTCATTTTATTGCAGAATATAGTCTCATTACATATTATGAAACTCTAAAAACCCTATTACAAGGGCTAAGAGCCTATTATCTTCCTTCAAAGTTCGAATCCTAATGAGCTATTTCTCAACCCTATTTGAACTAGAGGGCAGCTACCAACAACTCCCTAAAAAGTAAGTGATGTTTCCACTCTGACTGCAAGTGAAGTGTAGCTTTAGTGCACTTGATCTTGAGTTTGCTTGGTTTCCTTTGATTTCGAGCAGTTGGAGGGAATCTCGAGGATCCCTTGGCTGCCTCGGGGAGTTAAGGAGGTGGAAAATCCCCCTAGAATCTCTCCTTATTGTCTACTCTGAGCTTTAATGGAAAATTACTCATAAAAAATGAAATATCTTCGTGATTTTCATGCATTTAAATCATGTTAGGAATTCCAAGTATGAAAAGCCTCAATCACCATCTACACTAGCAACATAATACCATAATATAATTAAAATGCAAGAAAAATAGACTTAAAAATGAAAAAGTTGAAAATTAACCCTTGCAAATGTACCTAATGATGGAGCTCACCACCTCTTATAATCTGAATCGTCCTATGGCTATTTCTAATAACAAAAAATCTCACATGGGAAAACATATAACAACAAATTTGTAGCATGTACAAAGAAAACTTTGAAAGTGTGTCTGACATATTTTCTTAAGCTTCATTTCACCAAGACGTATGAATTGCCTTGAAATCTCTGACTGTGGGCAAAGAAGGTTGGGAAGGAGAAATCATCAAAGAAGCCTGGAATATTGGTAGGAAAATAATAAGGTATAGAAGCATCACTACTCCTTTCCAACACTTATTCTCTGGGATATTTGGATCAGAATGCTTTCTGCCTTGATTCAAGATACATAAGTCTCATCTCTTGGAATATTCCTTAAATATATGGAACCTACCTCAAATAGTCAAAAAGTCAAGAGACAAAAGACAAAGTCCAACAAAACCAGAAATATCCACAAGCTTACCACATGGTTTCCTTGACATTGCATTAAAAGAGATACCACTCAAACTGACCACGTCAATCCCGATCATCATAAATTCTAACGATATTTATTTTGAATGTGGATTAGGTGTAGTGAAGAAAGAAATACTGCTGCTCTTTTTTATGAGTTTGGTAGAAAAAGAGTTGAGAAATTTATATATTTATGGTGATTCAGAATTGGTCATTAAGTGGATGCATGGATCCAAAAATCAAAGAAGAATTCAATTACAAAGAAATATCCAGCAACTAGACCTCTGTCTCATTCCATCACTTCGACCGAGAGTACAACCAATAGGTAGACACCAAATCCAGGAAGCAACCCACAACTTCACAAAAGTTTAGGCTGCCACTATTTCAATGACTTTGGCAAGAGAAGAAGGGTTTAGAAGTTTATACATTCCAAATTGGTCATCTATTTGATGTAGGGATCCAAAATCAGAGGACCATTCAATTACAAGAATGTATTTTAAAATGAAATATAACATAAAATAGTAAGACATCAACATCAATAAACACAAAAAAACGTTATGATGGACACAACAACTCTAAGGATAGATTACATTCTTGAGATGTGACATGAGGTTACAAGCTTGAGACGTGGACTCAATCAATGGCCATGAGATTAAAAGAACCTCAATTTTTTTTAGGTTCAATGAATTTAAACCTTAAGGTTGAAGTTTGGTGAACCTTGTGACACAAATCACATATATAGTGAGTACAAACAAGAGGTGGACACCATATCAAGCAAGAATGTATAAGAGAACCTTGTTCTTTGCAACTCAAAGTTTGAAAAGCTATTAGGGAGGAAACACTTTCACAAAGGCAGATCAACTTCTAATATGAAATATGTTCTGACATTGAATGAAAATATAGAAGAACATTTGTTCTTGATATCATTTTGTGAATTATCTTGCCTTGAAAACATAGAAACCCTGAATATGCCCATGCACTCTTATTTTTTATATTTGAAACACCTTTGTAAATGTTGATTGATTCCTCTGCATGTGGAAAGACACTTCCAGATAAGAAACATGCCTATTATATTGATAGAGCCTAAATGGCCTAGATATTGCATGTAATACTTATGTAGCAATTGGCCAAATTTTTTTGGATTGAATTAGAAAGAATGGTGACCAAAATAATTACCTTACTGAATGCTAGTCAACAACAAGGTTCAATGTCATTACACCAATATGTGTGTTATGAGCTGAAGATGTCACTTATGGAAATTGAAGCTGGGTGGGAGGGATAACGACCATTACTCACAACCAGTAGAGATAAACCCAATTGAAAACTTTCTTTGTGGAGATTATAATTAATATCACGATGACCACAATTTTTTTGTAGCAAATTAATTCTACTCTTTGAATAATTTAAATCACATTATTTTAACAAGGCTAGGAGATAGGTATCGATAACCAGGGAAGGAAGGTTTGGAATTGTTTGAGTTATTTCGATTCTCACATTTACATTTCACTTATTTATAGAAAATTATTTATTCAAATACAAGATCAATTCAAATCAAACTAAAATAGAGAATCCTAATAATGAAGATGTTTCTCTCTCCACTACCTTGTAATGACATTTTTTTTTTTTTAATTATACTTGAATTTCATTAATAGTAACATAGATTTATATATTGCTTTTAACACCAAATTGAAATCATGGTAAAAATGTGAATATCCCATTAAGTATGACCTAAATATGGTTTAAATAATCTAAGATTTATCCCATGCACTTGGCAGATGAATTTCTGAGGTGTGAATTTTTATTAGAGGCATTGTTTGTTTGTTTGTTTTGGTTAGAAAAATGGTTTTCTCTTGGTTTTATGTGACTTTGAATTTATTATTTGTAGCATGTTGAGAAATGGAAAATAATAATGTGTGAAATTTATCTTGTAGAAATTGATGTTGAATGAAAGGATATATAGTTTAACAAAGCTACAATATGCTTTGGTGAAGAAAGAAGAACATTTTAAAAATATGCCTACAAATACACCATATACAAAGTTTGAGCACAAGAAATATATGGATTTTTCTTTTGTAGATATTGATATTGTAGGAATTGTTTGAGGAACTTATCAAGGTCAATTTTTTTGATGTCCTACTTGATTGATACCTTCTCATGATAGGAACAATTTAAATATGAATTAATATGTTCATGAAACAAATTAGATTCAAAGTTTATAGATATTAAATATATAAAAAATTAATGCCTTCATTTTATTCTTACTTGACTCTGGTGTGGACAAGTTACCGGAAATGCGATTGGAAAATGGATGGTGACACAATGTAGACAATTTCTTTGACATGATTCATTTTTTGTTGGAGATCCTTCAGGCACCTAAGCCATCGACTTTGGAAATGTTTCTAGTAGGGATTCCTATGGTTTTTAATGTTGTGATTATTTCACCTCATGGTTATTTTGGGAAAGAAAATGTTTTAGGAATGCTAGACAAGACATTGGTGGACAAGTAAACAAATTTATGACAACTGCAATGTTTATTCTATGATATACTCTCTCTACTACTTGATTGTATTTTGAATGTTTGTTTTGATTTTGTTTTTTTATTTTAACTATGAAATTTAAAATACTTGGTATCATGTCCATTTAAAAAAAACCCAAAGCTTGAATATGAGTTTATTATTACTCGATATTAATTGAAATCCTTTTATGAGTTTTACGTTAAAATATTTTCATGACTTAAAATTTTTTACTTTCATGTTGTTATTTGAGCACAAGTTGTCTATATACTTGACCAAGTTCACGCGTTAGAGAATGATATGTTGTTGCAAATAAAATGAGAACAATTAAACATCACACCTCATATTATTTTTTTTAACAAGTTATTTACAACCCGAGCTTTTTAGCATGTAACTTAGTTGACATGATTCTGCTTAAGCTTTCTCTAAAGGTTGAATATAACAAAATTACTAAGATGTTTTTTTCTATGCTGGTGTTTTATTTTCATTTTTTATACAATTCATATGGCGACATAATGGGCACTATCCCCAACTGAAGAAAATGTGTTCGAGTTTATTACTTTTATGGGGGAAATTGGCATTAGCATTGCTGATGTTGAGGTATATGTCATATAAATCTTTTATATTCTACTTTAGTTTATATTCAATTATTCATAGTATTTCATGTCTTATACTCTGCCTTGTATCTTATTTCATTTCCAGGAGAGGAACTCAATATTTATGGTAAGAAATGGGAATTGAATAAAGAAGTGAACAATAACACTAAAGTGACAAATACAAAATATGAGATAGAAGAGAATCGGTCTAGTGATACCCTTATAGCCAATATCTTGCATAACACACACACATAGAGACTAATGGTCAAGTTTTTAGAGTTGTTGAATTCACTTTTAATGCCTTCGTAGCACATCGATAATGTTTTGAAATAATGAAACAATATTTCATTTGTAAATTGTAGTCCAACCAATATTAAGTTGGAAACTCATATTGTAATACTTGAAATTTTATATAATAAAATTTATGTGGTTGAAATTATTTTTATTTGTACTTGATATTATTTAGTCTGGTAATTAACGCATGTAACCTTGCATTATCATATTATATGAACATGCACATTGTATGACATTTTTAAAAAAATTTAGTCACAAAATCATACTAATTAATATATGTTGATTAATAATGAACACAAAATCAATATAAAACTACTAAATTAATAGTTTATATTGATTATGATGAAGACAAATAAAATCAATATATGACTAAATTAGTCGTTTATATAATGAATATGATACTACCAAAAAAAGATAAATGACTAATGCAATTGATAGATTTGTGATTACAAATGTTGACTAAATTTTTCATATATAAGACTATTAGTAGCTAATTTACAGTATCTTATAACATGACTAAAATTTAGTGATATTTCTTTGGTCATTAATTGGTTTGAAACAATGCCTAAAATTTTCATATATGTGACTATTAGTAGCTAATTTAATGTACCTTATAACACGACCAATATTTTGGTCATATTTCTTCGGTCATTAATTTGTTTCAAAGGATGATTAAAATTTTCATATGACTATTAGTAACTAATTTACAATATCTTATTACGCAACCAAAATTTTGGTCATATTTATTTGATCATTATTTGGTTTTATCGGGCAATCATATGGTAATATATTTGGTCATAAATTGTGACAATTAATAACTAAATCAATGAATAAATCAATGAATAAATTAATGACTAAATTAATGATTAAATATACTACTAGATGATAAAATTGAGACAAATAATTAATGACTAAGCTAAAAATGGCTAAAAGTTGGTTTCCTTATAAGATACTGTAAATTAGCTACTATTGGTCACCAACAAAAAAAGAGTTGTTTATATACAAATTTTAGTTATTTTTTTATTAATCAATTATCCATTTTGTACTAGTGATAGCGAAATGTTTAAACAGTGACACGTGGCACTAGTTATAACTTTTCTCTACTAAATCAGTTCATAATCGGGTCATCTTGGGATATTTGGCATAACATTATCTTTGAGAATCCAAATAGGGTTTTACCTGTGGCATTGGAAATAAGACTCGTAGGGATACTACAAAACTAAAGTTCAGAACTTGGAGATCTGAAATTACAGAGATACAACAGATTCAAGATTGAGTTCCTACAAATGAAGAAAAAAAGTGTGTATTTTTTAAAAATTGCATTACTATTGTTTGAAAAATCAGTTTGAAGTTATTCCAAGGGAATATTGAACCATATATATCAATATTGGGTTTTAAAATCCCCCCCCCCCACCCACCCAAAAAAAAAAAAAAATTCTACACCCATTAAGCCATCAAAAATATCTACTATGATGCATGAAGGGGAAGACATGCAACATGATATATCAAAATTATGGGACCAAGTGCCACAAATTTCTCTCTCACAAAGAACAACCAATGTTGAACTAAATGGTGACATGGATGGTTTAAAAGGTGACATGGATGATTTAAAATTAGACATAGAAGCTAAGATATATGGTTTGAAGGATGACATGGAAGCTAATATGGATGGTTTGAATAATGGCATGGAAGCTTAGATCAATGGTATGGAAGAAAAACTTGAAGGTTTGAAGGAAGGGTTTCTACAAGAAAAGCTTCATAATAGTGAAAAGGTAGTAGAGGAAACTCCTGATGAGAAAAAAAAAATTGAATCATGACTTCATAAACTCTAACATTGGATTGGAGACCCACCATATTCCAAAGATCGATATGAGGAAGTTTGATGGCAAAGAACCTGTAACATGGATACTACAGATGGAGAAATATTTTGATCTCCATAATGTGCAAAACACACAAACGTTACACATTACAACTTTATATTTAGAACCCAATAATTTTTTATGGTATCTATGGATTTTATCTGGTAAATTTTTTTTCACTTGGTCAATTTTTATGGAGTAAATGATAACACATTATGAGGATACAAAGAAGAACACCTTCTTTAGACAATTGATAAATATCAAACAAAAGGGTTCAATAGTGGAGCACATTGGGGACCTCCAAAAATTGAATATAAGGGTCAATGATATTCCAAAGGAGCATATGATTGATGTATTCATGGGGAATTTAAAGGATAACAACTAATGTGAAGTTCACTTTTCGGAACCTGAATCATTGGAGAAGGCATTCAGGTTGCAAAGAAAAACTGAAAGAAAAATTACGAAAACAAGGAATCCTACCACTCACAACTAAAAACATGGAAGTGTTGCTACTCCTAACCTTCCAAAACCTATAAGGTTGAAACCACAATAGTCGGAAGAAAAAAGACAAAAATGGCTTTGATGCAGTTGTGATAGAAAATACACTAAAGATCATAAGTGTGTTGAGAAGAAGTTATTTTACATAGATTGAGAAGAGGAGGAATAAAAGGAATAAGAAACTTCAAAATAAGAGGATATACACCAGGAACCGACCCTAGAGAAATAAGAAATGAATTTGACCATATCTTGTAATGCATTGGTAGGAATTACCACTCCTCAAATTCTCAAGATAGAAGGACATATAAATAATAAAAATGTAATAATGTTTATTTATTTGGGTAGTACCCATACTTTTATTCATTGTAAGATATCTAAGAAATTTTATTGCTTCCTATATCCAGCACCAAAGTGTCAAGTGATGGTTGCAAATGGAGGAACTATAAATTCCTTTGGAAAGTTACATAATATTAAGCTAACCATGGGGGGGTAGGTATTGAATAGTCCAATGATTTCCATTCCAATGGGTGGTGCTAATGTTATGCTAGGAGTCCAATGCTTACAATCTTTGGGTGCGATAACTTTTAATTTTCAAAACATTTCTTGAATTTTTTTTGGGAGGGAAAGGAAGTTGAATTAATTGGTATTGCAGGGAAACCATGAAATATAATCAACTCAAACGACATGAAAAATATTCTAAAGAAAGAAAAATAAGGTGTAATTTCACAAGTATGATCACTAGAGGTTCAAACATTGAAATCATCTATTTCTCTAGATCTCCAAAAAGTCTTGGAAAATCATTCCAAGGTATTTGAGACTCCCAAAGGCCTCCCACCTATTTGTGATCATGATCATCTTATTCATTTGATTCTAGGAAGTGTTCCTCCAAACATAAGTCCTTACAGATATCCATATGCCCAAAAGAGAGAAATTGAATGTATGGTTGCAGAAATGCTAGAGGCTGGTATAATTCAGCCTAGTCAAAGTTATTTCTCTGCTCTAGTAGTATTGGTGCAAAAGAAAGATGGATCATGGTGCATGTGTCTGAATTATAGGGATATAAACAAGATCACTATTAAAGATAAATTTCCCATTCATTTTATTGATGAATTATTGGATGAATTACATGGAGAAATTTACTTCACCAAGTTGGATTTTTGTTCAAGATATCATCAAATTAGAATGAACACTAAAGACATTTTGAATAAAATTTTTAGAACTCATGAGGATCATTATGAATTTTTGGTCATGCATTTTTTCCTTACAATTAAACCTTCTACATTTCAAGTTTTGATGAATTCAATTTTCAAACCCTTCCTTAAAAAATGTGTTAGTATTTTTTGATGATATACTAATCTACAACAAGTCATGGAAGGATCATGTTCAACATGTTTACAAGGTTCTCAAACTATTGGAGAAAAAATATTTATATACAAAAACATCCAAATGTTTCTTTGGAATACAGGTGGTGGAATATATGGGTCATATTGTATCTTAGGAGTGTGTTAAGGTAGACCCTAACAAAATTAAAGCCATTAATTAATGGAAAATACCCACAACAATAAATAATCTGCGAGAATTTCTCGGAATATTAGGGTATTATCGCAAGGTTGTTAATAATTATGGGAGAATAGCAACACCTCTAAAAACATGACTGAAGAAAGATGCATTTTATTGGACTCAAGAAGAAACTAAGGCCTCTGAACATCTTAAAGAAGCAATGTGCCACGCAAAAATCCTACATATGCCAGACTTCACAAAAACCTTTATTGTGGAATGTGATGCTTGAGGAAATGGAATTGGTGTCGTCTTAATGCAAGAAGAAAGACCCATTTCTTTTGAAATTTATCCAATCAAAGGAAAGTATTTACACAAATCTATTTATTAGAAGGAAATGTTGGAAATACTACATGCACTAAAGCAATGGTGCCCTTACCTAATGGGAAGAAAATTCAAGGTAAAAACATATCATGATAGTCTCAAATAATTTTTGGAACAACGATTATATTAAGAAGAGAAACAAAAATGGGTCACAAATATGGTAGGTATGACTTTGAAATCATCTACACAAAAGCGAAGAAAAATGTTGCTACAGAAGCGCTCTCAAGCAAGACTGAGGACGTGGAAGCATTTCTTTGTGCTATTTCTATTATCCAACTGGATTGGATAATGGAAGAAAGGGATCAATGGAATAACAATGAAGTATGGACACTCATTCAAAATTTGCAGCAAGATCCCAGTACATTTGATACATTTAGCTATAAAAATAGTTCATTATGGTAAAAGGATGACTTATATATTTGTAAGAATTCCCAACTCAAAGAAAATATTTTTTTTGGAATTGCACACTTCTCCCTTGGGAGGGCACTCAGGTTTTTTAAAAGCTTACCACAGGGTCAAGAAGGAATTTTTTTTGGATGGCCTTAAATCTGATATTCAAAATTTTGTGGTGGAATTCTCGGTTTTCCAACAAAAAAAGGTTGAGACAATTAAGACCTTAGGTCTATTACAACCTTTATCCATACCAAGTCCACATTGGGAGGAGGTTTCAATGGATTTTATCATAGGTTTACCCAAGTCTGAAACAAAAAATGTCATCGTGGTGATAGTTGATAGACTTAACAAGTATGCACAAATTTTTTCATTATCTCTTCCTTTTAAAGCATGCACAATTTCTATTGCATTTGTGGAAACAATTCAAAATCTATATGGAAACCAAAAGATTATTGTAAGTGACAGAGGTCCCATTTTTACACAAAATTTTAGGATGATTTTTTTTTTTACTAAAAGACTAAATTTCAGACTCTAGTGTGGACAGGTTACCAGAAATGGGATTGGAAAAAGGATGGGGAGATAATGAAGACAATTTCTTGGATATGATTCATTTGTTGTTGGAGATCCTTCAGGCACCTGAGCCATCAACTTTGGAAATGTTTCTAGTAGGCATTCCTTTGGTTTTTAATGTTGTGATTCTTTCACCTCATGGTTATTTTGGGAAGGAAAATGTTTTAGGAATGCTAGACAAGACATTGGTGGACAGGTAAACAAATTTATTATAATTGCAATGTTTATTTCATGATATACTCTCTCTATTGCTTGATTGTATTTTGAATGTTTCTTTTGATTTTTTTGTGTTTTAACTATAAAATTTAAAATACTTGGTATCATGTCCATTTAAAAAAAAACAAAGCTTAAATATAAGGTTATTATTACATGATATTAATTTAAATCCTTTTAGTTGTTTTGTGTTAAAATATTTTCATGTCTTAAAATTTTTTACTTTCATGTTGTTATTTGAGCACAGACCGTCTATATACTTGACCATGTTCACGCATTAGAGAATGAAATGTTGTTGCGAATAAAATGAGAAGGGTTAAATAGTACACCTCAGATTATTTGTTTTAACAAGTTATTTACAATCTGAGCTTTTTAACATGTAACCTAGTTGGCGTGATTGTGCTTAATCTTTCTCGAAAGGTTGAACATAACTAAGTTACTAAGATGTTTTTTTTCTATGATGATGTTTTATTTTCTTTGTTTATACAATTCATATTGCGACATAATGGGCACTATCCCCAACTGAAGAAAACTTGTTCAACTTTCTTACTTTAATGGGGGGAAATGGCATTGACATTGCTGATGTTTAGGTATATGTCGTATAAATATTTTATAGACTACTTTATTTTATATTCAAATATTCATCGTCTTTCATGTCTTATACTTTGCATTGTATCTTCTTTCATTTTTAGGAGAGGAACTCAATATTCATGGTAAGAAATGGGAATTAAAGAAAGAAGAGAACAATAACACTAAAGAGACAAATAAAAAATTAGAGAGAGAAGAGAATCGGTCTAGTGATTCCCTTATAGCCAATATCTTTCATAACACACACACATAGAGACTGATGGTCAAGTTTTTAGAGTTGTTGAAATCACTTGTAATGCCTTCGCAACACAACGATAATGTTTTGAAATAATGAAACAATATTTCATGTGTAAATTGTAGTCCAACCAATATTAAGTTG
The DNA here is from genome assembly GCA_034641835.2 of Pinus albicaulis. Classification (NCBI taxonomy): domain Eukaryota; kingdom Viridiplantae; phylum Streptophyta; class Pinopsida; order Pinales; family Pinaceae; genus Pinus; species Pinus albicaulis. The sequence continues at coordinate 1,436,803,511 of CM076575.1, read as the reverse complement.
GAAACTCATATTGTAATATTTGACATTTTATATATTAAAATTTATGTGGTTGAAATTATTTTTATTTTCCCTTGATATTATTTAGTCTGTTAATTAACATATGTAACTTTTCGTTATCATATTAGATGAACATGCACATTGTATGACAATTTTTTTTTAAATTTTTCGCAAAATGATACTAATTAATATATCATGATTAATAATGAACCCAAAATCAATCTAAAACTACTGAATTAATAGCTAATATTGATTATTATGAACACAAATAAAATGAATATATGAATAAATTAGTCGTTTGTAATGATTATGAATGAAATTAATAGAAACAACTAAATTATTTATTTATATAATGAATATAATACTACCAAAAAAAGGTAAATGACTACAGCAATTGATAAAATTTGTATTACAAATGATGACTAAATTTTGCATATATACGACTATTAGTAGCTAATTTACAGTATCTTATAACACAACTAAAATTTAGTGATATCTCTTTGGTCATTAATTGGTTTCAAATGAGGACTAAGTTTTCATATATATGACTATTAGTAGCTAATTTATAGTATCTTATAACACGACCAACATTTTGGTCATATTTCTTTGGTCATTAATTTATTTTAAAGGATGACTAAAATTTGCATATTTCTATTAGTAACTATAACATTTTGGTCATATTTCTTTGGTAATTATTTGGTTTTATCATGTAATCATATAGTAATATATTTGGTCATTAATTACGACAATCAATGACTAAATCAATGAATAAATTAATGACTAAATATACTACTAGATGATAAAATTGAGACAACTAATTAATGACTAAGATAAAAACGACTAAAAGTTGGTCGCGTTATAAGATACTGTAAATTAGCTAATATTGGTCACCAACTGAAAAATGGTCGTTTATATATAAATTTTAGTCATTCTTTTAGTAATTATTTAGCCATTTTGTATTAGTGATAGTCAACTATTTAAATAATGATATGTGGCACCATTTATAACTTTTCTCTACTAAATCAATCCATAATTGAGTCATCCTGGGAAATTTGGCATAACATTATCTTGAAAAATCCAAATAGGGTTTAACATATGGAATTGGAAAGAAGACCCATAGGGATACTACAAAACTAAAGTTCAGACCTTGGACATCTGAAATTACAGAGATACGACATATTCAAAATCAAGCTCTTACAAAGCAAGAAAAAAATCAAAAAGCTCTACTATGACGCATGAAGGGGAAGACATGCAACATGATATATCAAAATTACAGGACCATGTGCCAAAAATTTCGCTCTCACAAAGAACAACTAAAGATGAACTAAAAGGTGACATGGATGATTTAAAATTAGACATAGAAGCTGACATATATGGTTTGAAGGATGGCATGGAAGCTAATATGGATGGTTTGAATAACATCATGGAAGCTAAGATCAAATGTATAGAAGAAAAAATTTAAGGTTTGAAGGAAGGTTTGATAAATTTTCTACAAGAAAAACTTCCTAATGGTGAAAGGGTAGTAGAGGAAACTCATGATGAGAAAAAAAAATATTAATCATGATTTCATAAACTCTAACATTGGATTGGAGACCTACCATATTCCAAAGATCGATATGAGGAATTTTGATGGCAAAGAACTTGCAACATGGATACTACATATGGAGAAATATTTTGATCTCCATAATGTGCAAAACATACAAAAGGTACGCATTGCAGCTTTATATTTAGAACCCAATAATTGTGTATGGTATCTATGGATTTTATCTAGTAAAAAAATTGTCACTTGGTCAATTTTTACGGAGAAAATGATAGTACATTATGAGGATACAAAGAGGAACACCTTCTTTAGATAATTGTTAAATAGCAAACAAAAGGGTTCAATGGTGGAGAACATTGTGGACTTACAAAAATTGAATATAAGGGTAAATGATAGTCCAGAGGAGCATAGGATTGATGTATTCATAGGGAATTTAAAGGATAACAACATACATGAGGTTCACCTTTGGGAACCTAATTCATTGGAGAAGGAATTTAGGTTGGAAATAAAAACTGAAATAAATATTATGACGACAATGAATCCTACCACTCACAACTAAAAACATGGAAGTGTTGCTACTCCTAACCTTCCAAAACCGATAAGGTTGAAACCACAACAATCGAAAGAAAAAAGAGAAAAATGGCTTTGTTGTAGTTGTGATAGAAAATATTCTAAAGTTCATAACTGTGTTGAGAAGAAATTATTTTACATATATTGCAAATACGAGGAAGAAAAGGAGTAAGAAACTTCAAAAGAAGAGGATATACACCAGAAACCGGCCCTAGAGAAAAGAGAAATGAAATTGACCATATATTTTAATGCATTGGAAGGAATTACCACTCCACAAACTCTCAAGATAGAAGGACATATAAAGAAGAAAAAGGTAATAATGCTTTTCTATTTGGGTAGTACCCATAATTTTATTCATTGTAAGATAGCTAAGAAATTGTATTGCTTCCTATATCCAGCACCAAAGTGTCAAGCGATGGTTGCAAATGGAGGAACTATAAATTCCTCTGGAAATTTCCATAATATTAAGCTAACCATGGGGGGATATGTATTGAATAGTCCAATGATTTCCATTCCAATGGGTGGTTTTGATGTTATACTAGGAGTCCAATGCTTACAATCTTTGGGTACGATAACTTTTAATTTCCAAAAAGTTTCTTCAAATTTTTTTGGGAAGGAAAGGAAGTTGAATTAAGTGGTATTGCAGGGAATCTATGAAATATAATCAACTCTAATGGCATGAAAAATCTTATAAATAAATAACAACAAGGTGTAATTTCACAAGTATTATCACTAGAGGTTCAAAAATTGAAATCATCTATTTCTCTAGATCTCCAAAAAGTCTTGGACAATCATTCAAATGTATTTGAGACTCGACTCCCAAATGCCTCCCACCTATTCATGATCATGATCATGTTATTCATTTGATTCTAGAAATTTTTCCTCCAAACATAAGTCCTTACAGATATCCATATGCCCAAAAGAGCGAAATTGAATGTATGGTTGCAGAAATGCTAGAGGCTAGTATAATTCAACCTAGTCAAAGTTCTTTATATGCTCTAGTAGTATTGGTGCACAAGAAAGAGTGATCATGGTGCATGTGTATGGATTATAGGGAGATAAACAAGGTCACTATTAAAGATAAATTTCCCATTCCTTTTATTGACAAATTATTGGATGAATTACATCGAGAAATTTACTTCACCAAGTTGGATCTTCGCTCATGAGATCATCAAATTAGAATGAAGATTGAAGACGTTTCAAAAAAAAAATTAAAGCTTATGAGGATCATTATGAATGATTGGACATTCCTTTTGGCCTTACAATTACACCTTCTACATTTCAAGGTTTGATGAATTTAATTTTAAACCCCTTCATTAAAAAATGTGTGTTAGTAGTTTTTGATGATATACTAATCTACAACAATTCATGGAAGGATTATGTTCAACATGTTTACAGGGTGCTAAAACTATTGGAGGAGAAACAATTATATACAAAAACATCCAAATGTTTCTTTGGAGTACAGGAGGTGGAATATATGGGTTATATTGTATCTCAGGAGGGTGTTAAGGTAAACCCTAACAAAATTAAAGCCATTAAGTAATGGAAAATCCCCACAACAATAAATCATATTTGAGAATTTCTCGGGCTAATAGGGTATTATCGCAAGGTTGTTAATAATTATGGAATAATTGCAGCACCTCTGACAACATGACTGAATAAAGATGCATTTTATTGGACTCAAGAAGCAACTAAGGCCTTTGAACATCTTAAAGAAGCAATTTGCCATGCACCAATCCTACCTATGACAGACTTCACAAAAGCCTTTATTGTGGAATGTGATGACGTAGGAAATGGAATTGATGTTGTCTTAATGCAAGAAGGAAGACCCATTTCTTTTGAAAGTTTTCTAATCAAAGGAAAGTATTTACACAAAGCTATTTATGAGAAGGAAATGTTGGAAATACTACACGCACTAAAGCAATGGTGACCTTACCTAATGGGAAGACAATTCAAGGTAAAAACATATCATGATAGTCTTAAATAATTTTTGGAACAAATATTATCTTTATAAGAGCAACAAAAATGGGTCACAGATATGTTAGGTTATGAATTTGAAATCATCTACACAAAAGGGAAGAAAAATGTTGTTGCAGATGCACTCTCAAGCAAGACTGAGGATGTGGAAGCATTTATTTGTGCCATTTCTATTATCCAACCTAATTCCATAATGAAGGCAAGGGATGAATGTAAGCACGATGAAAAAGTATGGACACTCACTCAATAGTTGCAGCAAGATCCCAGTATATCTGATACATTTAGCTAGAAAAATGATTCATTATGGTAAAAGGATGACCTATATATTTGTAAGAATTCCCAACTCAAATAAAATATTCTGTTGGAATTTCACACCTCTCCCTTAGGAGGGCACTCATGTTTTTTAAAATCTTACCACAGGGTCAAGAAGGAATTTTTTTTGGATGGCCTTAAATATTATATTCAAAATTTTGTGACAAAATGCTTGGTTTTCCAACAAAAAAAAGTTGAGACAATTAAGACATCGGGTCTATTGAAACCTTTATCCATACCAATTCCACATTGGGAGGAGGTTTCAATGGATTTTATCACAGGTTTACCCAAGTCTGAAACAAAAAGTTTCGTCATGGTGATAGTTGATAGACTTAACAATTATGCACATATTTTTGCATTATCTCATCCATTTAAAGCAAGCACAATTGCTACTACATTTATGGAACCAATTCAAAATCTACATGGAAACCAGAAGATTATTGTGAGTGACAGAGATCCAATTTTTATACGAAATTTTAGGATGATTTTTTATTTTGGTCTAGGTACTCAATTAGTTCATAGCTCATCTTATCATCCTCAATCTGATGGAAAAACTGAGACAGTGAATCAAGTTTTGGTAGGAAATCTTCATTGCAAAATCATAATGGGTAAAGTGGTTACCTCTGGTTGAATGGTGGTATAACACATCCTTCCATACTGTAGAAAAAATGACCCCATTTATGGCACTTTATGGATATCATCCACCTTCCATCACATCATATTTAAGAGAAAATTGTAAGGTTCAAGGATTGGAAGATCACATCAAGCATCAAAAACCATTTTTCCAACTCTTAAAGGATAACCTCACTTTGGTGCATAATCGAATGAAACAAGAGGAGAATTAAGATCGCAACGAAAGAAGTTTTGATGTAGGCGACTAGGTATTTTTACGACTACAACCATACAAACAAATGTCCCTCAAGCAAGCTAAGAAGGATAATAAATTATCACCAAAGTACTATGGTCCTTACAAGTTGTTGCAAAATATTGGTACTATGGAATAAAAATTGGAGCTTCTTGCATCTTCATGAGTGCACCCAGGTTTCCAAGTTTCATACTTAAAGAAGGTTATAGGTGACAAGCTTGAAGTTCAAAAAATATTTCCAAAACTTGAATAGGAAGGAAAAATCATATTGGGACTTGAGGGAGTCACCGAAACAAGAACTCGAAAACTAGGAAACTGATGAACTTCAGAGTATCTCATCAAGTGGAAGAACTTACTCGTTGAATATTTGACATGGAAGGATAAGAATTTTATAGAGAAGCATCCAGAACTACTCAAGCATTAAGGAAAACACTCTTTTTAAAGAGAGGGTCATGTTAGGTCCCTATAATATTAGTGTATCTCCTTATTATTATTATTAGTGTAGTCACCTTATTCTTATTGTTGTGCCCATGTAGTCCCCATATTGTTATTCATGTGCCCCATAGAAGCCCACTATTGTTATTATTTTTCCCTTACATTATTATTTTTATGTCGGCTCTGATTATATGGTGACCCCTTAGACTCCTATTTATAGAAAGGAGGTTTTTTCATTTTAATAATCCAAGAATTTTTCATTTATGTAATGTAAAGGAGGTTTCCCCCTCAAAGATGATAATTTTTAAGTCATTGATCTATTATTTCTATTGTTTTGTGAGCCAGTTTCATTACAGTTTCATCATAATCATTGTAGGAGTCGAGTCTGAAAATGGAGAACTTGACTTAATTATTTGTGACATGCTCATATAGAAAATTCCGCCTACCACAAGACCCAATTCAACTATAAATAATGGATTATAGGTTTTCTTTTACAACAGAGTCTAAAAAAGTGAATCTTTGCAAAACTGAATCTCCTAATTGTAGAAGGAATGATTGCAGTGTTAATTTTGAGAGTGGTCTATCCATTCCATATTTTTTGCTAACATCTGTAATTTCATCTATTTTTTTCCTTACGTTTCATTTAAATATGTTGGGGAAACCCTTTGACTCCACTAGCTTCCAAAATATTGGATCATAATCATCTGGCCTGGAGAGAAGGGAGATTCTTGATTTTTCAAATGTGGGTAATTGTGATGAATCCAATATGGAAATATCATCAACGAAAAATGTTCAAGTTGTTGAAATGGTGTGCAATGGAGGCTTATTGCACATTATAGTGCTTCCATATGCTTAAATGCTAAGCTTTCAAAGGTATATGTTGATGCTTGTTTGTGCTCAACTTAGTGTTCCTAAATTGAGTTCATTAATTGTCAACCAGGGCTGATAGCTATTTGAAGTGTAATTTTTACTCTCAACGTGTATACTGGTATTTACATTTCTCACACTCATTGTGTTTAGTATTTTGTAATTTTTTTAGTTTTATGGTTTTATGTTTGAAAGGGTAAGAACAAAGTATTTGGTGAAAGAAGCTACAAAGCTGGTTATAGTGGCAGACAAGCCTTTCAGCATATGGATTAATGACAACAAATGCAAAGCTTGATAATGACTTCATTGCAAGAAAATAAATCACAACATGAGCTTGAACTTATCCAATTCATTCATTAAAGGTGTGTTGGAAGAGCTTGAGAAATGGACAAGTTAAGTGTAAATGAAGTTCTCCTAAATAAACAATCGACTCACAATATTACAAAATGATTATTTGTAACACAGTAAGGTTTCTATTCTAGATTAACCTATGATGCTGAAGTTACCCTATTCTGCAACTTGACTTATCACTTCTAGGCCTTATTCATAAGTTTTGAGATTTTCTAAAATAATGTTTGGGAAAAAGGCTATAGGTGAATTTGTAAAGATTTGCAGAGTGATCAAAGCCTTAAACTGATATTACTGACCCCTGTTCATGTGATGATGTATCAATATAAATTCAGAACAAAAGTAAGTTGTAAATAATGAAGGCCAAGAGACTAATTTTGACAACTAGTACTACTTGAAATACAATGGATAACACTAGGCTAGAACGCAGTCTATCAATCTTAAAATACAGTGACTACAACTAAACTAGAATGCCATTAATCTTTTCTTGAAACAAAATGAACTGAGACTGAACTAGAGTGCTACAAATATACTTGAAGTACAGTGAATAGAGTTAAAATTGAATGCTATTATCAAACTTGAAATGTAGTGATAGAGCTAAACTAAATGCAATCAACCTCCGGAGTGTTATAACTAAATTAACATGCAGCTAGTCTATGGAATTCTATAGCCCATCTCGTTCAATATGAATGATATTTTGGAAGAGTTTGTAAAAACAAGTCTGGCTGTATTATTCAATGCAATTGAACATAAACATAAGATTTGAAAGAAAATACAACTAGGATCTAAGATACCACAACTGTTTCTTATTCATTGTTAATGATGTTTTGGAAGATTTTGTAGGAGTAAGACCGGCTATGACACTTAGTGTAAACAAGCATAAATCATAAAATTTGAAAGGAAATGCAACTAAAATCTACAACACCACAACTATGCCTCATTCATCGTGATGATATTTTGGAAGAGTTTATAAGAGTAAGTCTAGCTGTGATGATTAATGTAAACAAGTATGAAACATAAACTTCAAAAACTTGCTTAAGCTAGAAATGAAAAACGAGACTAAAATACTTATCTAAACCGTATGAACAAAGCTACTCAGGTAGCAGGGGCCCTCTACCACCGGAGTAGCACGCAAAATCTACTTCAAGATTGACTTAGCGCTTTCAATAAAGTGATGCTTCTTTCATTAAAAGAGAAATTACTTGAAAACAGAGTGTTTTCGGACTTCTGAAATCTAGAAATCAAACACAAAATCTAACCTTGTCCCTCGGTTTCCCGAGCCATATTTATAACAAAATTACATAACTGTCTTGAGATAACCTAGGGATAATTGTCTTTCCAAATTAAAATCAAACTAGAACTCTGATGGTGGTCTCGTAATATGATTAAGGACATCTGGACTATCCTTGTCCTATTAGGAGTCTATCTCCTAGTTTGAGTTCCCACGTGCATAACCACCTACAGAATTCCATTCAAACTTCGTGGAGAGAAAAAAATGATGAGGGAATGATGTGGAATACTACCATATGTGTTTTTCTGTGAGATGACACCTGGAACCTGCGTAGACATGAAGACAGTTGCAGAATCGGAAACTAGCTACAGAATGTCTGCATTCTGTAGCTAGATCTAGTTCAAAAAGTACTACAATGACAAAATCATAAAAACATAGCAAGTTAGTCATGATATACATTCTTAAAGAAATTTTAATTAATTCTATTGATCATTTGAGCCTGTAATTAATAATGGACAAAGGAAATGGAGTGGAATGTGGTGGAAGAAACAACATCTTTGGAGCTCAACAATGCTTCCCATATAAGCATTGTTACTGGCAGTGTAATGTCATTTCCATGATCATCATATTTTTAGCTTATTGTGATTGGAAATGTTGCAGGTCTTCCAGCAATGAAAGATAGTCATGATAATTTTATGCATGCAAATGGATTTAAACTTTTCATATGCTTAATGAATAGACGATCATGGATGTTTTCCAGGATTTCAAGGCATTGTTCTTCGTAGGTATTAAATTCAATAGAAATTGAGTTTGAAGTGGAGGGTTATCACATGGCTATGGATGGTGGGGAGGAAATTGTTATATGGAAATTCATAATGATTTGTGTTGAATCTACACAAGCTAAGACATATACAAAGCAAGATAGGATAGTTATTTATGTTGAGTTATTTAGAGCTCAAAGTAACTTTTGGGATCAGGTTAGGAATGACACAACATCTCAGTCACAGTTGTGGCAAGACCACAAGGCTAAAAAAAATTAAATTGTGTCAAAGAACCTAGAAAGTGTCGCAGTGTTTTTTCAAATATGATCTTGGGTGATAATTTTGATGATATTTATTTCAAAGAAAAATTTCATATGATACAGGGTCGTCCTTCAAGGAAAAGTATGGAAGACAAGAAGAAGAATAAATCTGATAATTATTCACATATAAGAATGTATTTATATTCAATATTTTTAGTTCAGGTATCCTAGTTGTGGAAGTTGAAATAGGGTGGAGAGAATGTGTTTCTCAAGTTGTGTTTGAGAGTTTGTACCATAATGGCTGGATGTTTTTTGGGAAACTATCTCGATTTACAAAATATGTTTGTAAGGCACAAAAAATTCTTTAATCGGCCATAATAAATCATTACACCCATGATATGATATGGAGAAGTGGGAAGGATTGGACTTGGAGCTTCCTAATAGGAAGAAATAGGATATATTCAAATAATTGCATGAAGTATGCCACAATCAAAATTTGCAAGCTTCCTAAATGAGGCACATCCCAATACCTAGAGTGCACAATATAGAAGATTATGATTACAGTTATAATTTTGTCTGCCCTACTTAAAGGTATATCTTACAACTAGAGAGTGAAGATGAAATGGCCTTGGCCACTTCCTACGTCATGTATGAAATGGACAATGAGGATGACGAGTGGCTTGGTGACTTAAATAGTATGAGGGTTTGTGATGAAGGTTGCAAACCAAGCGAAGTATTGGAAGAAACATTTGAGATAATTATGGATTTACTAGAGAAGGTTTCCTTCACACACATACATGAGTTATTTAATAATGATGAAGTAGCTAACTTCTGTTGGTATATTTCACCTATGGAAGTAGTGAAATCCGTTCATTCCATTGTCAAGATAATTGGAGAAAAGGCATGGCTTTGGTTCGACATTCTCAAACTGGTTCTTGGGAAAGATGTTATAGGGAAACTCGTAACCATTTGTGTTGAATCTACACAATCTAAGCCACATACAAAGCAAGACATGATCGTTGTTTATGTTGAGTTATTCATAGCTCAAGGTAACTTTTTGGATCAGGATAGGAATGGTAGAACATCTTAGTCACAGTTGTGGCAAGACGACAGGGTTCAAAATGTTTAAAATGGTATCAAATAACCTAGAAATTATTGCAGTTGGTTTTCAAATCTAGTCTTGGATAATAATTTTGATGATATTTATTTTATACAAAGAGATCATATGTGATAGGTTCATCCTTTAAGGAAAAGTAAGGAAGAAAAAAAGAAGAATGACTCTGATAATTCTTCACATCTAAGAATGTATTTAGATTTTTTATTTTTTAGTTCAAATATACCAGTTATGGAAGTTGAAAGAGGGTGGAGAGAATGTGGTGCTCAAGTCGTGTTTGAGACTCCAGATCATAATGAAAGGATGATTTCGATGAAACTATCTAGCTTTACAAAATATACTCATAAGACACAAAAAATTGTTACACCCATCCTATGATATGGAGAGGTGGGAAGGATTGGAGCTTGGATTTTCCTTATAGGAAGTGATATGCTCTATTAAAAGAATTACATGAACAATGCCACAATTGAAATTTTCAAGTTTCCCCAATAAGGCACATACTAATACCTGTAGTGCACAATATAGCGGATTATGATTTCAGTCTAATTTTCTCTGCCCTACTTCAAGGTATATCTGACAATTGCATAGGGAAGTTGAAATGGGCTTGTCGCCTTCCCATGTCATTTAAGACATGAACATTGAGGATCTGGAGTGTCTTGGTGACTTAAATAGTATAAGGGTTGGTGATGAAGGTTGCAAACAAATTCAAGTATTGGAAGAAAAATTTGAGAGATTTATGGATTTATTGGAGAAGGTTTCCTTCATACACATACATGGGCTATTGAATAGTGATGAATTAGCTAACTTCTGCTAGGATATTTCACCTATTTAAGTATTAATATCCATTATTTCCATTGGCAAGAGAAGAGGTGGAGGAAAGGCATGGATTCAGTTCAAAATTTTTAGTATGCTTCTTAGGAAAGCTGTTACAGGGAAATTTGTCACTGTTTGTGTTGAATCTACCCAAGCAAAGCCAGATACAAAGCAATACATGCTAGAATTTTATGTTTAGTTATTCACATATCAGAGTAACTTTTGGGATCAAGATAGGAATCACACTACATCTCAGTCACAATTTTGGAAATACCACATGTCTCAAAATGTTTAAAATGGTGTCAAAGAACCTAGAAAGCATCATAGTGGGTTTTCAAATCTAATCTTGGGTGATAATTTTGATGATATTTCTTTCAATGAAAAATATCATATGAGATAGGGTTTCCCTTCATGGAAAATTAATGAATACAAGAAGTAGAATAACTTTGACAATTCTTCACATCTAAGATAGTATTTATATTTTTTATTTTCTAGTTCAGATATCCTAGTTGTGGAAGTTGAAAGAGGGCGGATAGAATGTGGTGCTCAAGTTGTTCTTGAGATTTCATATCATAATGAGTGGATGCTTACTATGAAACTATCTAGATTTACAAAATATACCTATAAGGCACAAAAAATTCTTCATTTGGCCATAATAAATCATTACACCCATTCTACAATATGGAGAGGTGGGAAGTATTAGATCTTGGAGTTTCCTGATAGAAAGAAATAAGCTCTAGTCAAATAATTGCATGAATAGTGCCACAATCAAAATTTGTAATATTTGTAATATTCCCAATTAGCCCAAGCTAATGGGAATATTCAATTTTTCTTTGTCATACTTTGATTTTCATGTTGATGAATAAGATGTGAAGGAGGACATGTAAAACTCCTAAAAACATCAAAATAAATCAATGCCTATGTAAACAGAGACATATTTGGGCCATGTAAATAAACTCTTGCAAGTGTGAATGGGTTTGAACCATGAGATTAGGTCAACTTTGACCAAGTCAATAGCGCAGTCTAGATGCAATGAACCTCAGGGATAGATAGCGCAGTTTTAGATGGATGCTCCACATGTGAAAGGAGCTAACTCATTGAGGTGGTTTAGGGTTTGGTAAGGCTTTCATCTTATAAAAGAAGGAGGAGGAAAACAAGAAAAGGTTGTTGATATTATTATTTTATGAAGCTATTGTCTGCTTAGACATCCCTTGTTGGGTTTTCCTGTTCAGGAATTCCCACCTTCTTCCTTGAGCAGCTCTTGGAGGAGTCTTGTTTGTCTAGTCCACTATCTGGCATTTGGCCAAGCCTCATCTTGCATCTACAATGCAGTTCTTCTTAGGATTGGGTTTTCCATGTGAGTTGCAGCAAGTGGAACTCTAGATCTACAAAGATCTAGATTATATTGGAGCCTCTTCTCACTGAGTGTGTCTTTTAACCTCCTGGAAGAGTGCATCCACTATTTTAGCTTCAGATCCATACATTGGCAGTAGGCCAAAGCATTCTTAGGGCCTATAGCACATTCCATCTTCCATGACTGCATTATTTTCAAAATCAGAGTTGCAGGGTGTCTTGGCATCAGTTTAGAGGAGGAAGATCTCTAGTGATTGTATCCTTTCTTTCACTATGGTGATCCATGGATTGGCCAACCAATCCATGTTAGTTCAGATCTGATCTGCTGTATATGTTATGATTCAGAATTTTCTGAATACTTCTGCATATCTGTGACTTAGATCTTAAATCTACTCACCGTTGTTCATGATTTGCTGAGATCCCCAAGGGGAATGTATAGAGGAGACTATCTTGTACACAGATCTGAAACAGATCTATCATTTTATGTAAAGATCTACTCTAGATCTGAGTTTTAATCCACTGCATGCTTTAGCAATGAAAATAACGTTGTTAAGCTTATTCTTCCATTTCTTGTTGTTGTAGCAGCTCATTTTGAGGCTTTTTTCTTGTATATTCATTCTATTTCTGTTATACACTATATAAGCTGCATTGTAAATCCATTTTGTTGATGTATATCTAAAAGATGAACCCCCATATTGGTCTCATCCCTATAAATTGACAAAATTCATTATTTCTGAAGCAGTCCTTTGCATATAGCTGCAGCCCTTCTCTTTGGGTGATTTTCAGCTAGACTAGTTTGTGGGAGATCTGTTTAACCCACCTAGTTTGATTTGTTTTTGCTCTCCTTTTGGATTTAGATCTTATATGAGCTTATCTAAGGGATCCAAGAGCTAAAAACTCATTTATGTGCATATATTTCTTAGGAGTGTGTTATTTCAGCAGGCTTGCTGTGCTGTTCCAGCTTTGGAATATTACAGTGGTATCAAAGCATATTTCTTGGCACAGCCTGTGCATTCTTGGAGCCAATATGTATTTATAAGGAGGAGAGCCTCTCTTTGATAGAAAATAGAGGTATCATAGGAGAATATAGAAGAAAAATGATTACAGCGAAGACAAAGAAAGCAATGATGAAACCCCTTTTTATGGAAGAATAAAAGAAGTAGAGTTCTCTAAAATTCTTTCTCAAGCTTTGCATGAGTTGAAAGGAGGAATCAAGGGAGTGAGGAATGAAATACAAGCAGACCTTCTGAAAGGGTTTGCACATGAAGAAAGCCCCACTACTTCATATGATGTGTGTGAGCATTCAACCACACAATTTGTTCCACAACGTGGTAGCATGCCTACTTTCTCATCAAGGGAAGGAGGAAGAGGAGAAACACTAAAGAAGGGATCTCTTGGTGAATATCTCCAATAATATGAATCTCAATCAGAGAGATTCAAATAGCATCTTAGTTTCCTAGAGTTCTGTCAACTCAGAGAAGGAAGCTCCTGCAGCTACAGTAGGAGGAAAGGGTGCATGCAACACACTTTGGGTAGATTCTCTCTACCTAAATTTGATGGATCACCTAAAGACTCAGCCAAGTCTTGGGTAAAGAATCTTGACACATACTTTCAGCTGCATCAAGTATCAGAATAAGAAGCCTTGAGAGTAGCAGCGCTACATCTTCAAGGGAAGGCTTATGCTTGGTGGTTGTTTGAGTCTTTTTCCTTGAAAGGGAGGAACATCTCTTCTTATGAAAGATTCACTAGGGGACTAGTGTGGAGATTTGATGAGAGACACTTTGAGACTTCTTGGGGGGAGCAGAGCAAGCCCAAGAAATCCGAATCCTTGCATGAGTTGGAAGATTCCATGGAGCCAACTCCAGTCCTAAACATTATTGAAGGGGTTGAAGGTTTGCTGCACTTTGTATCAAAGGAAAAGACCCAAATTCAGCAAGATCTCTTTTCCCAAAGAGAAGACTTGAGGATTCATTCCTCACTAAGAGATCAAGATAGAGGACCTCTTGATGATGGAGCATTCTCCACTGATGAGGAGAAGGGAGAAAGAAAGCAAAGAAGATCCTCCAGCGCTGTGCAAGAAGGAGGAGATCTATTTTCATTTGGAGATGGAGATGAAGCAATGGCTTCCACTAGAGGGATTCTTGCACCTTTGAAAGGAGTTCCAGGGGTTCTTCCATATGGAGGACATGGGAAGCAGGTGTCTTTGCTAAAATACAATGAGACAGAACAAAGGAGGGGTCACACAGCTGATCAACTATCTGAAAATGGGGCAAGGGCTCTAATTAGAGGCACTATTACACCATTAAGAGGGGTCTCCAAGTTTCATGGTACTTCCACACAACAAGCAGAGATTGATTTACGTAGTGGAAGTAGTCATGATATGTTCCCATCTGTCGTTCACATGGGGATGAGCCATGAGACATCATTATCCTGTGGTGTACCATCTGGGAGACCACCTGAATCATATTTGAAGGAAGATGTTTCATACATTGATGCTCCTCTCATAGATCCAAGGGAGGAGGGAGCACTAGAAGATCATGCTATAATGCTGGGAGTGTGGGGGAGGTACAAAGAAAGGGAGAAAATTTTTCCTTTGACTTCACTATTTATCCTCACCTCTCAAATTGCATTGAGGAAATATGCTACAAGAAGAGGAAATGGCACCATCATGAAGCATGGGAGGCAATATTTGAATCAGAAGACAAACTTGTTTGAAGGACACTCTTCCCTGCTAGAAGAGAGACGGTAGTCTCACATGCATGCTTTGGCCAAAACAGAGAGGCCTTGGACAGATCATAGCCTTCCATGGAAGACTAACTCCCAAGAGCTTCCTTCCCTCTTTGGAGCATGTGCATGAGAAATGAGGGTAGCAAGGAAGGAATAGAAACCTTCCATCTCATACCTTTGGCATGGGGGATGTCAAAGAGGAGAAGAATGGGAGGCATGGCCTTCCAACATACACCTTGGACATAGAGGATATCAAGGAGAAGAGCAGCAACATGGCAGCCACTTCAGTTGGCACATTATCAGTGCTATCATTATTGGACACACTAGATCCCTATTGGAAATCCAAATTATTGGTGGCATATTCCAAGGATCTCCATACTTGCATGATTCTTGATGACTGGTTGCATGAAGGGAGTTATTCAATCCTTGATGGAGTCATCTATGATCATGGTAGAATCTTTTTGTCTAGAGCCTCCAAGCTCAAGGGGAAGCTTCTACAGAGGGCTTATGAAGAGTTCCACCTTAGCCACACTTGTCCTATGAAGCTCAACAATATCATATTGAGGAGCTATTACTGGGAGGGCTTTGAAAGAGAAATATATCAGCATTGTCATAGATGCATGGATTCTGTGGAGTTGGGGAAGCAATATGGCTCTAAGGGAGAATTAAATCAGCCCTCTCTTCCTTCCCTTGAAGGGGAGATTAGATTTATTCACCACTCCATTGATAGGGGGAGAATTATTGGTGAAGAGCATTCTCTTAATACATGTATTTTATATTCTGACTTCATGCATTCTTACACCATGTATTTGCAGGCCATGACTCCAAGAAGGAGTGTTATATCTTGTCAATCTCATGGAAAATATGGGGCCACAACAATTTTTGTACTTGGCCACTCCCTTGGTGGACAAAGGGAGATCTTGTTTCATGATGGGTGCTTTCCTAAGACACCAAACATCTCTCACACATTCAACTACAGTGAGATGGCATGGGACGCAAGTAAGTGGTGGGAAAACCACTTACCACATCTTGATATGATGCAGGAAAGAGATGCCCTGTGCTGGCACCATATATGGGATTATGACCCACATCCTCATGTTCCAATTTTTGTTTATGTATTTGTAGTTTTGCTTCCATACATGGATGATGTACTTGTCCTATTTTTGGAATTGTATGGAGGGAGGATAGGAGGCATGTGTGTACCATATGGGATGGAGACTCTCTTTGTATGCTTTGCTACATATTTCAAGGAGAGTAGGGATTCAGCCATGTTTGTTTTAGTGGCATTCTTGACACTTTATGGGATGGATTATGAACATCTCATAATGATCTTGGAGAGGCAACTCATGGGAGGATGGATTGGTGAACACTCAGCTTATGCAGAAAGCTGGATCCTTGATGGTGTCATCAATGGGGAAGGAGAAGTGTTGTAGCACTCACCCTATCAGTTGCTTGAGGACAAGGAACATTTTGGAGGGGAGGACTGTAATATTCCCAATTAGCCCAAGCTAATGGGAATATTCAATTTTTCTTTGTCTTACTTTGATTTTCATGTTGATGAATAAAATGTGAAGGAGGACATGTAAAACTCCTAAAAACATCAAAATAAATCAATGCCTATGTAAAAAGAGACATATCTGGGCCATGTAAATAAACTCTTGCCAGTGTGAATGGGTTTGAACCATGCGATTGGGTCAACTTTGACCAAGTCAATAGCGCAGTCTAGATGCAATGAACCTTAGGGATAGACAGCGCAGTTTTAGATGGAGGCTCCACATGTGAAAGGAGTTAACTCATTCAGGTGGTTTAGGGTTTGGAAAGGCTTTCATCTTATAAAATAAGGAGGAGGACAATAGGAAAAGGTTGTTGATATTATTATTTTCTGAAGGTATTGTCTGCTTAGACATCCCTTGTTGGGTTTTCCTGTTCAGGAATTCCCACCGCCTTCCTTGAGCAGCTCTTGGAGGAGTCTTGTTTGTCTAGTCCACTATCTGGCATTTGGCCAAGCCTCATCTTGCATCTACAGTGTAGTTCTGCTTAGGATTGGGTTTTCCATGTGAGCTGCAGCAAGTGGAACTCTAGATTTTCAAAGATCTAGCTTGTATTGGAGCCTCTTCTCGGTGAGTGTGTCTTTTAACCTCTTGGAAGAGTGCATCCACTGTTTGAGCTTCATATCCATAAATTGGTAGCAGGCCAAAGCATTCTCAGGGCCTACAACACAGTCCCTTTTCCATGACTGTGTTATTTGCAAAATCAGAGTTGCAAGGTGTCTTGGCATCAATTTAGAGGAGGAAAATCTCTAGTGATTGGATTCTTCCTTTCACTGTGGTGATCCGTGGATTGGCCAACCAATCCATGTTACTTCAGATCTGATCTGTTGTATATGTTATGATTCAGAATTTTCTGAATACTTCTATAGATCTGTGACTTAGATCTCAGATCTACTCACCGTTGTTCATGATTTGTTGAGATCCCCAAGGGGAATGTATAGAGGAGCCTATCTTGTACACAGATCTAAAACATATCTATCATTTTATGTACAGATCTGCTCTAGGTCTGAGTTGTAATCCACTTCATGCTTCAGCAATGAAAATAACGTTGTTAAGCTTATTCTTCCATTTATTGTTATTGTAGCGGCTCATTTTGAGGCTTTTGTCTTATATATTCATTCTATTTATGTTATACACTATATAAGCTGCATTTTAAATCCATTTTGCTGATGTATAGCTGAAATATGAACCTCCATATTGGTCTCATGCCTATGAATTGATAAACTGCATTATTTCTGAAGCAATCTTTTTCATATAGTTGCAGCCCCTCTCTTTGGGTGATTTTCAGCTAGACTAGTTTGTGGGAGATCTGTTTAACCCACCTAGTTTGATTTTTTTTTGCTCTCCTTTTGGATTTAGATCTTAGATGAGCTTATATAAGGGATCCAGGAGCTGCAAACTCATTTATGTGCATAGATTTCTCAGGAGTGCGTTATTTCAGTAGGCTTGTTGTGCTGTTCCAGATTTGGAATATTACAATATTCCTTAATGTGACACATACCAACACCTTCAAGGTATTTAGTTCTAATTTTTTCCACCTAATTGAAGATATATCTGATAATTGGACAATGAAGTTGAAATGGCCTTGGTCACTACTCGTGTCATGCATGACAAGGACAGTGAGGATGAGGAGTGGCTTTATGACTTAAATAGTACGAGGGTTAGTGATAAAGGTTGCTAAGCAAGTCAAGTATTGGAAGAAACATTCGAGATAATTATGGATTTAGTGGAGAAGGTTTCCTTCAAACGCATATGTGAGCTAATGAATAGTGATGAAGTAGCTAACTTTTTTTGGGATATTGCACCTATTGAAGTATTGGATACCATTAATTTGATTAGCAAGAGAAGAGGTGGAGCAAAGGCATGGCTTTGGTTGAATATTTTCAGTCTGCTTCGTGGGAGAATTACCAACAAAAAAAAATGAATGTGAGTCATAGATCAGTGAATTACATAATTCACTAGCATCAAACAAGTAACCATTAATGCTGGAAAGAACATTGATGTTTACAAATTTTCCAAAAGCTAGAGAATTGTAAAATTCAAAAATAGACACAAAAATAAAGATGTCAAAGGAAATTCAATGCAAGGAATCAAATTTCTCTAAGAGATGAAGAGAGTGGAATTTTTCAAACTACCAGGAAGCAAGGTGGGATGAGCATTGCAGGGGAAAATTATTCGAATGCCTTGGGTTATGTGTATATATATATTCCTCCACACATTGACATTCAATTTCAAATTGGAAGCATCACTGCAGTTTCATTAGAAACAATCACATAGTTATCTTCTATGGATTTCAAACTTGAGATGAATATAACCTGCCAACAAAAGCAAAAGATGAAGCTTAGTGAAAGGAAATAAAAGAGGATAAAAATATGTGTGTCTTTTATTGACAAAAAAGGAATAGAATATCAAGTTGTGACATGGACCATAGAAATAAATATGTGTCTCATTCTTGTGAAATGACTTCTCATGATTAATGGATTGATTCTTGAGCTTTCTCCAAGCATAACTTTCAAAGTGTGAATTCAATACATGCTTATCCAACTTCTGATTTTGATGCATAACTAAGGGTTCATGAGGCCATAAATGCCACATGAGATACAATATAACAAGCTAAATTGAAATGTTCTAAGGCTCAAAGAATACTTTAAAAGGAATGTCTTGCTATCCATATATCTTCAGTAGCTATAATGACTACGGAAGCTATACGGGTTGCTGAAAGAAATGCGCAAGGAAAAATTAGGGATGTTTAAAAGATGGAGAATGAGCACCATTACACATATAGTTTTAAATTCAGTAGTTCAACAATCAAGAAAAAATTTAGGGGCTAATATTCGCAGGTGGGATAATTTTCCATGATTTTTCCAAAAAAAATATTCGCTAATTTCCTTTTTTATAAAAATGATTGGCTCAAATTTTACAATATAAATTTATTTTACATTAAAAATCGCCAAAATTATATAGAGAGTATATATAAAATCATTATAAATTTCAATAATTTTACAAATACATCAATACACATTTTATATTTTGCATATTAGGTACTAGTGACATTCGCCAATTTTTCAAACTTCAAAATAATTTTCCATCCTTAAAATTTTCCCTGTCAATAATACCATTTCGCGATGAAACCAATGGTGTGGAAAATGCATCTACAATAGTGGGTGTGGGGCATTGGTGTCCTTCCATGGTTGAAAAGTCGCCTATAAAAGATGATGCAACAAATAGAAAAAGACTAAATAGATCTCCATCAACTTCATTTCCTACTTGAAGTTGTCTAATTTATAAAGGGAGGGTAGAATTGATGTGAGTCAATAGAGTAGGTTTCTCTTTTGTCTAGGATTTAGGTTCTAATCAGGCCCCAAAGATTAAAATTGAGGATATACTGTTTCCAAATGATACATTCATGTCACATGCTAATTGGGTTCGTGAAATAAATACCTAACTTATAACCACAATGTATGGAGTGGATATCTTTTTGCAATTCTTCCTTAGTGAGGGATAGGGAATTGGGCTAATATGTAGCCTCCATTTAGGTATCTCACTAATGTGAAATTACCACTTTCTAAGAAAGCGTTTGATTTTAAGGAGAAAGTTTGCAATGAAATTTTTTGTTTTATTTTATTCCTTCTAGAGGGAGAAGGTTTGTAGATTTATTGTCATTACCAATTTTCTACAAAATTTGTTTTTAGGTGCACTTCACAAATAGTTGGTCAGGAGTGAACTCTCCACTAGAATAAGTGTTTTTTTTCTCAAGTATATTCTTTTATAATCTACTAATTCGTTTTTGGAAATTGATAACAGATCACTATAGGAGCAATTTTCGGGGAGTGTATGAGATTGTCTAAATATGTAATTAATTATAAAATTAGTGGTAGTGATGGTTGGATGTTTAAATTTTTTTTAAAAATATCAAAAAAATAATGAAGGACCCAAATAATAACATTATGGTGAGAAATTCCAATTTTGGTTGACGTTCGGTCCTGGCCATAACCTAAAGAACAGATTAAAAAAAAATTATAGAGAGGAAATCTTGAGGAGGGTGTCATTGCAACAATGAATATATATGTGGAACCGATATTTCAGAGAGGGGATATTCATCCCAAGAAAAATCAACGATATCAATGTGGATAGTAAAGTAAAGGAACAAAGGTTACTTGTAAGCTGCATAGAAAAGCACCAAAGAAAGAGGAGTCCATTTTTTCACTTGAATCTATAAGGATGAATGGTGATGTGAGACATTTAAAATAAGAGTAAGGAAAGTTTAAAATATAAAATTATAATGTATGGGAATATGTGAAGAATTTTACCTGAGAGAAAATTTTGGGATTAAAGTTTAAACCCTCCGTCTCCATCAAAAATCCAGAACTCCAAAAAAAATGTGCAAAGAAGCCAAGACATAAGGGGTTTTAGTGATTTCGAATCTCAACGACCTTGTGATTATGTTGAATCTAAATGACATTGTGATAGATAAAAATGATACAGGTTAGAAGCCATTATAGTAGGACACAAAGAAAAAATTATGGAAAAAATAAAACCCTAATGAAAATAAGCAGTGAAAGAGGGCAGTGGTTTACCTCTTAAATTCATTAATTTTGGCTGCGCGGAGGAGAAATTTTGTGAGAAAAGTTAAGAAAATAGAGACCAAATGTCTCAAGAGTTGAGCGATCACTTGATATAGGCATGGTTCAAGCCTCTGTAAAATGAAACCTTGGTGACGACTGAAGAAAAAATAATGAAACGAAAATGAGCAGAAGAAAATACCAATCCTAGTTATTGGGTCATTGAAAAATGATATCAATTATATCTCCTCGGATAGGGTGCACTAGCTCATATACTATTCGATATGTGGATAATCTCTATGAACATTAGGCACCCAATAATATGATGAAGGGGTTAATAAAACCAGCCTAGATCTATCTAATTTCGGATCTATCATGCGCCGAGAGGATCAAATCTCTCGAGGAGAAAACCTATTTTTTGAGTGCAAAACTTGAGGAAAGGTTTGCACCTCGAGAGATTTTATCCCTCTTGGCTCATGATAGATCCGGAGTTAGATGGATCTAGGCTGGTTCCAGTCATGTGAAGCAAAGGAAAATATATAGAACATATGATTAATTTTATGAATAATATGTAAATACATCTAATATAAATATAATAATTTTATATATGCTAAATATGTCTGACTGGTCATTTTAATTTTAAAATTTGCTTAGTTACCTAAGTTTGTTGAGATAAATATTGTTAATAAATTTAATGATGAAAAATGATGAAATAAAAATTTTGAATGCAAAGTGACAATGTAATACTGTTGAATGATAGAAAATGTGAATAATAAGAATGCACTCAATTACAAATAGTCTTCATTGTAATCAATCTCAAATTATTTTCTTCTACCATTCTTATTGTCACCTTTGTTAGTTTTGTCATATTTTCATATCCATTATATGAAAAGAACAATTGAAATCATAAATCATTTAAATATTTTTCTAGAACTATTGTACTGGAAATCATACATTTTCTCTCTTGCTCTTCGATATTAATAGGTTGAATTACTAAAACATAAAAATAAATGTACATTGTCAATAATTTTTCCTGCTTATAGTGAAATTAATGCACAATGTTAATCCAATCACTTTAAAATTAATGTACCATCAATGTACATCCAATTATATCAAATCAGAAATCAACGTTTACACTGAAATCAATGCATATAATGCAAACAATGAAATAGGATTAGAAAACAACATCTACAGTGAAATGGATGCATCTAATGCAGGTAATCAAATAGGATCAGAAATCAACATTTGCACTAAAATTAATGTATCTAGTGCAAGTAAGAAAATAATATTAGAAACCAACATCACTGAAACCAATGCATCTAGTGCAAGAAATCAAATAGGATTAGAAATCACCATCTATACTGAAATCGATGCATTTAGTGCAAGCAATCAAATACAATTATAAATCATGTACATTGAAATCAATGCATCTAGTGGAAGTAGTCAACTATAATTAGAAATTAGCATCTACACTGAAATTAATGCATCTAGTGCAAGGAATCAAATAGGATAAAAAATCGTCGTCTACACTGAAATCAATGCATTTATTGCGAGAAAACATATAGGATTAGAAATCATCTACATTGAAATCAATGCATATAGTGCAAGAAATTAAATATAATTATAAATAAACATATACACTAAAATCGATGAATCTAGTGCAAGAAATCAAAATGGATTAGAAATCTCCATCTACACTGAAATCAAGTCATCTAGTGCATGAAATCTTCTTCCCTCTCTCCCCCCTCGAAGTACATCTTTGTTTCCTTCCCTCTATCCACTCTCTCACATCCTTCCTTTCCTTCCTATCTCTCCATTTCTCTCCTACATCTCTATTTCTCTCTCTCTTCACCCTCCAACTCTGTTACTATATCCCTACCTCTCTCCTTCTCTCATCCCTTCTCTTCATATCTCATTCTTTGTCTCTTTATCTCATCCAAAAACATACACACACTCTCTCTCCATCTCTCCCTTGTCACTTAATCTCTCTCTCTCCACTTATCAATCTCTCTCTCTCTCTCTCTCTCTCTATATATATATATATATATATATATATATATATATTATTTTATTTTTCCCTCCAATTTTCTCTCTTACCCCATCACTTTCTTCCTCTCTCTCAAGTCCTCTCTCTTGTCCTTCTTCTCTCTCCAATCCTCTTTCTTTCTCTCTCTCTCTCTCTCTCTCTCTCTCAACATCTACACTAAAATCAATGCATATAGTGCAAGAAATCAAATAGGATTAGAAATCACCATCCACAATGAAATCAATGCATCTAGTGAAATAAATCGTCTTCCCTCTCTCCCCCCTCCAACTCCATCTCTCTTTCCCTCCCTCTCTCCACTCTCTCACATCCCCTCTCTCTTCCTTCCCCTTTCTCCCTTTCTCTCCCATGTCTATATCTCTCTCTTTCTCTCTCTCTCCCTCTCTTCACCCTCCAACTCTGTCAATATATCCCTCCCTCTCTCCTTCTCCCCCCATTCCCTTCATCTCTCCTTTTTCTCTTTATCTCACCCCAAAACATACACACGCTCTCTCTATTTCTCCGTTTTCACTCCCTCTCTCTCTCCACTTCTCGCTCTCTATGTATTTATTCTTCCTTCCAACTCCATCTCTCTATCCCTCCCTCTCTCCTCCTATCTCCCTCCCTCTCTTCTCCTCTCTCTCTTCATTCCTCTCTCTCCCTTCCTCTCCTACCTCCTTCTCTCTTCCCCCATCTCTCTCTTTTCCCTCTAATCCTCTCTTCCCCCATAACTCTCTCTCTCTCTATCACTCTATGTCTTTGTTCTTCCCTTCCATATATATCTGGAGTTAATATATATCATGATACATTAATGTATATAATAATATAGAAAATTTAATATTGTATTAATCCAAAGTTATTAAATATAATAATATTAATATGAATATTAGATTTAATAATAATAATATTATTATTAATATTTTGATATTAATATTAGGGATAATAATGGTTTTTTTGGCATGATATTAATAATAATTTGGCCCATAGTATTTGACCTATAGGATTCACCTAAATAAAACCTATTTTTTGAGTGTTGGTAAATATAAAGAGATTTATAGAGTAAATATCAAAAAATAGGTTTTATTTATTTACCATACCTCTTTTATTTACAATGGTATTTGGCCTATAGACTTGGTATATAATTAGATGTTGATTTATAATGATATTTGATATGTTTTTTATATATTTATCATGCCTCTTAATACCTCTTTTATATTGATTTATTTATTTACCATAACTCTTTTATAAATATGGTATTTAGCCCATGGTATTAATAATAATTTGGCCCATGGTATTTGGCATATAAGCTTCACCTAAATAAAACTTCTTTTTTGACTTATTGTAAAAATAAAGAGGTTTATGGAGAAAATATAAAAAGAGGCTTTATTTATTTAGTGGAAGTAGTGAAATATAATTAGAAATCAACATCTACACTGAAATTAATTTTCATCTTTTTTCAGTGGAAATAGTAAACATCCATATTTATTTTCGTCTTTTTTTCTATTGTTTTCTAATGCATAATGTTTTCTTACCCTTTCCAGCTGGTAGATAATGGTTTCTATAGTGAGTGCTTTCATACAAAATTAAATTTGACAAATGATTAAAATCTACAATAATAACCTATATCGATTTTTTATTGCATTAACTTCAGTAACTCTTTCTATGTCTATAACGCAATTCAGAAGTAAAAGACATTATTGAGTAATTTTATGAAGAATCAATTACGAAAAACATCTTACAATTTTTCCTTCTATCTTTCAAAATGAGTATTGTCTGCATTGCCTATAATCATGCTTTTAAATTATAGTTTCTTCAATCTCTGCTCACCATATAGGCGTCAATCACATAAATAGTGAAAAACTACCATGTAATGAAAATTTTCATACTCCCACTAAAAAATAAAAATGTTTAGTTTCCATAACGACTCACTCTCGCTCTCCTCCGTTGATAAGAAACCCTAATATTGACAACACTGAGATGGTTGACACCTCATCAATATATGAGTCTCCTTCAATATTTGTGATAGCCAAAGTAAGTGGAAAAGATTTCTGGAGGTTTTGGTGAACCCAAGTGAGAACTTACCATTATGTAATTGCATAATTCGCATTCGACCCAATAAATATAATATATTAAAACCCTGGTGATTTCAAATATTATGTGATTCAGGTAATCTCGTGTAGATTCTCTTGATCTTTGTGATATTATTCATTGTGAGCATTTGGTATCTACGATGAATGATTTAGGTATTAGAGAGTGGCAAATGTTTTTTCTTGCTAGTAATGGTTTTGTTCTCCATGTTTGTTTTCATGGCGGAGACCCATAGCAGAAGAGAGATATCACAACCATTGTCTCTCTTGTAGAAATGGTTTATGACGGATACTAGGCTGTAGATGCCCCGGATCTATCAAGTTGTGTTGTTTTAATTTTTTTTTTTGGTTTATTTATATGATTGTTAAAATTTATTTGTTAAGCCGACACTTAATTTTTTTTTTATTTTTTTTTTTTTTAAATTTAAAACTTAAGCCAAAATTTTGTATGAGGACATGACATACCTGACAATGGGGTCAAATTGGGTTGTAGATGCACCTCTCGAAGCAACAAATTTTATATGCTCTCAATTGCTTTTCCACCCTATGTTAAAGAGGGATAAATGTATATGTATCTACCCCATAGTTTGACAAAAGAATATGCATTTATAAAAATTTATATAGAAAAAAACAAAATAAAAGGGGAGGAATGAGTTGGTAGTTTTATATAACTAGTGTGAAGTGTTGCATAGGCCTAAATCCTATAAATAATGATGTTACTGAAAATTTGTATGACTAATCTTACATTAAGTTAGTATACAAGTCTAAGAATAAAGGTCAATCTCAATATTGTTTCATGGTAGAATTAAGGGAGAAATTTATTTTTAAGTAGTGAGAAAGGTGAATTTGACTTTAAAGGATAAAGAGTAAAAATTTAACCATCGTTGTCTAGAATTCAATAGAAATATGGGCTAGTAAAAATTATATGAAAAAAGACATAGTTCGTCTTGAGAAAGATTCACTGTTGAATTGCGTTTATGTTAGTAGGATTTTTTTTTTTATTGTACACAATTAAAATGACTTCTTTGTATAATTGTAGTACTTGTTAGGTAGTCATTTTGTTGTTCCTAGACTAAATTAGTCATTCAAATTAGTCATTTTTATTTGTATTACTTATTGGATTGTTGTATATTTTAACCTAGGACTAAATTAGTTGTTCATGCAGTCATTTTTAGTTGGGTGGCTTAATATTGCTCATTTTTGGTAGTATTTGACTTGGAAAAGGTGTAGTTACTAATTTGTTTAGTACCCTAGTCACTAATTTCTCATTTCTACTAGTGACTTGTTCCTTTAGGAGGAGTTTCCTTTAAGCTCTTTTCAGACTGCTTAATTTAGAAAATATTGTTGAGTGAACTCGTCTGCTTCACAATCGTTAAGTACTTAACGTGACATCTATTTAGTATAATTTTAACCCTTTTCTAGACTGAGTAGAGTAGTTATGAAAAAGGAATACTCTAGTCCACTATGGCTAGAAGGTTCTCCCTTGTATAATTTATCTCATTTTCAGGTTGCGGGACTAAATTTACAAAAAAGGAACCTTTAAAAAGAGAAAGGGAAGGGGGCATTTAGTTCCATTAGTCATCAAATAATAGAATCAATTTCTCCACCCTTGCATATGTCAGTTGCCTGCTTCGTTATCTTACAACTAGGTTTTAGCTTGCATATAAGTCGTACCATCCATATGAGTCTATTTATTCCTCCTACTGGTTAGTCCTTTAGCCTTATGGAGCATGCTTCAATGACTCCTACATTTTTGTATGATATGACGTAGTTATCATTAGTCATGATGCCAAATAACTCTTCTGTTGTGTTGCTATGTGTTCAAGGGAAGTCTCATCCTATGTCAGCCATCTGAAATAGCCTATTCACCTTTTTGAGCTGACCATCCCTATGTGAGTTGTACTTCATCTCATGTTTTCATCAATACATCACATCATCATGGTTTGTTCTTTGTTGATTGATGGGAGATACATTAAGGCCCTCCTTTGATGGATCTTCTCATTTTGACTTCATCTCATTATCCAAGAGCTTGATCTAGGAATGAGTAGTACCTTGGAGTTTGTAGACCTCAGTGCCAAGTTTCCTTGCGATCGGAAATGGGTTCACATCATTGGTTGTTCATCGGTAAAGTTCACTAGTGTTCAAAGTCAACTCATATATTCACACTTGGTGGACCGTACTAGGTATCTTGGGGTCCATTTTCCTCATTGGTGGATTCCTTCACATTTTTTATTGGTTTACCTCACTGGCTGGTAATCAAGAGGTTTCTAACTTGCTCGAGATCGACACATACATTCAAATGTTTTAGATTCGTACCATTGGGGTTATGCTGAAAGCCATATGTCAATCACATCTCACTCTTATATGACATCCTTCTCAGTCTTTGTTGGAGTTACATACCATTTTTTAATTGGAGGGCAATTATGGGGCACCTTCTATATATTATGTGTCCATATTCCTACCTATGTATACTGTGACATACATCCACATTACATTTTCTAGTGGCTATGCTCTATATATTGAGTCACATAGTTCCACTATGTATGTCTTTGTGGCTATGTTCTAGCATTTTATGCCATGAATCCATAATGTCTATTTTTTCAGCCATGTTTAGTATCACTTTATGGCTGAGCATGGGTATGCCCACCTCGGGGATGTTATTAGTACATATAAGACTCCAGGTTATGGCATCTTCTGATGTGAGTTCTTAGCATTGTCTCCTCCCTTATTTTTTCACCTATGATCTCTGTTATAATACATTTCAACCATAAGTTACTCCTCTGACCTCATGTATGAAGGGGAATCTATTATTAGTTTATTTGTCTCCCTAGGGTTAGTAACTCTGAGTCATTATGTTGATTTCCCTTCTTCTGTGCCACAACCATACAGAGCTCATATTATGTGTGCGGTTGGAACCTTACAACCACACGAAGGGCATGTTGTTTGTGCGTTTGTAACTGAAATGTCACTACTTTATGTGTGTGGTTGAGGGAATCATTCTAGAGACTTATGGTTCTTATGAGATCAATTCAACTCATCATCTTATCCCATCTATTCTAGTTGGCTAGGACTCATTATTGAGAAGCTTCTCTAACTTGTATTAGTCTTAATCATCTGCATTCATCCTCCTAGGATTCTCATTCTTCCTATTTATACTGAGGCGTCTTATAGGGTGAGGATATTTTTGGATAGCTAGAGATTTAGAGAGTGAGCTTCAGCAAGTATATGTTTCCTTTGTGATTCAGGTTTGAGGGATTCATGCCATTGTGATTCCTTCTTTATTATAGTTAGGAGACTCTGCCAAAATGGGGATAGGAGTACCAAAGATAGAGGTATATTGATGTATGATCATTTATATGGTTAATGTAAATTCATGTTCCTTTCCTTTGTATCAACATTTTCAGTGATATATATATGTGTGTATTTATTGATATTTTGAGTTGCTGATATTCTGTGGAAGATCGCTTGCTCACTTTGTTTGATTGTGTTTGTGTGATAGTTTTGGATCAAAAGCGAATGAAAACAATCCCTTGATTGGAGTGAAATTATTTTGCAGCAGGCCTGAAACCCTTCACCGACCTCCGAGGAGTGAAGGTACTCACTCATCCTTTACAAATTTCATGGAAGCTGCTTGCATGGAAATTTGGTTAGGTAAATTTTGTTGAATCATCCTAGTCATTATTTTTCTACCTAGTGATCTTAATCAGGCATAAGATCATAGAGAAATAGCTCCTTGTGTGTAGAATGTATTGCAACATTGTTGGTTCCTTTTCATTAACATAATTATTGATGCTTTGATAATAACATAAAGTACATGTAAACTTTATTTAAAGAAACCTTAAATTGTGCTTCAAATTTTTCATCAATTCAACTTCTTGCATTTCATTATTTCATCTAAGGTTATGTGTAAAGGATTTTAGCTCAACCCTCTACATTGAATATTTTTCCTCAATATTCTTTCTTACCATACTACAACTTTAGTAAGTTGTACTCACATACATTTTGGCCATATTGAAGTGTTTTTTTCATTTACTTCTAGAATAGGTATTACATTACATTTTAAGGAAATGTCTCTGGGTAATAAATTTTATAGTCATAAAGAAAATATTTTTTAATTATCTTGAATATATGTCCTAGGAACTAGCCTCCTCTCAACCACGATTTATCCCTGAGGTTACAACATCTTTTGGCACCATTGTCGGGGAATGGATAAAAGAAGTAATTTTTCCCTAGGTTTTTTTTAAAGTATTTCTTTGTTAGGTGAGCAAAGAAAGTATTTTTGTTGAATTCACTCACCAAGAGGGAGTTATTATCATCAATATTGGCTCCAAAAATACCTCATACTCTGTCTTATACCTCTCAACATAAAACCCCAACACGTTCTGGTCCTAAAAGGATTATTTCAAGAAGAGTTTGGAGAGAAAATAAGTCTCCAAAAACCCTGAATACTACCTTATCTATTGCTGTGGATTCCAATTATTTTTTTGAAAATATTGAAGCTGATATCCCTGAAATAACTTCAAAAATTTGGAGTTTTCAGAAGGGGAATTTACTCCACCTCATTTTCCTTTTCCTGGACCTACACTAGAAGGAAAATCTCTTGAATTTTTCTCCTTTTCGTTTCCAATATTTTTAGAAGTTCAAGAAATCAAGAACATTGACACTTCAACCAAATATTGGGTTGTTTCTATTGTTTCATAACCACTTCCGATTTTTGTAGTTCCTCTTGCATCATCTGCACCTCAAATAGTAAACCTTCCTCCACCTCCAAATAAAAATATGGAAATTATAAGGTTTCTACTCAACATATATGCTCCTTTAAATCTGCCTCAAAATGTTATTCAACAAAATTATTTAAATTTATTACCTCAATTTACAGGGAAAGATGAGATAACAACATAAAAACATGTGGCTAAATTTTGTTCTTTTGCATAAAATTTAAATGTGGAATATTTGGATGTGTTATTGAGATTTTTTGCACAGTCCCTTGATGGAGAATCCAGGAAATGGTTTAAAACTATTCCTACTAATTCAATTAATGAATGAGAGGAGTTAAAAAATAATTTCATACAAAGATGGGGAGAAAAGAAGGATCACAAATATTTTCTAATGAAATTCAATAACATTAAAATAAATGCAAATAAGGATATTGTAGAATTCATAAAAATATTTAATAAACTTTATAATTGTTTGCCAGCAAAGATAAATTGCCCACCAGAAACTGTCACGCTAATTTTTGCAAGGGATTTTGAATCTGACTTTGGTTTTAATTTGAGAGAAATGATGTAAGCTACCTTAGGTAAAATTCAAACAGATGTTAAGGAAATATAAGTGAATATATCAAAATATGGAAAATAAAAGACCAAAACTGATCATGGTGACGAAATAAAAGGGAAGGAGGAAGTTGGATCTTCATTCTAGAAAAAACATACTCAGGAGAAGAAATTGGATGAGATGACTAAGGTCATAAGAAATTTTTCAAACAAGTTGGTAAAATTGGATTTGGAAAATAATAACCCACCAAGGAAAATTCAGTAAGCATGGAATATAAATTTGAATCCTCAATTTAGGAGACCACCTTTGCAAATTTGAGGGAGGGAGAGAAAGGACCAATAGGATCAAGTGAAGCCTCCTTTATATATTGAAGATGAACCTGAGGATAATTTAGAAGAAGCTTTGAAGTTTCAAGAAAACCAATATTCTTCCTTATCAGAGGAGGAAGGAGGAAAATAAATATATGAATATGATGTTGATTTGGAACCCCATGTCACTTTAAATGAAGAACAAATTGATACTTACTGTAGGATATTTGCAAACCTGATGCAAGCTAAGTTACAAAAAATGTATGACTTGAGATATAGAAAAATATCCAGGACCCTAGATCAAAATGAGGAGCAACCACAATAGACTATACATAAGAAAAATGATAAAGGGAAACAACCTTTTTGTACTATTCTAGTCCATGAGGGAGAGCCATAAAAAATTCAACAAGTCAAGCCTAGTCAAGAAAAGAAAGCATAACAAAATTTTCAAACTCAACAGAAAATTCAGGGGAAAAAAAGAGCATAAGAAGAACAAGAAAAGGTGGAGAGAAATTATCATTATTTTAACATTGAAAAGGAATTGGAGAAGGTGAAAATTATTGTCCCATTAGTTGAACTGGTAAAGTAGCCAGCTTCTAAAAAAAATAGATTGGATATTTCATAAATATGTCATAAGTGATTGCTACACAAGACACTGTAAATTTACAGGAGGAAATGCCATTTTTCATGTTTAGGCCTCACGTGGAGGAGCAAGATTCATCAACCCCACTTTTTTATATCACTCTTATAATTCATGCTTTTATGTTTCATAATTTCATGTTGGATTCAGGGGCATCACATAATATTGTTCATATTTTTATTATGGATTAGAATGGTATGCATATTACAAAATATTATAAAGACCTGTATTATTTTGATGTTAAAATATTCAAATGTGTGGGATTGATTAAATATACGGTGGTCACCCTAGCACAAATTCCTGTTAGAATTATTCCAATGGATTTGTTTGCCAACATTCCAGTTTGGGATGCTCCATCAAGATCATGGGGTATGCTGCTAGGTGGATCTATCAAGTTTCATTTAAAATATGCCACAATTCCAATTTTCATTGGTGAAGAGAGGAGGCTAAACATAGAATCCAGGTTTGTCAAAAATATTACCAAAGAAGGTAATCCAAATAACTCCCTAGTGTATAGCCAGGAGAATAATTTTTCTTGGTTTTAATTAGAATTAGATGATGAAATTACTGAAGATACACAAGTTCAAATTACAACATCAGTTCAAAGGAAATAAGTAGCTCAAAATTCCATTTGGAAGTTTTTTTTATGGAGCATACTCTAGAGAGGGAAATTTCGCAGGAATTCTATTGATGTCCCCTAAATGTGAGATGATCCATATTTCCTAAAAGCTATAGTTTGATTAAAAAAATAATATTACAAAGTATGAAGTTGCGATTCTTGGAATACAAGATGTGAAAAGTTTGAAGATTGATTCTTTATCACTGTTTGGATATTCAAAATTATTAGTTAAGAAAATAAAGGGTCAATGTCAAACCCAACATCCAAGGTTAAGAGCATATTAAAATGAAATTAGGGACTTGGTTGATAATTTTTTCTCATGTTTAAATATTCAGTTCTTACTTATAGAAACAATAGATTGGATGATTCTCTAGCAGTAGCAACTACCACTTTCAAACCTACACAAAATCCTCAGTTGAGCTATGAAGTTGAAGTTAGATGCAAACTTTGAATACCATATAACGTAAATATTGGAGAGTATTTGAGGATGAAGAGAAGATTAAGCTATTTATAGATGTTTTTGGGGATTTTCTTCTTCAAAAATCGATCAAGAAGAAGAGGATGAGAATGAAGAAGAGAAAGTTGAAGAATAATTACCTTGGAAGGATTCAATTGCAAATCACAGAATTGTGCAATTAAAGGGACATGTGAATCCAAAAGGTCATGTACCTTGAAAATATTATTTTATGCAAATGATGTTCCAGTTAAGTTAACAAAGGAGAGTTGGGAAGAATACATTGAAGCCTGCAATATTGGTATGGAAAAATAGCCCAAATTCATCAAATTAGAAAATGGAATCCCGAAGGTCTATCAATAGAGGTATGTAAATCTATTCAAAAAGTACTCTGATATTTTTTCTTAGCATTATGAATATTTAATGAAGTACAATAAATATTTTGTCCAACAAAAAATTCCATTAAAAAAAAAAATCCATATAAATAGAAGCTTATAAATATTAAACCTCTATTACTCCCTTTATTAGATAAGGTGGTCAAGAAATTACTTCAGGTTAAAATAATTCTTCCACTAACATATTCAGATTGGGTAGCAAATATTGTACCATTAAGAAAAGAGAATGGGGAAGTTAGGATTTGTGTGGAATTTCATAATTTAAAAAAATAATCCTTACAGGATGATTATCCCCTTCTCAATATGGATCACATTTTGTAAAAAGTGGTGGGATCTTCAAGGCTATCAATGATTAATGTATTTTCTAGATATAATCAAATAGTTGTTCATCTAGATGACTAGAAGAAAATATCCTTTATGACACCTGGAGGTAATTTTATGTATGGAAATATGCCCTTTGGCCTAATGAATGGTAGTGATACCTTCCAAAGGGCCATGATATAGCCTTTTTTTGGAGAGGATGATAAATTTTTGGTCATTTATCTTGATGATATAACAATAATTTCAAAATCATATTATGAGCATATCAATCGACTACAACATACATTTGAGAAATGTAGAAAGTATGTGATATCTATTAATCCCATGAAGTCACACTTTTCCCTTAGGAAAGGAAATTTATTAGGTCGTATAGTGTGAAAATAGGGAGTAAAAAATGATCCTAAATGTGTAGAGGAAATCAGTAACATTCCTTTAACTAAAAATAAGGAAGTTCAGATTTCTCTGGGAAGAATAAATTTTCTTAGAATATTTATACAAAATTATGCAAGAATTATAAAGGATATTATTGATATGTTGAAAAAGGATAAAGAAGTCAAATGGACCCCAACAACCAGAGAAGATTTTTCAAGAATTAAAAAGGATTTTGTGGAGGCTCTTGTTCTGGTTAGTCCCAATTATGAGAAACCTTTCCATTTTTTCTCTTTTGCATGACCCACTACTATTGTTGCAATGTTTTTGTAGGAAAATGAAGATAACAAAGAAAAACTAGTGGTGTTCTTTATTCAAGCATTAAGGGATGCAGAGCTGAAATATAATATTTTGGAGGAACAAGAATATGCTCTTATTAATGTGTTGAATTCATTTAGAACATATATCCTGAATTAAAAAATCATGTATTATGTTACTAATACAATAGTCAAAGATGTTTTGGCGCAGGGAGGCAACAAAGGAAGAATAGGAAAGTGGATAGAAAAATACAAGAGTACGATATCGGGATCAAGCCAACTAAATTAATAAAAGGGAAATGTTTGGCCAATATTTTATCAAAATAAAACTATCAAGCTATGGGAATAAACTTGTTGGATAAAAAATATGAACAAAATGCAGTGATTAAGGATGATGAATGTAACAAACAAGATAATATAATTTCATATAAGTATTTATGTTTAGATTGGTACAAACAAATTGTCCATTATTTTTGTTTCTTAGTTGTCCATGATATTTTGACAGAACAAAATATAAAGCTATGAGAATGAAATCCCAGAAGTATGTTATATCAAATGGTCAATGGTATTGGAAATATCATGTTGGGGTGTTGATGATATGCTTAATAGAAGACGAAAGTCCAAAAATTATATATCAATATCATGGTTGTACTTGTAGTGGCCATTACAGTTCGAAAGTTACATCCCATAAAATTATGGAAGTTGGGTGTTACTAGCCCACTATGTACTCTAATGTATATATATTGGTGAAAGGTTACAAAGAATGCTGGATTTTTTCTAAGAAGAAGAAATTGGCACCCTTACCATTGATTCTAGTTTTTGTAGTATAAGCATTTAGACAGTGGGGATTTGATTTCATAGGTGAAATTCACTCACCTTCTAGGGGCAACACAAATGGATTTTGAAAACTATGGATTATTTTACAAAATGGGTGGAAGTCATTACTACTCGAACTACAACTAATTTGGTAGTTATTAAATTTATTGAGAAAAATATCCTTATTAGGTTTAGTTGTCCAAAGAAGTCTCTTATTGATAATTCCCAAGTATTTAAATATGTGAAACTTATTAATTTTTTCCACAAATATAATGTCATACTCAGCCACTCTAACACTTATTATCCACAAGGAAATGGGTTGGCGGAGTCATAAAATAAAAATTTGGTAATAATTTTAAAGAATATTATTGCACAGAATAAGAAGAATTGGAATTCTCAGCTCAATTTTTCTCTTTGGGAAAATAGGGTGAAAACAAAAAGATCCACTGGAAAGCCCCCTTTGAACTGGTATATGGTACTGCAACACTATTTCCTAGTAAATTATCTATGTCTATAGCTAAAATAATTGATGATGCAGAGGAAGAACTAAATACATTTACTAGGAGGATCAATCAATTGGTGGAACTTAATGAAAATAGAGAACACGCTGCTCAAAATTCGATGATCTATTGGGAAAAATGAAATTTGTATTTGATGATAATTTCGAAGAAAATTTTTCCAGCCAAGAGACCTTGTTCGTAGTTGGGATGTCAAGCAAGAAGACAAGGTTAAGCATGGAAAATTTGATCCTTTGTGGTTTTGAGCTTTGAAGGTGTTTGAAGCTCGAGGAAATAATAGTTTTTTTTCTCACCAACTTG
Source organism: Pinus albicaulis (assembly GCA_034641835.2). Taxonomy (NCBI): domain Eukaryota; kingdom Viridiplantae; phylum Streptophyta; class Pinopsida; order Pinales; family Pinaceae; genus Pinus; species Pinus albicaulis. Next base: position 1,436,767,788 of record CM076575.1, on the reverse strand, counting down.
ATCGGGAGTTGTTGAAAATACCTATAAATGGGTTGTATGTCAAATATATTTCCAATATTAAATATTATCTACATCTCCATTGTAAATATTGAGGATCCCACTGTAAGTATCTAATGAAGGAGCATCCAGACTTAGCCAGCAATGTGATTGGATGTTCACGTGTTGTGGCTAAATATGAGAAAGATAAACACTGGCCATTAATTTTGTATCTTAATTTTAAATCAGAGAAATTAGTTTGTTGTATTTTTTAGATTAATTAGGAAATAAAATTAGAAATTGGTTCCTCCCTGCGTGGAGATTAAGCCAAGAACTGAGAAATAGGAATAAATTAAACAGAAATATATTTTAAGAGGAAGGACATTTTTCATTTTTTTAATACAAAATGTGTGAATAGGTGAAAAATGAATATAGAGATCGAAATTTGTAAAACAGAGACCGAGAACTGAAAAATCAGGCCACAAATTGTTAAATCTCTGTAATTTATATTTCCAGAAAAATAGATTGAAGTGTGGTGTGGAAAAAATCATGTTTCTGGGTGCTGGGACATTTCCAAAATCATATTTCTGGGTGTTGTATTTTGTTTGAAAACTTTAGAAGATCAATCCTGTATACATTGGTACCATTCTTCTATTTTCTGTGTTTTTATTTAAATTTATCAGTGAACAAAGATTCATCCCAGAACTGTGTATTGAGATTTTTAAATCCTCATATGACTGAATGATTGATTTAAAATGGGGCAATTGATTCATTATAGAACCTTATTCCACACAGAATTGTGTGTGTCAGATGAGTACAATGGTTTTAAAAAAAACCACAAATGGTATATCGCATGATTTCATAGTGGTATATGGTAGTTGCTCAAATCGTGTGATACACTCCCAAATGTAACACGTAGCAAAAGGATGGGCTAAGAAAACCACTTTTATCGCAAATCTTTGGAGTGTTAATTGTCATGTTAGTTTATATGATATGATCGTTGGATTTGGTAATAAAACAGAGGTGGAGTGTGATGACCGTAGGATTTACAAAGGTTTGATTGAACTGTGGTGATTGTACAAAGGAAGGAATTAGAACGATCAACAAGATTGACCACGTATCAATATTTAAATGGATTTCTTCACTCTTATTTAAATTTCCAGTAATCGTGTTGTTTTTGTTTTAAGGGTGCATATCATAATTAACATATGATTCCACTCCTTGATTGAGTATATTAAAGAGAAAGGAATTTTTTTTTTTTAAATTGCAATTTGTTGTTTGACTTCGACATCATTTGGTATCAGAGAAAATATTTTGGTTGTTTTACAAAATTCCACCAAGAATAGGCGTAGGAATAGGCCGGGGACAACCTGCAGCAAATGCAATTATGCTGGAAGAAGTGAAACATCTTCGTACAAAGATGGAAGCTATGGAAACAGCCCAGAGAAGAGAACCTGATGAAGGAGGTGCTAGTGATGCAGAGGAATCTTCTGAATAAGAAGAAAAAAAGACAATGAAGCAACTAAGGTGTTGAAGATGTTGGTGAAGGCAACTGGAAGACCAAAGGTGGACATACCTATGTATGAGGGAAATCTCAGTGTAGAAGAATTACTAGACTGGATCAGTTCGTTAGACAAGTACTTTGACTTTAAGGAGGTTGAAGACAAAAATAAAGTGAAGATTGTAGCTACTAGATTAAAAGGCCATGTAGCTATTTGGTGGGAAGAATTACAACTATCGAGACAGAGAAAAGGGAAAGTCAATAAAATAATTGGATAAGACGGTGGGCAAATTAAAAGGTAAATTCATGCCCAAGGATTATCAATTAAATCTTTTTAAGAAATTACATAATTTGAAGCAGAAAGGAATGAAAGTGAAAGAATATATGGAGGAGTTCTATAAATTGAATATTAGAGCCAGACATGTTGAGGATGACGTTGAGAAAGTGGCTAGGTATATAAATGGTTTGAGATATGATATCCAGGATGAGATCAATTTATTAAATATGAAGGCAATTTAGGATGCTTATCAGACAACCTTAAAAGCAAAAGAGAAGATAGAGAGGAAGAAAAACTAGAGGAATTGAAGAAATAATTCAGTAAGAGGAATAGGAGCATTTAAATCTAGATTTCAGCACTCCCAGAATGAAGCAAGAGGCTCAAGTAGTAGATCACCATAGAGAGGAGACTCTGGTCGAGGAAGGTTTGTACCTAGAGGTGGAGGCCAAGGAAGAGAAATTTGGTGCTATACATGTGGTGAATGGGGACATGGGTCATGGGACTATCCTCATAATAAATCAACAACTCAGAGAAATGTGAGTGTTTCTGAAACAAAGGAGGAAATTCCTTAGGATACAGGAAAAGAAGAACCACCTAAAGCAGGAGAATATTTATTATTGAAAAGGGTATTTCTTAAAGCAGAAAAAGAAGTAGGAGAGCCAGCTCAGAGAAATAATCTATTCATAACAATATGGAAGTCCAATGGTAAATGTTGCAAAGTGGTAATTGACAGTGGTAGTACTAACAACCTTGTTTCTACATAAATGGTAGACAAGTTAGGATTATAAAATATGGTACACCCTACTCCATATAAGGTATCATGGCTACAAAAAAGGACATTAGATTATTATGACAGAACAATGTAAGGTGGAGATACAAATAGGCACTTACAAGGATGTTATATTATGTGGTGTAATGTCGATGGATGTATGTCACATATTTTTGGGAAGACCTTGGCAACTTGATCAGAAAGCCATACATGATGGCAGAAGAAACACTTATACCTTGGAGAAGAATGGAAACAAACACACACTGCTACCATTGAAGGATGAAGCTGATAAAGGAACACTGGGAAATAGTGTTATGTTGATAAGTGGAAAAGAACTGTTGCAAGAAATTGAAAAATATGAAGAAATGAATTTTGTTGTCATAGGGAGCCCTAGGGTAATTTTGACTTCCACAAACTTAGATGATTTATCTGAAGAAATAAAAATTATGTTGAATGATTTTACTGATATTATTGTGGCTGAGATGCCAAATGCATTATCACCAATCAGGAGTATTAGTCATCACATTGATCTAATACCTAGAGCAAGTTTTCCAAATAAAGCAGCATATAGATTAACTCCTCAAGAAAATGCAGAAGTTGGAAGAGAAGTGCAGGAATTGATGGATAAGGGGTTGGTAAGAGATAGCCTTATTCCATGTGTTTTACCAACAGTATTCAGTCCAGAGAAAGGAGGAGAATGGCGCATGTGCACAGATTCCAAAACCATAAATAAAATCACCATTAGGTATCATTTTCATTTACCTCGAATGGATGATTTAATGGATTGCTTGAGTGGATCAAAATATTTTACTAATATATATTTGAAGAGTGGTTATCATCAGATAAGAATTAGAGAAGGGGATGAGTGTAAGACTGCATTCAAAACAAACAATGGGTTGTATGAGTGGTTAGTGATGCCTTTTGGACTCACTAATGCACCCAACACATATGCACCCAGCACATTCATGAGGTTTATGAATGAATTATTGAAGGAATATGCAAGTAAGTTTTTCAGTTTTTACCTTGATGATATTCTAATTTTCAGTCGAAGTAAAGAAGAGCATATGGAACATCATAAGTTGGTTCTGAAAACTTTGCGGAAAGAGAAACTACTAATAAATTTGAAGAAATGCAGCTTTATGAAAGAAGAGTTAGTCTATTTGGGGTTTGTAGTTTCTAAAGAAGGTCTGAAAATGGACCTAGAAAAAGTTCAAGCAATTTGGAACTGGCCAACTCCAAGAAAAATATTTTAGGTACGAAGCTTTCATGGTCTTGCAAGTTTTTATAGAAAATTTATCAAGACCCTTAGTTAGATTTTTGCACCGATTATTGAAAAAATCAAAGAAACTAATCAACCATTTAAGTGGATAGAAGAAGCAGACCGAAATTTTAAGTTGCTGAAGAAAAAAATTACAAAAAAACCAGTTTTAGCTTTGCTAGATTTTGAAAAAGTTTTCCAAGTTGAAACTAATGCTAGTGGAGTTGCAATTGGAGTATTTTTAAGTCAAGAGAAGAGACCAATAGCATACTTCAGTGAGAAACCAAATGAAGCTAAGAAAAAATACTCATCTATGACAAAGAATTTTATGCCATTGTACAAGCCTTAAAAAAATGGAGACATTATTTGGTACCAAAGGAGTTTGTATTGTATTCTGACAATCATGCATTGCAATTCATAAAATTGAACCAAAAGCATGCCAAATGGGTAGAGTTTATGCAGATTTTTACTTTTGTGATAAAGCATACAAGCAATAAGTTGAATAAAGTTGTTGATGCTTTGAGTAGAGTGAATTTAATCTTGAAGAATTACAAGTTGGTGTTGTAGGGTTTGAAGGAATGGTTGACATGTATAAAAAAGATGTAGAATTTAAGGAAATTTATGCAGCTATACAAAACCCAACAGTAAATAATAGGAGCCAGTGGTTGGATTATCTTATCCAAGGATATTTGTTATTCAAAAATAATAAATTGTGTATTCCTAAATGTTCTATGAGGGAAAAAATAATTAAAGAGAAACACAGTGGAGGCTTTTCTGGACACTTTGGACAAGACAAGACTTTTTCTTAGGTAAATGCTTTTTACTACTAGCCAAAGATGCAAACTGATGTTAAGAGATTTGTTGAGAAGTGCAGGATCTGTCAGTATGCTAAGGGAAGAAGCCAAAATACAAGATTGTAGCAACCATTACTAATACCAAACCGACCATGGGATGCAGTTAGTTTGTATTTTTTTTTAGGTTTGCCAAAAACTCAAAAAGGAAATGACTCCATTTATGTTGTGGTGGATAGATTTTCTAAAATGGCTCATTTCATTGCATGCAAGAAAACTAGTGTTGAAACACATATTGCTCATCTGTTTTTTTAGAAGTTGTAAGGTTACATGTATTTCCTATAAGTATTGTGTCTAATAGGGATACAAAGTTTGTTGGTCATTTCTGGAGAACTCTTTGGAAAAAAATAGGTACCAACCTTAGTTTCAGTTCAGTGTATCACCCTCAAATAGATGGGCAGACTGAGGTAGTAAATAGAAGCCTGGGAAATATATTGAGGAGTTTAGTGTATAAAAATCCTAAGCAATGTTATTTAGCACTTCCTTAGGCTGAGTTTTCTTAAAATGATACTCCAAATCAGAGTATTGGGATGAGTCCATTCCATATTTTTTTTGGGATGAATCCAAGAGGTGTGTATGAACTCAGGAATCTTGGCAAACAAGAGATAAGAAGTGAAAACGCTAAAGAGTTTGCAGAGCAGATGCAGAAACTACAAGAAGATGTTAAAGAAAGATTGCAAGAAAGTAGTGGAAAATAAAAACAGAGAGTTGATACAAAAAGGAAATAAAAGGAATTCCAAGTAGGAGACATAGTCATGTTTTATTTGAGAAAAGAAAGATTTCCTATTAAAACTTACAATAAATTAAAGATGAAGAAGATAGGACCATGTAAAATTTTGAGGAAATTTTCTTCAAATGCATATGAAATAGAATTTCCAGAAGGGATTGGAATATCACCCATATTTAATGTTGCAGATTTGTACCGATACAAAGGAACAGAGGAAGAGCTACAGGAAGACTCTACAACAAAGGAAAACCAGACTTTAAATTGGGAAGAACAAATGCCAAAGACAGTCAAGAAAGAGGTGGAAACTGTTATGGAGAAAAGAGTATCCAAAAGAACCATAGGAAAGGTTTATTTTTAGTATCTAGTCAAATGGAAGGGACAACCAATGGAGGATGCCAGTTGGTTGACAGCAATATAATTACAAAAGTATGGAGTAAATCCTAAAGGTTTGATGAATGCTTCTTTTCTTCCCCGGGAGTCTGATGCGGGAGCATCCGGACTTAGCCAACAATGTGATTGGATGTTCACATGTTGTGGCTAAATATGAGAAGGATAAAAATTGGCCATTAATTTTCTATCTTAATTTTAAATCAGAGAAATTAGTTTGTTGGATTTGTTAGATTTAGGAAATAAAACTAGAAATTGGTTCCTCCCTGCGTGGAGATTAAGCCAAGAACTGAGAAATAGGAATAAATTAAACAGAAATATATTTTAAAAGGAAGGACGTTTTGTATTTTTTAATATAAAATGTGTGAATAGGTGAAACATAAAGATAGAGAGAAAAAATTGTAAAAGAGAGACCGAGAACTGAAAAATCAAGCCACAAAGGGCTAAATATTTGCAATTTATATTTCCAGAAAAAAATATTGAAGTGTGGTGTGGAAAAATCATGTTTCTGGGTGTTGGGACATTTCCAAAATTGTATTTCTGGGTGCTGTATTTTGTTTGAAAACTTTCGAAGATCAATCCCATATACGTTGGTACCATTCTTCTATTTTCTTCGTTTTTATTTAAATTTATCGGTGAAAAAATATTCATCACAGAAATTTGTATTGAGAGTTTTAAATCCTTATATGACTAAATGATTGATTTAAAACGGGGCTATTTATTCATTATAGAACCTTATTCCACACAGAATTGTGTGTGTCGGATGAGTACAACGGTTTTTAAAAAAAATCACAAATGGTATATCGCATGATTTCATAGAGGTATATGCTAATTGCTCAAACCATGCGATACACTCCCAAATGTGACACATAGCATAATGATGGGCTAAGAAAACCAATTTTATCACAAATATTCAAAGTGTTAATTGTCATGTTAGTTTATATGCAATGATCGTCCGATTTGGAAATAAAACGGAGGTGGAGTGCAATGACCATAGGATTTACAAATTTTTGATTGAACGGTGCTGATTGTAAGAAGGAAGGAATTAGAACGGTCAATGGGATTGACCACGTTTCAATATTTATATGGATTGCTTCACTCTTATTTAAATTTCCAGTAATCGTGTTGTTTTTATTTTAAGGGTGCATATCATAATTAACATATGATTCCACTCCTTGATTGAGTATATTAAAGAGAAAGAATTTTTTTTTGCAATTTGCTATTTGACTCCGGCATCAGTATCATGCTTTTTTATTTACTAGGTTTTCTGATTTAAAATACGACTTCATGCCTAAGGGGGAGGAACTAATTTGCAGTTCTTAGCAATTTTTTTCAAAAATCTATCCCCAGGTGGAGCTAGTGTTGTAGCTTTTTCACATTTGTGTTCTTTCAAAAAAATCCAATAAAAAAATTGCAAGAAAAAGGAAGCATAAAATGTGGGATTCTTTAAATTTATATTTTTCATAAGGATTTTATATTTTGTTGTTAGCTTAATGTTGCAATCTTGAATTCATTGTTAATATTCATATCTATTTATAATGGTTGTTCATGCCACATTTACATAAAGTGACAGAAAGATTAAAGAATGTGCAACTTTAAAAGCACATCACCACAAGTCTAATCAAGCTGCATCCATAACTGAGCCCAACGAAATGAATTGAATGAGCGTTATGAAAGGTAGTGCCTGTGAGGGGAAGTTTCAAAAAATATTTGTTCGAGAGATTGAAGGCTCTAATATATCCCAACACCAATCCATAGTATAACCGCTTACCAGCTAAGGTTCCCTCAAGGGTGGTAGGTGAGTTTCATGGGCCTTACCAACAGAAACAAGAGAGCGTGTGAAATCAAGCTAGCTTTCCTTCCACGTTGTTCCCACGTCACCCTATTTCACTCCACATGACTTCCCTATTCCCATGTCACTCGACACATCATCCCTTCATACATTTTTGTATGTATTGTCATAGAAATTGTTTTTTCCTACTCTATCATCTGAGAAACCTCTTTTTTCCCCTGTTTCATCAAATTTGTTCTTTATTTTAACTCTTTTTTCTAGTTTTAATTGCAATGACACCATTCTGAAGAATCCAAGTATTTACAACATTAGGTTACCTTCATTTTGCATCAAACAACAAAATTCGAAATGGCTAAAAAAAATTATTTATCTGGGTCGTCTACTGATATACCTTTAATGGCCACGAAAATGGATATTTTTTATTCCGTTTGTCACCTAAATTTAATGAATATTCATCAAAACTTGTTGGTTTGTCAAGATGAGTTGAAAATATCCTTATGGGTAGTAAAATCCGGTCTTGGAACTGCAATTATCCCCCATACATACCCTTTCCCTAAATTTGTCAGTCGACTTACCTCATCCTTGTATCCCTGAAATTTTTATGTCATTAACTCAATGGGTGAAAATATTTTGCTGGTCTCCTCCTTGTTAATATGTCAAGCTTTAGATTTCCCAAAGTGAGACAACTATATGAAATTCACCAATGAATATCTTTTATATTTGTATCAAAGCCTTTTTTCAGAGGATAGAAACAAATTGTTTAGTCACATTTTACCTCCCAATTTTGTGCTTTCCCTAGAAATCACAAATTTCCATATAAATTAATTTTCTAAGAATTTCAAGCCAATTATGTTTGTCATTATGGGTGTTTTGGGAAGAGATGATACCTCAGTCATTGATTTTCAAGACCTAGCATTTTTCTATCCCATGGTGCAGCCTAATGTTGTGTTTTATATCCCTACTTATTGGGAGCATTCCATTAACCTTCAACTTATAAAATTCAACATTTACTGATGCTCTAGGTTACCCCCTTTAATGGTTTACATATTTCTATATGCACATGTGGATCAGTTCATGGATTTAGGTCTAAACATTGTTGATTCAAATAAGAAGAAACAAAATGTTGTGAATTGGAATGACATTGTCATATGCAAAGGAAATAATGATGGTTTCACCTACTATATTGTTTATTTCATGTCAATAGTGTACAAAATTATAAACAACATATATGATCCCAAAATTCTTCTTACAGTTGAGTAGTGAACTGAAGGTTGGTGACTAGTATTTATTTGAATAACATGTAGAGATAAGGTTGTATGGTGCAAAAATCCCACCATATAAGCTTCCCATTTTGGTGCCAATGAGGATTTTTACCCTAGAATTCATCAAGAAGACTTTGAATGTGGATCAATTCCACTTTTTTCCAACCAAAAAGGGGTTTTTGTTCAAGTTTCCTAGAATGGTAGGCCCATTCATTATAAATATTAACATGAAATATACAAAGGAGATTGAGAGTATGATGCAAAAGACAAACTTTTAGCAGGGGGAGAACTGAAACTATGATCCACACCAAATAATTTCTAAAATGATGCTAGAAATATCATGTTCCTCGTACATTCATGAAGAAATACCAGAAATATAAAAATTATAAATTTAGGTATGGAGGAGTCACAACATGGTATGGGTGTGGAAAACCCTCTACCTACAAAGAAGGGATTCAAAAGAATATTGTAGATATCATGGAATTTGACAGGGAAAGTTCTCAGACCAGCAAGAAATAAAAAACTCATGGGGGAGAGACAAAGTTTTCATAGCTGATAGAGAAGCCTTCAAGCAATGATGTATTCCAAATGCAATTGGGAGGTATAAGGTGTGTACCCTTATCTCCAATTCCCAAAGAAGAGAAGTTTTATTCCTTGAATACTTTGAAGGAGAAATTTATAATTTCAAGGTAAAGAGTAATATCATGACACAATTATAAGCTCAATAAATATTTTTCTATCATACTAGGCTCCTCTAAGCCATGGACATTGAGAGGAACTAGTTGAAATTGTATTTTACTCATCGAGTCTCCCCATCCATTTCTTCTGGTGTGGATTTCAGGACTCTGAATATTTTTGTCAATACCAAATATATTATGCTACCAAATGAAATAAATCTACAGAGGAAAACATGAGATATAATTTACAATGAACTTACTAAGACTTCCTTAGCAACAAGTAAGGTAGAGGCACTTCTGGGAAAAGTGATAGATTAGTTGAAGCTTGAAAAGGAAAATTGCATAGCTCATCATACTTAGAATGAAAAGTATAAGAATTTAATTATTAATCTTCGAGTAAATATAGAAGATAAGACAACTATCCAAACCCTGACTCAAAGTAAGGAATCTGAGGTTCATACTTTAAGGAGAAAATTGAAATTTCTTGTTGCATTGAATTATGCAAGGAGTTATTTCTCTGGAATCCTTTGTCTAAAAGTATTACCAGACAACAAAAAGAAGATATCTAGAGGATAGATATATAGATATCAACCCAATGCTTGCAAATCCATGAATGGTTTTGAGCTCGATGAAGAATTTAGGTGCTCTACTCAAACAATCTATTTCGTCCATACTCTATCTCAATACCTTCACACAATCAAAAACATGCAAATACAACACGTGATCTTTCTCATAAGATAATTATCTCAAAAAACCATAGATATAATACTAAGATATCGGTGCAAATATGTCTATACAAATAAGGAAAATGAATTTCTATTAATCGAGAAGAAAAATATCAGTGTACCTTCGCTCAAGGCATCCTCTCCAAAAACAAGTAGATTCTCTCCATTACAAAAGTAAAAATATTGACTCTAGCATCATAACCCTCATAAGATTTGTCTCTATCGAAAATAATCTAAATTTGACACATAAACGAGGTATACCCAAGACTCAAGATCTATGATTATAGCCTGACCCTCTCAAGTAGTCTAGTGTAACTAGGATGAAGGTGGATGAATATGGATGCTCATGGCCGTGATAACTTATGGAAACTTCTTGATGATAATCCCTAACTAGCTCTAATAAGTGATGATTTGAATTTATATCCTAGGAACAATGAAACTCTAGAAGGATTCCTTACTCATGGGCATAGAACAGAGCGGAAACAACTATAGTCACTCCCATAAGGTGGCCCTGGGAGTGACTGAAGAGGTATAGCAACTATCATAAGGTCATAATCCATGCGCCTGGATGTCATGACTCAAAAAATAAGGTGTAGGGCCTAGGTAAAAGGTCAAGCAACATAATGTCTCAGAGGTAGTAACCCTAGCGAGAAATATTGTTTGATAATAGATGCCCCCTAATATATGACGTCAGAAGAGAATATGATGGCTGAAATACATTATGAAAAAAATCAAAGGTGAAAGTAGGAGCGAGGAGACAAAGCGAAGAAGTCAGATCATAGGACACTGAAGCTGACCATTCATCTGTGATGATAACATCCTCGAGGCAGGCATACCAATGCTCTGTCATAAGAAGATATTGAACATGGCTGCCAAAAGATACACTACAGATCCATGCCATGAAATGCTAGAACATTGCCACGAAAAAACATACATAGTGATCCATGTGACTCATTAAATAGAACATAGTCAATAACAAATACAATGTGGATCTATGTCATAGTATACATTGGTAGGAATATGGAAACATGAAATAAAAATAAATGTTTAAGATATCCCTCAAAGTACATAAATAATACATAAATCCTATGCAGTCTAGGAAGGATGCCATTTAAGAGTGAGATGTTCCTAAGGCAGGGTCTTGGACATAACCCCGATGGTACAAATCTAAACCACGCAAATAAATGAGTTGATCTAGAGCATGGAATAAACCACCTAATTAGCAACCAATGAGGTAAACCAGTAACAGAAATGAGGCAATCCACCGATGAGGTAAATGGACCACAAGGTACCTACTACAATCCACCAAGTGTGAATAAAGGAGTTGATGTTAAACACCTGTGAACTCAGCTAATCAAGATCCAATGATGTAAACACATTTGCAATCACGAGGAAGCCTTCCACTGAGGTCCGCAAGCTCCAAGGTACGATTGGTTCCTAAATCAATCTCTTGGATAATGAGATGAAATCAACAAGAGAATATCGGTCAAAGGAGTGCCTTAATGTATCCCCCATCAATCGACACAAAACAAACCAGGATCATGTAAAATATGGATGAAGTCATGAGATCATGAAGTACAACTGACACAAGGATGGTTGAATCAAAAAGGTCAATAGGCTATTTCAGATGGTTGAAACAAGCTAAGAATTCCCTTGAACACAAAGTGGCATGAGATCAAAGTGACTTGGTAGAAATACTAATGAGAACCATTTTATATCATGCAACAACAGAGGAGGCATCAAGGCATGCTCCATATTACTGGAAGAGTAATGAGCCAGAGGAGTAGACAAACAAAAATGGATGATACGACTCCTAGGAAAGCTAAAACCCAACTATGAGATAAGGAAATAGACAGGTGCCATGTTCAAGGGAACACAAAATATGTTTCCATTTGATGAATAATAGAAATAAATGTTCCCTCCCTTCTATTTTTATAAATTCCTTTTTCGTAAATTTGTCCCCCAAGCCCAAAAAAGAGATACACATATACAAGGGAGAACCTCCTAGCTAGAGTAGACTAGAGTATTCATTTTTCCTAACTAGTCTATCCCAGTCCAGAAAAGGGTTAAAATTATACTGGGTTGATGACCCTTCAAGTAATTTTACAAGCATGAAGGAGACAAGTTCACTCAACAAAGTTTTCTAAATTAAGGATTATGAAAATAGATTAAAGGAATCTCCTCCTAGAGGAATGATTGGTATATACAGGATAGAAACTTGTTGAAGTAATGATGGACTTGCTCATGACATAAAAAGGATAAGATGTTGGCTAATAAAACCACTCATGAAAATGGTTCCTATAGGAAAGGGTAAAACACCAAGTGTAGGACGATGATAGGATAATAATATGATGATGATCGAAGAGAGAAACCAAGGCTCAATCTACATAAGTAGGCTTATGAAAAGTGGAAATCACAAGTGATAAATTGTGGAATATTCTTGGCGTATAGCAAGAAATATGACAAAGAAGAGGACATGAGGCTCAAATTATAAGTCATGTTGGGTCAGAAGGAGGGATTCCTAGAGACAGATAAAAATTACTTCATAGATACCAAGAAGGAAAAGAGGTGATAAACTAGGGCATCCATGATTAGGTAAGATCTACTGCCAAGCTATGAGGTGCATAAAAGAGAGTGGCTAAAGTCGCAACTTGACGGGGTCATACCTAAGGCATAAATATGGCATTGACGGTCAATAATGCATCAGAGATGGTGACCTACCCCTATATGCCTGGAAAGGAATCATACCTTAGGTCCAATGGATGTCACAATACAAAATCCACATTATCGTGTAAAACCCATCTAGACAAACTAGACACATGGTTAAATCACATAATGAAAGAAAAAAGAAGGATAAGGTAAAACAAGACTATATTTTTTTATTTTTTTATTTTAGTTTTCTATATATATTTGGATTTTTGGCATAAATATGGCATGAGAAATACTTGCATCACACACCAAAAAAAAAAGAGATAAAGGATCACACTCCTATGTACAATATGTACAAGTGAAACACAATCTGGTAAGTAAGGATAAGGTGTTCCCATAGCTGGGCATAGGCCAAGGGTTTCTATATTTGAACTCATTGAGGGTAAGGGGACCATATGGCTCATTAGTATGGAGCCATGCCAAAGGAAGTCAAATTTCCCAATCCAGAAAGATTGAACATGTCAGGGGAATTCTAACATAGTCAAATTTTCAAAATTAACCTGAGGACATAAGGGAGGATTAAGGCATAAAGGAGGTACACGATGCTTGTCGACAGATGCAGAGGAGTTATAAAATTCATTGGCAAGTTTGTAATTAGAATCCCAAGACTTGACTTTGTCCAAGGGTGGCACTTCCAAGGATGGACAAGGATATTCCCCCTAGGTCTATTCAAAATTTATGTTGCCACACTCTACTTGTTCTGAATCGAAGAGATACCCAACACTCAAGCTCTCTGAGTCTATCCGAACCCTATCAAGTAGTCTAGTATAAATAGGATGTAGAGAGCTCCTAAGAGGATGAATGTGGATGTTTAAGATGAAAAGAAGTTATGGAAACTTCTTCATGATAATCCCTCGACAACTCGAATAAGTGATGAGTCGAACTAATCTCCTAGGAACCATGAAACTCTAGAAGTTTTCCTCAGTCAAAGGCACAAAACAAAGGGGAAAAGACTACAGTCTCTTCCATAAGGTGGTCCTCCGAGCAATTGAAGTGGTATAGTCACTCTCATAATGTCATCATCCATGCGACTGGATGTATTGACTAGAAAAAGCAGGTCTAGGACCTAGGTAAAATTCCAATCAACATAATATCTGAGAGATAGTAACCCTAGGGAGAAAAATAGGTTAATAATGTTGTCTGCAAAAAAACATGTATAGACTCGAGAGTTAGATCGCGTGGAAAAGGAGAAAGATATATTGATTAATGAATTTTTGAATAGGAATCAAGAAGTTGCAATCCTCAAAGACAAAAATGGTGAATTTCTACAGAAAATGGAAAAACATGTTTGCACAATTGTAGTAAAACCTAATTCATAGGACCCAACTCATAAGTTAACTAGATTCATGAAAGAGTTGAAAATATCAGAAAGTGAGATGAATAAGTTGCATAATGATCTAGGTGACTCCAAGGAGATGCTGAAACACAAGGAGAGGCAATTAAACATTCTAAGAGAGACTAAAAATCATAATAAAATAAAATATCAATCATCATGTGATGAGGTCAAGGATTAAAAGAGAATCTTAAAGGAAACGTGTCCTTGTTCTAAGCAAGGGGAATTATATGGGGTGACATAATACAAGAAATTAGAGTTAGCTAGGATCATATGATTGTCATAGTTGAATAAAAAGAAATGATTAAGGCCTATGAAGTGATTATCAACACAAATAAAGATCATGTACAAGAAGGTGCACAACTGGAAAAAATATCATTAATTGTTTAAATGCCAAATCCTCCAAGGAAATCAGTGTAGTGGACATTTCAGACAAGACAAATGTGGTATTGGAAATAAATAAAATGGCCAAGAGAAACATGTATAGAAATAAGGCAAAGAAAAGTTTAGAGGAAGTCATAGAATCAATAACATCCTTTAACTCTAATTTTGACAAGAGGATCAGAGCAAGGCTGCCAACATGTTGGGATTACGAAGAGAACCTTCTGTCTTGGGAGTAGTATGAAATGTTTCTAATGGAAGATAAAAGAAAAATTAACTCCTCGTGTGAAAACATTGTAGTGTTAAAGGGAGAAAAAATTTTCAACGACTTGCAAATGGACTTTCAACTGTTGTGGTTATTTAATACTTTATTCACTAATAAACCAAGCTACACCAAATTAACAAATTTGAGGATGGCCTACAATAGGATGCTTTAGTGCCTAGGGCCTGATATAATGATTTGGAAGAAGTGTCAAAATATTTCCATACCACTAAATATTTGATTCGTTGAGCTTAGGAACTCATCAAATGCAGAAGAAGCATCGATAGCACAAGAGTCCTAAATTTCAAAATAATATGTTTTTGGAAAAATTTTAAAAAATTGTATTTTATAATTTTGTAAAAGTATGGAAGTTTTTTTAGCTTTTGGAATGTTTTAAATGAAGTATTTTATAGGTAGTTAAGGCAGTCGAAATTTTTCATAACTACCAATAAATGTAAATTTTCTTTAAAATTAGACCAAGGTACTAATTTTTGGGTTCCAAATTTAAGCATCGAGATTAAAAAAAAATGTGTGATGTACAAATTTTCTTGGAGAGTCAATAAATTGTTTCATATGATTCCATATGTGTGTTGATTATAGCATGTTGTTTTGTCTCTATAAGACATTTATTATGTCGTTCCTCCAAGGAAAAATGTGTGATAAATTTTGTGTTTCCTTGTCATTAACATATTTATGGATGCTTTGATAATAACATAGAGTATGTGTATAGTTTATTTAATGAAACCTTAAAATCCGCTCCACATTTTTCATCACTTCATCTTCTTACATTTCATTATTAAAACTAAGGTTTTGTGTAACAGATTTTGTCTCATCCCTCTCCATTGAATATTTTTCCTCATTATTTTTTCCTACCATAGCATAAATTCAATAAGTTGTACTCACACACATCTTGGCCATCTTGAAGGGTTTTTTCATTTTCTCCTAGAACAGGATTAAATTACATTTTAAGGAAATGTCTCTCGAAAATATTATTTACAATCACAAAAGAAAATATTCTTACATATATAGGGTATATGTCCTAGGCACTGGCCTCTTGTCAGCCAAGGGTTATCCCTAATGTTACAACATACTTGATGGATAGATTGTTGAATTGTTCACCCATTTTTTTGATATTATGGGGGATTATTTCTTGTAGATGGTAGAATAATCTTGCATTTATGGATACATATTTGGTACACTCAATTCCACTTTCATTTCCCTCATTCCCAAGACCTCCCATATGACTTATTTTTCTGAACTACACCCTATTTCCCTTTGCAAAATCTCATATAAAATTATTTATAAGATTATTTCCATGAGGTTAAAAAATACTCTATCTAATTTCATTTTCTTGGAACAGTTTGGCTCCCTTTCAAATTGACAGATTCAAGATGTTGTTGTTATTGCCCATGAATGCCTTCATACCATACACACCAGAAAATGAGAAGCATTGGTCATGAATTTGGATCTGCATAAGGCGTATGAAAGTGTGGATTGGTCCTTTTTAAGAACTATTCTCACAAAGATTGGCCTCTCTTTTGAAATGTTTCTTAGATAGTGGCATGTGCTACTTCGGTCTACTATGTACTCTTGGTCAATAATGTTCCTTCAAAAATTATCTAGCTTTGCGAAGGGCTTCGACAAGGATTCTTTGTCTCCCATTTTATTTTTACTATCATCATGGATGATCTTAGCTACAAAATTGTAGAGGCTGGAAGGGGCAGTTTCTTTCAATACATTTAGGTATCTAGAGAGGTCTCTATCTCACACCTATTTTTTTTAGATGTTGTTCTCACTTTGGTCACGTTTCTTAGTCATAATGGAATGTTATACATTCCATCTTCACCAGGTATGGTGTTCCTTCGGCCTTATACCCCAATGGTGACAAGTCTATTCTTAGTTTTTCATCTCATGATGTTGCTGAGATTGCTAACATTTCCAATTTATTTGATGTTTTTGTGCTCAGTATTGAGGAGGGTTTCACATATATAGGTTTCAACCTTAAACCCAATAACTACAGGCCTAGATATTGGCATTAGCTCCATGAAAAATTCAAGAAGTGTGTATCCTCTTGGTCACATCAATGACTCTCTTTGGGTGGAAAGTACATGGTCATTGAGGTTTTTCTCCAATAGATATTAGTTTACTGTATGCATCTCTTCATGATTCCCTCGAATATCATCCATCATATTAATAACACCATTGCATGTTTCTTATGGTCAGGGGCTAAGGGAAAATACAATTTTCACCTTGCCTGTTTGGACTCCATCACCTTTGATAAGTAGTTTGGGGGTTGGGTTTTACTGAATATGAAAATGTTTGTATGGGTGCTCCTAACCAAAATTTTATGGAGGGTCTCTTTTTGCTTAATATTTTGGAAGGAAATTATTATTTATAACTATTTCAACCACATGTCCTTGGTCAAATGGTATAGAAGGGGAGGGTTACATAAGCAAGTCGTTTTTGTGAAATCTACATTGGTCGTTTGATCAACCAGAAAAAGTATTTCTTGCCATTGATTATATTTATGGTTTCAGTTGTAATCATGCTCTCTCATGGAGTATCATTAGTATCCTACATGCAAAGGGTTATAGTCATTTCTTTTCTTCTTTTCCATACCAAATCTAGAAAGAGGCAAATGAGATCAGACTCTCGGGTACGGATGTGCTCCAATCAAACCAATTTCTTACTAATCTTCATATGGCACATTTGGTTTTAAGTCGAGTGTTGATACTTTATCTTCAAAAGGCTCCAATTTCCCTGGAACAGTCTTGGTATCCAATATTTAAAATCATATTTTTGATCACTCCAATCAATTGTTTATCATAAATTATTACCGGAAAGCATGGAAATGACATATCGTTTTGAAAACTATTAGTTTCTGATGCCTAGCTTGGAGAAATCACACACTGACATGGGATAACCTTGGCAAGAGGGGAATTTTAGGACATGGTTGGTGTTCCTTTTGTAAAGAATCTTAGGAGAATTCCATGCATTTTTTTTTACAGTGTCCCTTTGTTATTGATGTCTGGATGGAGATATTGTATTGACTTAATCTCCCTCCATGACGGTCTTTCTCTTCACTCAAAGAATTCTTTTAGTGATGGTTTCAGAAGCAAGGGAGGTATAAAATTATTCCTTTATTCATTACATGGGGAGTTTGGAAGGCTTGGAAATTGATGATTTTTTAGGGGAATTCTATAAACATTTCACAAATCTATATAAATATCCTTGGTTGGTTGGAGTTTGTACAACAATTGAACCACACAGTTAAGGTTCTTAGGGGATTGGGGAACCCTCTTGCAGTATATCTAGATGGGTTTTTTAATGGTTCATCCCAATCTTACCTTTGCTATTGCGGGGCAGTTCTTATGCTTATTTTGTAGAGGCATGTTGGAACGGGGGTTCCTAGCCCTATTTTTGTTCAAGTTTTGTAATATTTTTGTACTATTTGGTCTAGCGGAGGGGATTTGGGGAGGGTCAAACCCCCAATGGATTTTAATGAGTCAAAAGGCTAGACCTAGGGTCCGCAAACCATGGTTTGCAAACCATACGATAGCGCAGGCTAAGGTGTTATAAATAGACGAGTAGACCAAGTATGGAGGCAGGCTAAGATTGATTGATGCTAGTTGTGAAATTTTGAGGTCTGTTTTTTGTTGTAATTGGGTAAGGACTCTAGCTACTTTATGCACAGAGATCCTCAGTCTTGCTATGTCCGGACCTCGCTTGCTGTGTGCAAGGGTTGGGAATTGGGTTTGTAAGTGGATTTTGGAGCTAATGAATATAAATCAGTTTGATCGCATCTATGTGTTATACATTGGTTGTGTTCCTGTTATTATGGTGATTTAGTTTGTTAATATGTATTAATACGCATGTGGATGTGAAGATATTACTAAGATATGATTAGTAATAGTTGCTTATTTATGATATTAGTGGGTTTGTGAAATTCTCATTCTACACGTATACTATTAACGATTCTGCGATAAGATTCCCTCTGTGCAAGTCTGATAGATCTTAAACAAGGCCACCTCCATTAAAATCACCTTTCTCTCAAGGTGCGGAAACCTAGTTCCAACACCCTCCCACACTACTTCAGGTGAGACCTTGGCCTATGCAAGTAGGTCATTTCCAAAAGGGCTAGTAGTATAGGGGTTTGTTGGAAAACCTTAAATTCAAAATTGGGTTAGGACCCCTCAAGCTAACAAATGGTTCTGTTACTGGCACCGGGAGAATTTTGAGAGAAATAAGTTAATGCCACGAGGTCATTGGTAGCCAAAGAAGTCTGAGCTTGGAGACTGGTTCGAGAAACAGATCCATGAATTTTCTTTAAAAGAGAATCGAAGTACAAGGTAGACTACCGAAGAGTGGAAAAACAAGTATATCTTTACTGAATTGTATGAGATTCTCTTTGTAACCTTCACACACGAACTACAGGAGTGGTTAGCAAGGTTAGCGGAATTCTAGACCTGCAGAAAGGACAATCAAGTTACGCAGTGGACTCCTGAATTAATTGAATAGCTAGAAAGAGTTGATAAAAAAATCACCTGGACTGTGGACCACTGGGTGGACAGTGTCTTGGGAGGATTTTTAATGGAATTCGTGGTTGATCAGTTCGTATATTATTCTGAAGCTGAGTGGAGGTTCTTGAAAGGGTTCCGAGGTAAGTTTTTGCAAACATTACCGCTACTAATTAAGATACTATTGTGCGAAAAAGGTGTGTTATGTAGTCACACAATGTGAATGACCTACGATCAGAATGAAAGTACAACACGAAGCGGTAAATATTACAGGGTTAACCAAGAAGGGGACAGATTGGTATATAGTCCCCTAAGAGAGCCGCCTACGCACATAGGAACAAGTTCACCGATTACCCCACTCTCAAATCCGCGCAAGGGCTAGAACTCTCCTACCCCACCACCACCACCAGAAATGACATGGCCACTCACATGAAGCTACCTACCTTTAAGGGTGTGGAGGACGAGGACATGGACCGATTTTGGTTCATAGTAGAATCAATATGGATTGTGTAGAATATCGATAGTGATGCTATAAAAAGGGCGCAACTATCCCTAGAGTTTGAGGGAAGAGCCTTGGATTGGTTCATGGGGTACGTCGGCCAGCATGCAGATCCATCGATACAAGAAATTAAGGACACCTTAAAACAACAGTTTCGAAAGCCGAAGTCCTACTCTCAATTAGTGATTGACTTGAAATATTTATGACAGGGACCTACAGAATTAGTATGGGAGGCCAATCAGCAGCTGAATAAAGTTATTAGGGATGGGGATTTTAAGTACGAAGATAGACAGCACAAATAATGGTTCATTGCCATGCTATTACCACACCTGCGTGGGCCTATGGGCTAGCAGACGATTGATACACAAGAAAATGCCCTGGAAATTTCCATGAAGCTAGAAGATGTGCCAAGGGATGATGCTGAGTTCGGGGTGCAGTAGATCCAGGGCTAGTTGGAGGTGATGCACCTGGAAATCCATAATCTACGAAAAGAACAAGGAAAAGAAGCTAGTAGAAAAATTTGGTGCATAGGGTGCAGGGTATCAAGTCACACCAAGGATCAATGCCTTATGCTATTAGATTACATGAAGGCTGAGGGACCTAACCCGTTACGCCCCAAAGAGGTTGCAGGATCAATCAACCCCACGTTATGTTGCACAGACTGTCGAGTAGTTATATTGCATGATAAAAACCACTGACCCCGACTCGGTGCATATGTCCCAGAACCAAAGCAATAGCGGTGCAGATTCTTCTCATCTGTAGGACATGATGAGAAAAAATTTCAAACATATGATTTAATGGTAGATAAATGAAACCTGTATAGGGTACAAGCTGACCCTTCTACACCACTATCTCCCTCTAGACGAGGAGGCTCCCCAGCACGAGGCCAAGGGGGGGAAGATGTGGAAGCACAGGACGAGGAAGAGGACAACTAATATGTTATAACTGTGGAGAGGTGGGACACTTCGCAAGGGACTATCTGAACCTTGCACAGAAATCTTGCAGATATTGCAGGAAGTTGGATCATGTGATCGAATATTTTCCTCTCCTCATAGCGAAAATGCAGGAAAAACAAAAAACAATAACGCAGAATGTGCAAAGGGTTAAGGAAAAACCATGCTATGAGGGGCCCAGTATCAACATAATTACACATAGTGGCATGGCCATAGGAGGAGCTGAGGAAAAAGCCACAGCCGAACCACTTATCAGAAAAGTCGTTGACAAAAGGGAAAGCCTGGACTTACAAAAAGAAAAAGAAACCTTCCTTGAAGTTGGGAAAGAATTTACCAAAAAAGAGGTGCCCACCTCCAAGAACCCAACAGACCTGAAAGTAGAAGAAGAAGTAAAGTCATTCCTACAGGCATGTATGAAATTACTACATGACCAAAAGGTAATCAAGAACCTCCAAGCATTGATCGCCAACTGTGCAGAAAATATTGCCCCACCCACAGAAGTAAGAGATGTCAACAAACTTTATAAGCATAAGAATAGGACTAGTCAAGAAATGTGGCTAACTGCACAGATAAGAGATTATGAAATGGATCACGTCATCCTTGATCTAGGATCTGATGCAAATGTCCTGCCTAAATAGACTTGGCAGAGGATGGGAGAACCCAAGCTGTAATGGTCTACTATAGAGCTCTGCATGGCGAACCAACAGAATATCATATCGTTAGGGAGGCTATTAAAGGTTATGGTAGACATCATGGAATTTAAGGCATACACATACTTTGAGGTGATTCAAATTGTAGATGATGCGGACCCTTACATTGCACTCTTGGGTCTAGATTGGGCTATTGACATGGGATGTATTATCAACTTAAAAAGGCAATCCATGTTTTTCAAAACAAGGGTACGTGAGTAATAGTTCCTCTAGATCCGACAGAGGGAAAGCAGTATACAGAATCAATGTGTGAAGGGGATTATGTTGACCAGATATACAAGCTAAATGCCCAGAATGGAGATTGGATCGACCCTACTGTGGATGGCGTGCTTTGATGGGAGAAGGAAAACGAATGTATCTCTGACTCAGACGGAGAGATAGAAAATTGGCAGAACTGGTTGCATGATGTATCTACGATACGATGCCTGAGGATCACAAAGAGCTTCCACTGCATCTCCTCAAAGGTAATAGTGTTGCCTTATTTTGATGATTATGGTAGTGTTAAGGAATTTCTTAAAGCATTCGAAGCAAAAGTCCAAAGGGAATGGAGGATGTGGGCGCTTAACCTGGCTTGCATGCGACCACTGCGCGGTGGTGGGAAAATCATAAGGGGACTTTCTAGGATTTGGAGGAATGTCACAGAATGGTGATCCTAAGATTCGAACCTCTAGTCAACCTACCTATGGAGATTTTCCTCGGCCGCGGGGACCCGCTCCAGCGCTTGTCGGTATGGATGGAAGCATAGTGTGAAATGAATTGGGAGGAATGGGTCCATATGTTTATCCATGCCTTGGGACCTATCCCCACCACGTGGTATTTGGATGTAGAGCTACACCAACGTACTTGCCATTGGGATACCATGAGGGAAGCTTTTTTGGGGACGTTTGGCTTGATAGGCGAGACTAAGAAATTAGACGAAGCTCTATAGGACATAGATGCTCTAGTATTTGATGACTCGCACCCTTACATAGAATGTGGGGAACCAGCTTGGGCTGCATAGATGCAGGATATTTCCAACTGTCAAAATCTATCAGTGGAAGAGTGTGACAAGGACCCACGAAATATCACTATCCCGAAGTATGAGCGTGAACACACAGTTGCTAGACCCCCATTATAAGCAGTGGACATCACTAAGCCTCTCAAATTAAAGGAAGTCAACATTGGAATGGAAACACAACCCAAGATGGCTAGAATTTTGGATTACTGGGATGATGATACTGTTGGAAAACTCGTGGAAATGCTCACTGAATATCAGGATCTATTTCCCACAAAATTTTAAAATCTCATAGGTATTGTTGGGGACCTGGGCATCATTCGGATCACCTTAAAACATGATACGTGTCTTGTCAAGCAGCGACCTTATCGATTGAACCCCAAATATAAGTAGAAAGTCCGAGACGAGATCGATAAAATGATAGTCACCGACATCATCGAACTAGTGGAACAATGTGATTGGGTAATCCCTATGGTGGTCCAAGAAAAGAAGACGAAATGGGAAATAATAATCTCCGTAGACCTTTGCAAGTTGAATGATGCCTGCATGCATGATCCTTTCCCTAAACCATTCTCTGATGAAATTCTTGACAGTGTGGGAGGTCAGGAAGCCTACTCATTCACCGACGGGTTCTCAGGCTACCATCAGATCATAATCGCACCCAAAGATCACAAAAAAACTACATTCGCAATCGAATGGGGATATTTTCAATACACCATCATGCCCTTTGGGCTCAAGAATTCCCCTGCCATCTTCTCATGAGTAGTGGTGGCAGTATTCAAGGAATTCATTCAAAAGTTATTGGAGGTATAGTTTGACAATTAGATAGTGTTTGGGTTGGTAAAGAAGCACATATCAAATCTGCGCATGATTCTCGATGCCTCTAGAAAGCACCAAATCTCCCTAAATATTAAGAAGTGCATATTCTGTGTACCCTTCGGGATCTTGTTAGGACATGCGGTTTGTCGGCAAGGATTGATGGTTGACCCAGACAAGGTGGTAGTGATCATCAATTTAGCAATCTCTAAAACTGAGAAGCATTTGTGATCCATCCTCAGGAACACTAGATACTATAAGAAGTTTATCCAAGGATACGCACTGGTCATGGCACCAATGGAAAAAATGCTAAAGAAGGACGTATCTTTTTTCTAGGACGAGGATTGTCAAAAGAGTTTTGAGATGCTCAAGGAAAATAAGGTCTTTGCACCTATCCTCATAATTCCTAATTGGGCAAAGGTTTTTCATGTCCATGTGGATGTCTCAGGGATTTCCCTGGGCACAGTCCTCACGCAGCCTGGGGAGGGGGATATTGACCACCCGGATGCGTTTTCTAGTTCGAAACTATCTAGCACAAAATGTTATTACTCTACTACTGAACGCGAGGGACTAGCCATGGTGTATACCCTACAGAAATACCGACACTATATACTAGGAGGGCACTTCAAGATGTTCACGGATCATTCGGCTCTAAAGTACCTAGTCAGTAATCCTGTGTTGGGGGGGGGTGGGGGGGGATTTGCCGATGGTTACTACTATTTTAGGAGTATGATTTTGAGATAATTGTAAATCCTGGGAAACTGAATGCTAGTCTAGACCACTTGTCCTAAATCGAGAGTGGCAAAGAGCCAACTAACCCAGAAGAGGGCTTGCCCGATGTGAAACTATTTTCTATTAAGTTTATTGATGACAACTTTGAAGATATTATTCACTTCGTAACTGTGGGGAGGGCGCCTACAGAATACTTGGTACAACAGAAAAGAGAATTGGTCACCCGTGCCGCGGACTTCACCATCATTGTGGGCCAATTGTACAAGCTAGGAGCTGATGAGGTATTACGAAGGTACGTACTGGAGCATGAAAGACCATCCATTTTAGCAGAAGCCCATGGAGAAGTGGCAGGTGGTCACTATGTCGGAAAAGAAATTACACAAAAAATAGTAAGGGTTGGGTTGTGGTGGCCCACACTGCATAGCGACTCCCACATATACTATAAATCCTATGATGCATTCCAATAGACAGGTAGACCTTCACGCTAGGATGATATGCCCTTGCAACCATAGACGGCCCTACAGGCATTTAATAAGAGGGCCATTGACTTTGTAGGGCCCATTAAACCCCCCGGTAATAAGACAGGTGCTCGATATATCATTACGACCACAGATTATGTTACCAGGTGGGCCAAGGCTGCAGCTTTCAAGGACTACACTGTGGACATGGCGACGCACTTCATTTTTGAGAATATCTTAACTAGGTTTGGGTGCCTAGGGTCCTGATGAGCGATAGAGGTGTTAGCCATCAATATTTTTCACCTGTTGTTGATGACTAGATTCCTAGCTGGGTTTTCTAGAAGTTGATCTCCATATGTCAATTTTCCATCTAGAAAGCCGCCAAATTTTTTTTTTCTTTCCTAGCCCTACCTGTCAGCCTATAATCAGAGTAATCTTCAGTTTTAAATTCATGTCTTGTTTCAGCAAAATATCCCCGTCTATAGCTGTCTTGGTCTTGCTGGTCTACTATCATTTTCCCCTTGGTTCTCATGAAACTCACTATCCAATGTTTGACAAAGTGTCTCCTTTCCTATCCTTGATCTTCTTGTCAAACACAATCAGGATCAATGAAAGTTGCCCCTAAGTTAGGTAGTGGCGCTTTAGAGAAATCCCTTCCTTGACAAAAATAGCCTGAGCTAGAATCCTTTGTTCAATACCAACCAACCCTGAATTAGCGCTTAATCTGCAAAAGCAAACATTGATATACCCCTAGGTCACGCCACTAAGAGGTCTTTTTATCTCAGTCTGGAAGAAATTCTACAAAGATCTAATACAGAAAGAGATGAGCATGTGCACAGTCTAAAGGAATATGCTTAAGATTGGGAAAAATCTCCATAGAACACTAAAGGATCTTTTAATGTTTCAAAGTCATATTGTTTGCATCTATGCAGGGGGAAAATTGAATGACAAACAGTTTCCAGACAAAAGCAAAGAGACAGTCCAAATAAGTCTCTCATGTTGAAGGAATTTTCCATCATTAAGTAGATGGAAAGACTGAAATGAAAAGAGAGCAGGAGTACATATTTCAAAAGTCAAAAGTTGTCCAAAAAGGAGAGATATATATTTCAAGGAAAGATGACACAATTTTGGAAATAGATGAAATATCATGACTATGATGACCTCCTTTAAAATAGTAGATGATTAGAAAGGCATGACGTAGCCTCCTTCATGAAAAAGCAGAGGGCCAACATATTTTTAAAATGATTTCAGGGCTGTTGTAGGCCACCTCCTTCCAAAAGATAAAACAAAGGATGCATCAGCAGGTTTTAAAGTGTGCTTGAGTATTTTTCTATTGGAAAAGACTGCACATTTGGAACAAATTCAAAAAGATATGTCTCTTTTATGCACTGAAGAAATCATAAAGAAGAAGGTTGCTGCTAGGATCAACAAATTTTGCTGACAGATTTAGGTTCAAAAAAATGTTTCAATCTATTTTACATCACAAGATTGGAAAGTACTTTGGCCAGCATTCTTAAGAGGTTATGAAAAGTGTTGCATGCAAGCATCTGCATATCAATAGGTTAATCTGATGTTTATACTTTTTCATACACCATTGCAAGTCATAGGGATGTCACATCAAAACCTGATAAGAAAATTAGCACTGGAATGGACTCTGATGAAATCAAACTAGAATTGATTTTGGATTCCAGTTTTGAGGTTGCAGACCTCCTTCACAAAGAAATAAACGACCAGCTCCTCAAAAAACTTTACACAGCAAATCAACTCATTCATAAGGCCAAAGGTGTGATAAAACAGTGTTTCACTTTCAGTCAAAGACTGTCCCCATCGAATGAAAGACAGAGTTTTTAGAAGACACGTGACAGTCATCAATCATATGCCTCCTTCATAAATAAGTAGAGGGCCCACCATTGTTTAAGAATGAAGAGCATTTATTTCAGTATGACAGGGATTTCAAAAAAGACTGCTGTCAAAATGGTAAAATGAGTGAAGTTTCACTATTTTTTAAACCTCATTTACAAAGAAGCAAAGGGATATCTCTCCAAGGTTTTCAACATGAAAATCACCTCATACAAATGGTTAACAGGATGCTCAAAACAAGTTTCATCTTCATATCAAAGTATCCTCATTAGCAGATAAAAAGAAAAGCCCCATGATAAGTTTGAAAGGTCTTTTGGGAGGGCTGCAAATAGTGTCTTTGTAAGTCTCCCTTGAAAACAAACTAAAGAAAATAACAATCTCTTTAAGACCTTTTTCGCTTCTTCAAAAAAGGGGACAAAATCTTGGTGGACACATAGCAAGATGGCATTAGGGTTCCAAAGGGTTACATTAGTGGTTTCAAAAAGTGATGATCTCCTTGATTCAGAAACAGAGGTTTTGATCATAGTTTTAAAAAGAAAAAAGCTTCCTACAACATAAACTATGAATGACCATATTATTTTGAAAAAATATTCCATTCAATATGACAAAGGTTGCAAAAGACAGAGGTTAAGGAGCGCCCAGGCAGTTTGTTTCAAAATGATTTTCTGACCAAAAAGAGATGAAATTTACAAAATTGAGAGAGGTTTTTGTCCCTAATAGGTTAAAAAAGAAAAATCTCCTTCCATTTCTACACAGGTATCATTTTTTGTGAGAAATGTAAAAAATACAGATGTCACGGGAGAATTTCTGCACCAGGATTCACCATTTTGACCAGTGTTGGGACAGTCAGATTTTTAACAACCAAATGGATACCAAATGAAAAAAATCAAGAATATTTGGAAATTAGACTTCCATATCTTTCTAACGAGCCATCTCGGGCCAAATTCCGACAGTAGGAAGGCATCCAAAAGTACCCTGCAATCAACACTATGTTTTTCTGCACCAGCATTCACCATTTTTGACCAGTGTTGGGACAGTCAAATTTTGAACACCCAAATGGACACCAAATGAAACAAATCAAGAATATTTGGAAATTATACTTCCATATATTTCCAACGAGCCATCTCGGGCCCAATTCTGACACTGAGAAGGCATCCAAAAGTGGCCTACAAACAGCACTATGCATTTCTACACCAGGATTCACCAGTTTTTACCAGTGTTGGGAAAATCAATTTTTGAACAACCAAATGGACACCAAATGAAAAAATTCAAGTTGTTCTGGAAATTAGACTTCCACATATTTCCAACGAGCCATATTGTGCCCAATTCTGACACCGGTAAGGCCTCCACAACGGGCTACAAAGTGCATGGCACATTTGAAAAGTTGCGCGGCGTGCTTGGGAGAGAAAATACAAAGGCTTCCTATTGATGCGCGGTGCGCCTATAGTGGCGCGAAGCGCACCTGTAGCACTGGTCACAAAATCACCTAAAAACCTTCAAAAACTCTTTTGAGAGCTGCTCAACCAATCAAAAATGGCCCTTAAGCATTTTTAATGAGGATAAGACAGTGACTTATTGAAGGAAGAAAGTTATTTGTTTAGAGGCTTGTTGAAAGTTTGAAAGGTTGTTTAGAGACAGTAAAAGGAAGAAACATATCTTGTTTTTTAAACATACCATGTTTTTCATGATCAAAGAAACAATGAATTCAAATAATTCCCTTTTTGTTTCAAATAAACATAGAGAAACAGTGAATAAGAGATGAGGGTTTTCTCAGTTTAAAAAGAGGTCTTTTTGTGATATGAAATAGTCAAGGATTTGCACAAACCTCTAGAAGAAAAACAGAGTTTGTGAAGGGCTTCATGATCAGTTTGAAGGAGAATTTGAAGAAATGTTTTAAATCAGTCCCTTTGTTTTTTTAACCACAAAGAAAGCAGTGATTAAAACATGAACAATCATCATTTCAAATTGAAGGTGTGAATTACATAAAATAGTGGTGTTGAAAGCAATTTGTTTGCTAAATCAAAGAGGAAACAGTGGTAAGAAGGATAAATCCTGGTCAAATTAAAGGAGGTCTTTTATGCTGTGAGATAATGAAGAATTTGTGCAGTCTCCAAAATTAGAGAGGCAGAGTTTGGAAAGGTCCTTCAAAACAGTTTGAAAAGATATCTTAACAGTGGTTTCAAAGCACTCCTTGTTTGCTAAATCAACAGTGAGAAACAGTGATTAGAGGATGAGGCTTTGTCAAAATTGAAGGATGTATTTTGTGTTATGAAAAAGTAAAGTTTTGCAGTCTCCAAAATCAGAGAGATGGTGATGAGATGGATGAGGACTTTGTCAAAATAAAAGAGAGACACAGTGAAAGAAAGGATGATTAATGTGCAAATTTGAAAATCCTTCTGTGCTATGAGACAACTGAGGTTGGCACACAAATTGGAGGTTTGGATGAGGTGACATTTCTTTATAAACTGGCTCAGGGTACATGCTCGAAGAGTTATGGTGTGAATGTTGCCCGACTTGCAGAAATTATAGACACCATTCTTGAAAGGGCTACTAAAAAATCAACTGAGTTTGAGAGTCAAAATGGACAGAGGAGCATCAAATGTGATGGAAGACCTTTGGCAGCCATAAAACTAAAAGAGAGGAACCTCATCCAAGAGGTTTTGAAAATTGTAAAGGGATTGCACTCCTATCGAACTACAGCAGGTAGAGACATGAGATATCTGGTTGAAGTGTGGCACAGAGTAGCATCACTTTCTTTATCAGATTGTTCTCATTCTAAGCACTCTTTGGTAACAAGTCTTTTTTATGACCATCCTCTTCATAGCAAAATTCCAACTGGGATGTAAATAATTGTGAATGGAGCATTTACTTGGCATGAAAAAATGGTTGATGCTTCATCCTATTAAGTTGGTTATTCAAATAACCTATGGCTTGATAGAATTTATGCAATGGATATGCATTCACTGGACGTATATGATCAGCATGCCCCAAATTGTTTACTCCATGGAGTTTCTTGCTAATGAAGACTGAATCGCAACAAAGTAGCACATGTGCTGGTAGGGTTTTGAAGCAGTTCCTGTGGTGGAACAAGATGTAAGTTTCGAGGAAGAATTTTTGTACTTTCTCATGCAAGATTTGTTAAAATAATGCCTTCTGCTGTGAAGTTTGAATTTAATTTGTCAAGTATGATTTCATTCAAGTTCCAGGTAGTTTTAGCATTATGGCCATGCCACACTTGTATTTACAGAATGACATGTCGTTACATCCATCATGTCTTGTACTATTTAGATATTAATGATTGTTGGGCATTGTATCTACTTTTTGTAATCAAAGTTACCCAGCAAGGGAATTTTGAATTTCTTTGGAAAACTTTCACTACAGGGCATACAAGGGTTCATGCCAAATTGCTTATAAATTTAATTGTGGTGTTAAAGCAAGGACTGTGCACTGTTCAAGTATTTTTGTAGAGCTTGGTGGTAGTTTTCCACATTGAAAGGGAACATTATGGCAGCCAACACATCAATAAACATAAGGGTGATGAAGCACAAAATAGTGAAGGGAAAGAGCATGACAGTCATAAAGAAGGTAGTGACAAAGACAAACAAGGTAGCCCTCAAGCAAGCAATGATGAGGGCAAGAAAATACAAAAAATGGATCATGAAGGGCATTCTCCAAAGCATGTGCTAACTGCCTCTCCTAGGCAAGGGGCCATGACTTTTTCACCAAAGCTAGAATGCCAAACAACAAAGAAGAAAACCAAGAAAAGCTCAAAACTGCCCAAAGAGGGCGCCCGGTGAGAAAAAAAGAGAAAGACACCTCTAGGCTTGGAATTTTGGCCCAAGTTTCTAGACATGTTTCTAAAAATCCTTGAGGGACTTGCTCACCAAAATTGAGCAAATTTTGACATGTTCTTGTTTTTCGACATTTTTGGGCCTAATTACATAAAATCATGGGCACCGCCATTTTGGTTTGGAGCATCCTCAATTCTTGAGAGTGGTACCATTGGATGCATTAAATTCAGGGGCACATACTTAGAAATTTTCAGAACAATTGAAGATCATTTTCTCCCCCAAAATGGCAAAAAACACTCGCTTTTTCTACACTCTGCCCATTTATCAGCAAGGCTTATTTTTTTGGTTTTTACATACAAGCATAGTTTTAGAGGACTTCCAATGGTAATTTTGGATAAAACTAAACATTTCTAGAAATTAGATACTCAAAGCTTTCCAACGAGCTATCATGAGCCTCATTTCGACATCGGGAAGGCTTCCAAAAGTTGTCAGCAAGTCAGGGGACCTTTTGTTGATGTATTTTTTGAGTATTTTTGTAAAAATTGAACCTTTCAAAACTGCTTTTTCCTCATGTGCGTTTAGCTATTTTTGTACATGAGAAGTTATGAAAAGTAAATTTATTTCCCTCTTTTAGCATTTTTTAGATATTTTATGAGATATTTTGTGCCTTGAGCTTTGCAAAGCCTCAAGGACAAAATAAGATATTTTGGCTAGGCCATTGAGATTGCAAGTTGAACTAAGAGGTTTTCCTCACTTTGGCCTATATATTCCGAAGGCTTTCATTGTAAACAAGGCTGAACTTGATGAATAGAAGCAATATATGGTCATATAAGCTTTGGAAGTAATACTTGTCTCATGCTTTTGGATAGTCTCTTGGATGTTCTTGGATGATGAAAGAGGATTGTTGTTGGATTCCATGGCTTGGTAGAATGGTATAGTGTCTCTCTCTTTGTTTTGTTTCCTAGTTTTCATTCATAAATCCATGTTATTTCTTGCCATAGGACAGTAGAGAACAAATTTGAGACATTTTCTTAGAGGCACCTCAAATTTCCTGTTTCTTCATAGCTTCCATGTTTTATTCATTCTTAGTCACATTAAAGAATTCTTGATTGCTCTTTAATAACTTAAGGATATTGTTGCTTGTTTCATTCATGGTTTTATGCATGCTAAGTATGATTTATAGTATGCCCTGCTTACTCATAGCTAGCCATAGCTCCATCCATGAAATTTCTCTTTGACTGATTAGATTTTCATTTGTTGAACCAAGGAGGTCTTGTTCTGATCTTGCCCTTTGCCTAAGACTATGCAATCTTGTTTTCAAAGTGCCCAATAACTTGAAGTACTGTGTTTAGGCATTCCGACATAGTGATTTGAGTTGTTTGTCTGTCTTAAGTGTATTTCCCCAAAGTCTGATAGCCATTTCCCAAAGTTAGAGAGTTATATATCTCTATGCATGGCTTGAATGTTTATTTCTATGTATTTATTAGCTTATAGTTACATTTCTCATGATTAATGGTTTTCCCTACCATGTTTATGTCAGTTATTAAACTAGTTATGCTTGAAATCCTTTGTTTTTCACAAACTTGATTTCCATCTTACTCCATTTTTCCCAAAGATCCATTTTACCTCGAATCAAATCGGCCCTTCAAAAACCTTGTATCACCATCTAATAGTTTTCTTTACCTTTTCGACCCCATAGCCCAGTTGATCTGACATCTTTTTTAGCTATCTTATATCTTTGATCCGTTTCATCCCTCACAACCAAAAAGCCATAACCAAAAAACCTACTTCATAACTAGCCTAAAACCAGAACACAATAAGCAAACACACAGATATCCCTTACACAAATAGAGAGAGCCCTCTCTGAGTCTAGGAAGGCCAAGTCCTTGGGCTACAAAGATTGGTTTGATGTTACACTTTCATTTGGCTTGCCAATCAACCAAATCACAGGACCCTAACAAGAGGCACACATTTCATTAATGAAAAAATTAAGGCTTTGTCCTAGGAATTCCAGATCCACCATGCCAAAATTACCCCATACCATCCGCAATAAATGGAACCATAGAGGCTTTTAACAAAATCTTGGAACAAGCACTCACCAAGGTCTATAATTCACAACGAAGTGATTGGGATGTGCACATCCCCTACGTCCTCTAGGCCTACAAAACCACATATAAGAAGCTCACGGGAAAAACACCCTTCCGCCTAGTCTACAGAAAGGAAGTTGTTATGCCTATGGAATACATTGTTCCTATCTTATGCATCTCAGCCTTCATGAATATGACTAATCCAGAAATTATGGAGGAGTGCTTGGTGAAACAGGTAGCACTAGAAGAAGACTGGTTCATTGCCCAATTCCACCAGCAAGTTCAGAAAGCCCGGGAAAAATCATGGCACGATCACCATATCCGACAGTAGGAATTTTTGGATGATCTGGATTTATGCAGGAATGCAATAAGATGCAGAAATAGACATAAACACAGAGATGAAGTGGAAATAATTCTTCATTTCATTAATATCAAATAACGAAAATATGCTTACACACATAATGGAAATAAACTAGCTAGGGTGTTGGTAGCGTATCTCTGAGAAGAGATATGGCGGCTACAGATCTCTGAACTATTTTAAAATGAGGCTAGAGGGCCTATTTATTATTTAGAAACAATGGAAAACTTCAAACGTCCAAAAACCTAACTGTAGGAGATGAAGTGCCAAAACTATGGGCCTTGTTTGGGTAAATTGGTGTTTCAACTTCCCGAGGACGTAACTTTGGCATACGATCTCCGTTTGACGTGCTCAATAGCTCGTTAGAAAGATCTATTAGAGGAGTAAAACTTTTGGTGTGAGAATCATTGATCCATGGCCCCATTTTGTTCCCATTTTTTCCAAAAAAAACGTTTTTTAGGGCCTCAAAACAACTCTAGAAGTTTAGAACCCAAAAAACTGCTAAAAATAGTAGGTTGTGCTACAACTTAAAAACTAAAAGAAGTGATGGTGGTGGTTCAAATGGAATAGGTGGGTGGCCATCAATATCCACCTAGATCATTAAGGCCCCAAAACGTCTTCCGGAGTGCAGGACCCAAAAACCTGCTAAAAATAGTAATTTGTGCTGAAAGTGAAAAACTACAAGAATTGATGGTGCGGGTCCAAATGGAATAGGTGGGTGGCCACTGATATCCACCTGGATCATCTGAAAATTGATTAGTATTACTATATGATAGCTAGTTCGCGAAACACTCAAGGAAATTATGACAGCACTAGTTAGGTCCGTATGTGGTCAAAGAAATCACCAATAGCAGAGAGGTTAGACTCGCCACCCTGCACGGTGAGTCCCTACCAGGATATGTTAATGGATTAAGTCAGCTAAAGCCCTACCAGGACTCCATGGTTCTGATCAAATGACTATATGGCCATAGTAGTTGTACCAGGGACACTACACGCATAGAGGATACGTAGGAACGAATGCACAGGGATGGTGCACAGACATGGATGCATAGGGGAGATGCACAAGACTGGCAGCATAGGTGGTTGTGAGATAGGCACAAGAGCTACGTGAAATGGACAAAACTAGCCATTGGCACGGATCAGGCACATGGAAAACCGTGCTCCCCGTTTAATGACATGGGTAACTGGAAATTAATGCGGTGATTTATGAGGATCTGTTACCATTTGTGTAATGATGAAAGGCAATTAAGGATCCAACGACCATTTCTCCCTCATGGATGTTATAAGGTCAGGACTAGTTGTTCCACAAAATTCAACCGTTGCTCCTGTTTGCCACACCTTAGCCTCTCTGATCTATACCTTTATCTCTTTCTATCTGTCACCCACATGACTGAGCAAGATCTGTTGTCTGATAGTAGCCACGCTGAATTCATCTTTCATGCCAGAATGATCACATCCAACCCAAATGCGCCTCCGCTTGATACAACGTCCAAAGAAATTGAATCTGACGAGGTCTGCGAGGTCACTCCTGCAGCAGAAGAAATTGGCTCGACCTCAACACCTCAAAAGGGAAAGAGAAAGGAAATGAAGACGAAATGGGTTTGTGGGAAGCCTCAGACTTCCCCTTGAATTTGGCATTCTCCCCAGCAGGGGCCTCAGAAGCATTCGCCCCAGGCTACCCTAAACGTGATGGCGCTCACAGCTAAAGGTCTGCAGGCGACCCTGCTGACCTTGTTACCCCCTTATGTTCGGCCGCGTAGAACAACAGCCTGTATGCCCAATGTAGACGTTGTTCGTTCCTATCTTCATATGCCTCTAGTCCTCGAAGAAGTACACCAGTAGGTAGATATGTTCAAATAGCCGCCCCACATAAATTTTGACAACCATGACCTAGGAAACCTCAACGCTTTCCCTTCATTGGATCCGCGATTGGACTTGGAACATGTGATTGAAGATGGTATGCCCAAAGTTGAGCAAATGCTTTGGGTCACATGCTTGGCTGGGGCAAGCCTCCTAAACTTGCTGTGCCTTCCCCATTTTAGACGCTACAGCATAACTAGCCTCATCATTCTCCAACTGCTGGAACTTGTCCATGATGGATTTTTATGGCTCCAAGGTCGCATACCAATCGATGATTCTCTCATTCACCACATCACAGGCCTCCCTGTGAATGGGCCTAACCCACGGGATGGAACGGGTAAGAGATTTGAGCACCATACTGCCAACATTGTCCGGAAGAAGTACGGTGTTGGCCGCAACAGGTGGGGCTTCCTTATTAACACCATCCAGGACCCAGGAATGTGGATGGGAACTTTATTGTTTGCCTGCAAATTGATGCAGAAATGTCAGGCTACAACAGTCCTTGCTCACGTACTTTAGATCGCTGGCCAGTGTGAAAATGGATTCTCTTTCAATTGGCCCCAGTACTTGGTTGAATAATTCCTTTATAAATGTGAGTGAATCTTAGGAGCAGGGAAAATAATTCTACTACTCATGGATACTTTTGATAATCATCTTAGTTTCCTAGGAGACCCTGGAAGAAGCAGTCTTCCCCCCTCTTGAGCCTCGCATGTGCGAAGGGGCATGGTTTTCCAATCTATGGGACTCGAAGGACCCAAAGCAGGTGGAGGAAAACAAGTTCTTATGGGTACTCTACGATGGAGCTATCTATGTGGCCATTGATTCCCAACCACGGCTGTCCCATGCCATCTCTGACAAGTATAAGCAAATAGCGGCATTTTAGATAACCATGCACAATGTGCAAATTTGGGCCTGAAAGGCTCAAACTTGGCATAATCTCCCATACATGACTACTGAAGTTGAAATTGAATAGGTAATCGCCACTTGGCCACCAGAGTGGAAGTTCGTAGCTCCGAAAACTGCCCTAGATGCAGCAGGAGCATCTAGTCCCCCTACAGTATCCAAGCCTACCATTCTGCTTGCCCCAACAATAGAATCTATGTCCCTAGTGCCCTCGCCGTAGGTGACACCCAGGAGCACCAGCGCACAGACAGAACCAGACTCCCTGCCATACCACCACACCGATGATGCTAATGACGCCGGCATTTTCATCCTGCACACCCTTAAGTGGCCCCGTGAATTGTCCCAAGGGCCTTGGAAGAAACGTAAGGCCACTAATATTGACACCACCATGGAAGTTACCCTCACGGAGGATGACCTTGATCAAATTGCTGATGTTGTCACCACTATGTCTGCTAATCGATTGAACATTTGGGAGGAATAGTACAAGGATGTTGTAGATGTTTTACAAGCTAAGTTGTAGGCCCTCCAACTCAAAGTAGACACTCTTCAAGCGAGCGTGGATCAAGCGAGGAAGACTCAAGCGACCGTCGATCAAGTGAGGCAGACTCCTGTGGGCTCACTGGCCCTAGTTACAGCCTTGACCACCATTACAGATAGCCTGATCTTCCCCCTCCTCGATGCAGACCTTGTCCTAGAACCTGCTGAATTGTGCACCCAAGTCTAGGAATGCTCCTCCATCGGCCTTGAGGTTGGTCGATTGGCTGGGGCGCAGCTGGAAGAATTGTTGACTGCTGTCACCAATGAAATCCAGCACCGTGAAGTCCGAGTACAGCAACACCTCATCATAGCCGAGCAGAGTATTTTGACCCATGCCACCAAAGTCGCTCAACTTTAGGCCACACACGTCGCCACCATTGCGCAGCAGGCTGCCATGAACAATTGATTAACAGGCTCTGTGAGGACCTGCCTGGAGTCATTCCTGCTTCTGCTGAACCCCAAGCTAAGGTTGAAGGTTTGGTCGCTACCCTGAAGGAATCCCGAACCGAGGTATAGGTTTTCAAGGCTGATTTTGAACTTCAGCTTGCATTTTTATAGGCCAAGCTACAACCTGAGACCCCTCTGGAGGTACGTGCCCAGCGTGCCGCATTGGTTACAGAGGCCACGACCACTATTACAATGCAGATCAGACAAGGTGTCACTTTTCTTGAGCAGGCTATGGAATTATGGTCTGAGGTACAACATGACCCTCTCCTCCAAGAGATCGACCAGAAGTTAACTCAGAACGAGCAAGACTTTGAAAAATTGGAAGCTACGATGTCCACTCTTGTTCCTACCTAGTGATTAGTCCATCTTCGCACTAGCCACACACTTCGCACTGAAATTATGGGGCTACAACGCAAGAAACTGGTGCTCAGTGACCATCTCACACCGTGGTCAGATGATGCCCTCAATCTATCGTAGGACTTAGACGGGGCCGTGAAAAAATTGAACCAGACTCTCGATAGTGTCACTGCTGCTACAGAAGGACCGACCTCGCAGAAGCCGGTGGACATCACGCAGACTGCTAGAGCACAAAGCCTTTGCATTTTGCCTCTGCTTACAACTGCACTAGACCAGCTCAAGGAATGGATGAAGACCTCACTGGTGCTGTGACTTGGGGCGAGTCATAAGATTGTGTCGGGGGACTGCTAAACGGGGGTTCCTAGCCTTATTTTTGTTGATTTTTTGTAATATTTTTGTACTATTTGGTCTAGCGGAGGGGGTTTAGGGTGGGTTAAACCCCCAATGGATTGTAATGAGTCAAAAGGGTAGACCTAGGGTCCGCAAACTATGGTTTTCGGACCATAGGATAGTGCATGCTAAGGTGCTATAAATAGACGAGTAGACAAAGTCTAGAGGTAGGCTAAGATTGATTGATGCTAGTTGCAAACTGTTGAGGTCTATTTTTGGTTGTAATTGGGTAAGCACTCTGGCTGGCTATGTGTGCCGAGATCCTCAGCCCTGTTGTGTGCAGACCCCTCTGGCTTTCTGCGCAGGTTGGGAATTAGGTCTGTAAGTGGATTTTGGAGCTATTGAATGATAAATCTGTTTGAGCACATCTCTGTGTCATAGATTGGTTGTGTTCTTGTTATTATGGTGATTTATTTTGTTAATCTGTATTGATGCGCACGTGGATGAGAAGATATTACTAAGATCTAATTAGTAATAGTTTCCTATTTATGCTATCTGTGGGTTTATGAACTTCTCATTCTACACGTACACTATTAACAGTTCTGCGATAAGATTCCCTCTGTGCAAGTCGGATAGTTCTTAAAGAAGGCTGCCTCCATTAAAATCACCTTTCTCTCAGGGTACAGAAACCTAGTTCCAACACCCTCCCATACTACTTTGGGTGATACCTTGGCCTGTGCAAGCAGGTCATTGCCGAAAGGGCTAGTAGTATAGGGGTTTGTTGGCAAACCTTAAATCTGAACTTGGGTCAGGACCCCTCGAGCCAACAAGGCATGTTCATTATTTTGGCCCTATGGGGCATGTTATACATGGCCAAACAGAGTCAACTAGAAATAATTTCAATATATGGTGACTCAATGAATATCATTAATGGGGCATCTCATATGTCAAATTTCTCTCCCCTCTCATTGGTAAATTAGTGGTCTAGGATTCCACTATTAGTTCAATATTTTACTATAGTCTCCTTCAGACATGTATTTAGGAATAGTAGATGGTTTTTCAAAGAAAATATTTCGAGGGTACCATGGTTTTTTCCACTTTTTTTTATAGTGCAAATTATATGATTTTGGAGAAGGGAATGATCCCTCTTTTTTTACTTTCTCTATATTAAGCATTTTTACTTGTCGTTATCTATTTCTAAGAAGTACTTGTCATATCAATTTTTCTCTTGCATTTAGGATAATTTTTTTGATAATTTTTGACATATGTTGGTGCTTTCATCTAGAAGAAGGTATCATGGTCATTATTAGCTTATTGATGCCATCATAATGCTGTAATTTCCATTGTAATAGCTCTTAGTTTCTGAATTTCCCCATTTTTTTCAGAAGGTATTAGACGTCTCATGAGATTATATTTATTGGCCTTTTCTTAATAGAAATCTCCATTGTTTTTTCTTGCTCGAAAAAAAATAATTGTATTAAAAAGAGAATTTACAAGAGTATGTTTTTGAATTTGTTTTAGTTGATGTATGAAAAATAAATAATAATTTATATGGTGAAAGTGTGAAAAATTTTCAAAAAAATATTATTAAACATTATATCAAGTGAGAATTTCAATGAATATTTTCTAGATTGGTTTTAGTATATTTTGAAAAAATAAATGATAATTTAGATGGCTAACGTGTGAATGAACTTGTAAATGATTAAAACTAAGTAAGTTTAGGTTATTATTAAACCCTATGTAAAACCACAATTTACATAAATTCTTTTAAAATTGGTTTAATTTACGTAAAAACAAATCATAGTCTATATTGTTAAGATGTGAATCTAGATGTCCACATGGAAAGCTTAATTTGTGAGTTATAAAGTATAAAAGTGAGTATGGATAACTATTTAAAGGTTATGAATAATTAAGTTAATTGAGTATAAAATGAAAAGCTATAAAATTATGAAACAATATATTTAATTAATTTTATGTCTTAAAATTAATGCTATTATTGTCTTCATAAAATAATTCTTATTATGAAAGTATTATGAATATTTTTTGAAAGTTACATATTTAATTTACAATTTAATTAAATTAAAAAAATAAAAATTAATAATAATAAATTATCTAAATAAATTTAAAGATATTTAATTTGATTAAATGAAAAAAAATAAAAAAAATTAAAATTTAAAAAATAATAATAAATTATTTAAATAAGATTAAGGACATTGGAATTGGAGAAAGACTTGTCTTCCAATTTTAGTTTTTCATTTAATAACTGAGAAATCATATTGTTATAATTTTATCATCCTCCTCATAATAAGACAATAAATCATATTGTTTGATTCTATTTGTTACTTAAATTTAATGAAAATTCATCATAACTTGTTGGTTAGTCAAGCTGAGTCAGAAATATCCTTGTGGGTAGTAAAATCTAGTCTTAGATCTGGAATTATCCCCATACATACCCTTTCCCTGAATTTGTCAGTTGAATTACCTCATCCTTATATCCCAAAAATTTTATGTCATTAACTCAATGGGTGAAAATATTTTTCAGGTCTCCTCCTTGTTAATCTGCCAAGCTTTAGATTTCCCAGAGTCATGCAACTATATGAAATTCACCAATGAATCTCTTTTGTCTTTGTATCAAAGCCTTTCTTGAGAGGATAGAAACAAACTGTTTAGTCACATTGTACCTCCCAATTTTGTGCTTTCCCTAGAAATCACAGATTTCCCTATAACTTATTTTTCTAAGAATGTGAAGCCAATTATGTTTGTGATGATGGGTGTTTTGGGAAGATATAATACCTCAGTCATCAATTTTTAAGACCTAGGTTTTTTCCATCTCATTATGCAACTTGTGTTGGATATTCCTATTTGTTGGGAGCATGCCACTAACCTTCACCTTATAAATTTCAACATTTATTGATGCTCTAGGTTCCCCCCTTTAATGGTTTACCTCTTTCTATATGCACATGTGGATCAGTTCATGGATTTAGGTCCGAACATTGTTGATTAAAATAAGCAAAAACAAAATGTTGTGAATTGGAATGACATTGTCAGATGCAAAGGAAATAATGATGGTTTATCCTACTATATTTCTGCTTTCATATCAGTAGTGTACAAAATTATAATTAGCATATCGGGTCCCAAAATTCTGCTTACAGTTGAGAAGTGAACTGAAGGTTGGTGATTGGGATTTATTTGAATAACATGTAGATATAAGGTTGTATGGTGCAAAAATCCCATCATATAAGCTTCCCACTTTGGTACCAATGAGGATTTTTGCACTAGAATTCATCATGAAGAGTTTGAATGTGAATCAAGTCCACTTTGTTCCAACCAGAAACGGGTTTTGTTAAAGTTTCCTAGAACAGTAGGCCCATTCATTGTAAATATTAGCATTAAATATACAAAGGAGATTGAGATTATGATGAAAAAGATGAATTTTCAGCAGGGAGAGAAATTAAACTATGATCCACACCAAATATTTTCTAAAACGATGTTAGAAATATCATGTGCCTCATACATTCATGAAGCAATACTAGAAATAGAAAAATTAGCAAATTTTGGTATGGAGGAGTAACAACATGGTGTGGGTGTGGAAAATCCTTTACCTACAAATATGGGATTGAAGAGAAATGTTGTAGATATCATGGAATTTGACAAGGAAAGTTATTATACCAACAAGAAACAAAAAACTCAGGGGAGAGAGACAGAGTTTTCCTAGCTGATAGAGAAGCATTTTAAGCAATGTTGAATTCCAACTACAATTGGGTGCTATAAGATGTGTACCCTCATCTCCAATTCCCAAGGAAGAAGAGTTGTATTCCTTGAGTACTTTGAAGGAGAAATTTCAACAAATTGAAGAGAATAGTGTTATGGTAAAGAGTAATTTCACGACACAATTAGAATCTTAATCAACATTTGGCTATCATACTAGCCTCCTCTCAGCCATGGATCTTGAGAGGAACTAGTTGAAATTGTATTTTACTCATCAAGTCTTCCTGTCCATTTCTTTTGGTGTGGATTTAAGGACTATGAATCCTTTTTTCCATACCAAATATATCCCACTACCAGAAGAAATAAATCTACATAGGAAAACATGAGAGACAAATTACAATGACCTTACTAAGAATTCCTTAGTAATAACTAAGGTAGAGGCACTTCATGGAAAAGTGATAGATTAGTTGAAGCTTTAAAAAGAAATTTCCATAGCTCGTCATACTTAGAATGAAGAGTATAAGAATTTTATTATTAAGCTTCGAGTAAATCTAGAAGATAAGAAAACTATCCAAGCCATGACTCAAAGTAAAGAATCTGAGTTTCATAATTTAAGGATAAAATCAAATTTTCATGTTGCATTGAATTATGCAAGGATCTATTCCTCTGCAATCCTATTTCCCAAAGTATTAGCAAACAAAAAAAGAAGATTTCCAGAGGACATATATATAGATCTCAACTCAATTCTCACACAAGCATCATACAAACATATCTAGATATTATGAGAAAAAGTGTGCACCTAGCCTCCTTGCAGATCAATGAATGGTTTTGAGGTTGATGCATAATTTCTGTGCTCTACTTTAACAATATATTTCATCCACACTCGATCTCAATACCTGCACACAGTCACAAACATGAAAATACCACAAGTGATCTTTCTCATAAGATTAATTTCTCAAAACACCATAGATATAATAAAAATATATCACTGCAAATATGCCGATACAGAGAAGGAACAATGAATTTCTATTAATCGAAAAGAAAAATACCAGTGTACCTTTTCTCAAGGCCTCCTCTCCAAAAATAGGTTGATTCTCCCCACTACAAAAGTAGAAATATGGACTCTAGCAGCATAACCCTCATAATATTTGTCTCTATTAGCAAGAATCTAATTTCGATGCATAAACGCAGCATAACCAAGACTCAAGCTCTATGAGTCTAGCCCGAACCTCTCAAGTAGTCCAGTATAAATAGGATGAATGTGGATGAATGTGGATGCTCATGAAATTGATAAGTTATGGAAACTTCTTCATGATAAGACCTGACAAACTTGAATAAGTGATGAATCAAATTGATCTCCTAGGAACAATGAAACTCTAGAAGGAGTCCTTAGTCACAAGCACAGAATAGAGGGGAAACGACTATAGTCGCTCCAATAAGGTGGTCCTACAAGTGGATGAAGAGGTATAGTGACTCTCATAAGGTCATCATCCATGTGCCTGGATGTCATGACTGGAAAAATAAGGTGTACAACCTAGGTAAAAGGTAAAGAAGAATAATGTCTCGGAGGTAGTAACCCTAGGAAGAAAAATAGGCTGATAATAGATGCCCCCTAATATATGATGTCGGAAAAGAATATAGTGTCTGAAATACATTATGACAAAACTTGGAGGTGAAAGTATGAGTGAGGATAAAAATCCAAGAAGTCAGATCATAGGACACTAAATCTGACCACTTATCTGTGATGATAACATCTCTGAGGCAGGCATACCAATGCTCGGTCATAATAATATATTGAACATAGCCATGAGAATATAGACTAAAAATCTATGACATGAAATCCTAGAACATGGCCACGAAAAAACATACACGGTGGATCCACGTGACTCAATAAATAGAGCATAGTCACGAGAAAATACAATGTGGATCTATGTTAGAGTATACATCAGCAGGACTATGGACACATGACATACAAATAAATGTTTGAGATAGCCCTCAAAGTACATAAATGATTCATAACTCCTACACAGTCTGGGAATGACGCCATATAAGAGTGAGATGTTCCTAACCCAGGGTATTGGACATAACCTCGATGGTACGATTCTACACCATGCGAAAAATGAGTTGATGTCGAGCATGGTAGAACCCTGTGATTAATAGCCAATTAGGTAAAGCATTAACAAACATGAGGAAATCCACCAATGAGGTAAATGGACCCCAAGGTACCTAGTACAATCCATCAAGTGTGAATAAATGAGATGATGTAGAACACTAGTTAACTCGACTAATCAAGATCTAATGATGTAAACCCATTTTCGATCACGAGGAAGCCTTCCACTGAGGTCTGCAAGCTCCAAGGTAATATTCGTTCCTAAATCAAGCTCTTGGATAATGAGATGAAGTCGACAAGAGAATATATGTCGAAGGAGGGCATTAATGTATCCCCCATAAAATGACATGAAACAAACCAGGATGATGTTATAGATGGATGAAGTCATGAGATCATGAAGTACAACTCACACAAGGATGGCCCACTCAAAAAGTTCAATAGGCTATTATAGATGGTTGACACAAGCTAATACTTCCCTTGAAGACATAGCAGCATGACATCAGAGTGACTTGGAAGTAAGGCCAATGAGCACCATGTTGTATCATGCAACAACGCAGGTGATATGAAATGGGAGGATAACTTCTTATGCTTTGCAAGCACCTCCCACTCAGTTAAACAAATCAAGAGCTAGCTTATACTTGAATGTGCGGAATTTGATTCTTGAAATAGGTGTATCTGTTTGAATTTTTTTTTAAGGCTTATGTGTGAGGAATTAAAATTTTGTTTTTATTGATATTAAGCATATATGAAAACCATAAATTGCAGCAAATAAGAATCAAAACATAACAACAAATTTAATAAAGGAGTTCACCCAAATATCGTGGGCTACATCTCCTTGATCCAATGTCAACTGACTTGGCTATTTGTGATTATGTTGGAAAAACTTCTTTTAAAAGTTACTAAATCCACTCCAATGGTTATCTGAATTGAACCAATGGATTTAGAATACCATCACACCCCTGTAATGGTTGCAATCTCTCTAAAGACGGTCCTAGGTTCCCTTAGACTTGACCTCTTTTGTCGGCACCCTTAAGCTTTCCTGAGATTCTCTATGGCACTAACTCCTTAAGAAATCCCTTTTTTTCCCTAAAACCTCACCTACTATCTCCATCACATATCATACATCCAAAATAGACCGATCATTTGCTCAAAATTAGCTCTGGC
The DNA here is from genome assembly GCA_034641835.2 of Pinus albicaulis. Lineage (NCBI taxonomy): Eukaryota > Viridiplantae > Streptophyta > Pinopsida > Pinales > Pinaceae > Pinus > Pinus albicaulis. The sequence continues at coordinate 1,436,723,710 of CM076575.1, read as the reverse complement.
TCCCCAATTTAGGCCTCCATCCATTGTTGGCCCTGGGTTGCCTGAAACTTCCTTGTGGATTCTCTACCTTAAGAAGTATCCAAATGGCTCTAAAAATCCCTTAAATTTATTAATAATGTCCAAAATAGTTATAATATACTATTCACTTACTGGAATTGGCCTCCGGCTACTCTGGTTACGCCTATAACACCTGGTGGCACCCCCTAACTTTGGGAGCACTAAAAATTTATCTGAAGCATATCGACCTTTAGAAGTCTTCAAAAGCTTCTAAAAATCCTTCCATTGGATCCAAAAGGCTCAAAATAGTAATAATAGACTATTGGTTTGCTAAGAATGGTTACTGGCTGCTCTAGTTAGGCCTCATTCTCCTCGTCGTCCCTAGTGGCCCTTGTAACTTCTCTGGAGCACCTCGGCCTTCAGAAGTCCTCTAATGGATCTGAAAACCTCACCAATGATTCCATAATGTCTAAAAAATCCAAAAATTACTATTGGTTTCTTGAGTAAGGCCTCTAGCTTCCCTGGCTAGGCCTTATTCTGTTACTGGCTCCTGGTGGCCCTAGTGGCCCCTAGAACTTATCTGAAGAAAAATAACACTTAGAAGTTCTCTGATGGATCTGAAACCCTCACCACTGAGTCTGTAATGTCTAAGAAATTTGAAATTGACTATTCACACTCTCAAAATGGTTGAATAATTCTCAAGATAGAGCATAAACAATTTTTCCCAGTAACCCCTACAACAGCTCCACTAAATGTGGAGGAACTGCAGTTAAAATCCAGAAATAGCATCTCCGCCCTAAATTTGGGCATGCACCAAAATCTCTACTAACGCTATGATCCGGATTTATGCAAGAATGCAACAGAATACAGAAATAACCATAAACATAGAGATGCAGCGGAAATGAAATATGCTTATAGACATAATGGAAATAAAATAGCTAGGGTGCTGCACAATCTCCACTCCCCCTCGGGTACATGGTATCTTCGAACTATAAGAAATGAGTCAGGGTCATTATTGCTGAGAAACAATGTAGATCCGAAACGTCCAAAACCTAATCCTGAGGAGAGGAGGCTCAACCATGGCTCAAACTTCCAAGGTTCAACTTCCTGGGAATAATCTAATCCATCTCTATTTGACGCTTCCTCATGTTATCATTCTCCATTTTCTCAAAAAATGTCGCTAGGTCTTCAAAACAACTGAAAACCAGATCCAAACTGCTAAAAAAAAGAAGTTTTGTTGGAACTTTGAAGATGAATAACCTGGGTTATGGGAATTCAAATGAATAGATGGAAAAATACCAATATCCACTCCTGGATCATTAAGCCTCAAAAACGGCTCCGGATTGGATAATCAAACTGCCAAGAATATGAGGGCAAGAAGCTTAATGTGAAAGCTGAAGAATTAGATGAAATGTCCAATGGTAGGTGGTGGCTACTGATATCCACCCCTGATCTCCCCCCTTGGGAAGCAATGGTCCCCATTGCGTTAAGTTCCTCCATGAGATGAGGAAATTATGTTGAACCAAGAAGATAGATGTGTTAAGATGTCATGGACCACTGTGGACATGTTGGATGCTTAGTAAATTGGCTTCTTTATCAGAGATATACATGTTTGACGTTTGTGCAAGCGTGTGATGTAGGTTGGATCGGGGTAGCATTGGGAGGAGTATCAATGAGTGTTGTCCTTAGCATAGAGAGAACTTATGAATGAGAGAACAGTCATTGTATTCAGCCATGACTTTGTCCATTCGTTTCGCCAAGGAGCCTCCCGTTTCAAGGTTGGGGCCAATATTCTTTCTTTCCCCCTTTGAGATCAAGACGGGGAAGAATTTCCCAGCTTGAATTGTCTATCGTATTGTTTCTAAAAGAGCTAAAGTAGAGGAGAGGCGCATTATCTCCCCAAGATTCCGTGACAAGTTATTTCCCAAAGTAATAATAACAGCACGAGGCCTAGACTCCTACACAGCATGTCGCCTCCACAAGTATGGTTGGCCCAATAATACATCAGCTACATCAAGAGGAGTAACATCACACAATACCTCATCCGTGAATGGCTTGATACTGTATGGAAGTCGGCACTGCTGGCGGATGCGGAGATCTCTCCCTGGGTGGAGCCACCCGATGGTATACGGCTGCGGGTGTGCTATGGTTGGTAGGCCGAGCCGCTTCACGACGTCTGCTGAAATGAGGTTCTTTTGGCTTCCGTTATCGACGAGAAACTGCAGCGGAGAACCCTTCACCCACATCTGCGACTGGAAGAGGCGCTCCCCCTCCTCTGGATCCTCTGGACCCTCCTTCTGGATCTTGGTGGTGGCAACAATGGCACTGGGATCCACATCAATGATCTGCTTCCCTTTGTCATTACCTTTGTCTGGTTCTAACTCAGGATCAGAAAATGCATCTGATTCGGGTGCCTTTAGTTCAGCCACCAAAGATTGTTTGGCCCGACACTCGTTTGTGCTGTGAGTGGGGCTGTTATGAAATTCACACCACTTCGCTGTGTCCTTCTTTGGATTTGTGGTATTGTTCTGAGTCGCATTGCTTTGGCCTTGCCCCTTGTTCTTCGGTTCGGGGGCACCTTTCGGATTTGCAGATCCAAAGTCTCGCTTCTTTTGCTTAAATTTCTGCTCGATCTTGGCGGCATAGCGATATGCCGTGCCAAGCGATGTAATGTCGAGGAACTCCATTTCCTCCTGAATGTGTTTGTGGTAGATAGCCGCGGTACTTGAGCACCAAATGTCTCTCTGAATCTTTAATACCAAAATTTGTGCACAGGGTATGGAATAGATTCGTCAGTTCATGCACATCTCGATCCTTTTGTTGCTGCAGTGTGGTCCATTGGATGTATTTGTCCTCATAGTTCCCCACGGGGTAATATTGTTCTTTATGCAGTCTCGGAATGAATTCCAAGTGGGTGTGGCCGAGAACAGAGAGGGTTCCCCTTCGCCCTCTTTCTCACGGTAGGTTTCCCACCAGTCTTTGACATGGGGGGTGGCTTTGAGGAGTGCAAAAATAATCTTTTCTCGGTCAGAGAAGTCATGGACTGAGAAATACCCTTCCAGCAAATTTAACCATCTGTCTACAGCGTCTGCATCTATTTTTCCTTCAAATATAGGAATGTCAAATTTTACCTATACCTTGAAGGGAGTGGCGCCTCTAGAGTGGCTGTTGGATGCAGATGCGCCATATGTGGGCAGTCATTGAAGGATTTGAGCAAAGTTATCCATCATCGCGTTCCTTTGCTTCTCGAGGGCCTCCTTGAGCAGCATTTTGATAGGATCTCCTACTCCCTCGTCTTTCTTTTCTTCCGCCATGGGAGGTCGTCGGGGTTTGCGAGGCTGATCTTGCAAGGGTTCAACCAGATCGAGCCCTAAATCCTTATACCCTGATCGCGTTGGGGACATGCAAAGAAAAACAAAGAAAGAGCAGACCCGCTCTGATACCACTGATCTGGATTTATGCAGGAATGCAACAGAATACAGAAATAACCATAAACATAGAGATGCAGTGGAAATAATGTGTCATTTCATTAGTATCAAATAACAGAAATATGCTTACAGACATAATGGAAATAAAATAGCTAGGGTGCTGGTAGCGAATATCTGAGAAGATATGTGGTGGCTACAGACCTCTGAACTGTGTTACAATGAGGCTTGAGGGCCTATTTATTGTTGAGAAACAATGTAGAATCTAAAACGTCCAAAAACCTAACCGTAGGAGATGAGGCGCCAAAACTGTGGGCACCCGTTTGGGTAAATTGGCGGTTCAACTTCCCGGGGGCATAACTTTGGCATCCAATCTCCGTTTGACGCGCTCCCCATGTTGCTCTCGGTTTTCCCAAAAAATGTCGTTTAGGGCCTCAAAACGGCTCCGAAAGTTCAGGACCCGAAAAACTGCTAAAAATAGTAAGTTTTGTTGAAAATTGAAAGAACTAAAGATGGGGGTTCAAATGGAATATATGGGTGGCCACCAATATCCACCTGGATCATTAAGCCCCCAAAACGGCTCCAAGAGTGGAGGACCCGAAAACCTGCTAAGAATAGTAAGTTGTGCTGAATGTGAAAAGCTGCAAGAATTGATGGTGCTGGTCCAAATGGAATAGGTGGGTGGCCACCGATATCCACCTGGATCACGCTAACTGTAAATTAAATGCTAAGGGTAGGGGTGGTCACATGCACACCTCCTAACATTGCCCGACTGTAACGGTCGGCAGAACCGTAGGTTATAACTGTGGTAACAGTTGTGTGAACCGATCTTTAAAGCGGTGTTATGCCTGACCGCGTGGAGATATTTAATGTAATTGCAACATGTGACAGCTTCAAGTTTGATGGTGGGTTTTTGGGCTAGAGGCTTATACACAAAGTTTAACATTAATTTTATGCCATGTGAATAGTCATACGGGACCATTAGCTGTTGGTTGTTAAGCCCTTGGGTCAAGGAAAAGGCCATTGGGAGGGACTGGCCCCTCCAACCCCCAAATGCATTTGCACTAAACAATAAGTTTAACCCACCAACCATACAGGTTAAGAAACACAGCTTGGTAGAGACGGTAAAGTTGTGCATATGGTGAGCAGGAGGTTCTACGGTCGAACTTGGAAAAGTCCCAAAAATTTTGAAACACAGTTCAAGGGCCACGTGGTGGCCTCAGGGCTGGCCACGTGGCACCTTTTCATTGGTCAAAAAAACGTACACCCAATAACAATTGAACACTTGTCAACTTGTAATTCACCCGAGAGGAATATTACGAGGAATATTTTGAGGAATATTCCAATAATATTCCTTAGAATATTCTCTTTTTTTTACTTTTCAAAAACCCAGTGAACCCTGGTCAAATGTCAAAAATTGCATTTTACTAGACTTTTCAAATCGCAATAACTTCTTCATATAATGTTGTTTTTTCAAACCGTTCATGGCACCAGAATGACGAACAAGAGATATATTTGGTCGCTTAGGCTCGGCAAAATTTTGAACACTTTGAAATTTAATCTATCACTTAAGTCCTTGATCCAAATTTGATCACTCCTCCCCATTAGGAATATTTTGGACCCCAAAAGACTGATTATCTATTCAGTAGATGAGAGTACATCACCCTCACTTTTCCAGCCTCCACACACTTTTCCTTGCTTGGCTTAGTGCCTTTTAGCCAAACTTGAAGGTAGTAAACAGTTCCCCTCTTGATGCTCTTGTCCTCCTATCAAGAATTTTCTTCCTTGAACTCACCCAAAAATTTCTGGAGAGAAATATTTGATAGAAGATAGCTGAACATAGCTTCCTTGATCATCGATAAAAGGTGGCTCAAACAAATGTAAATTTCCAACAAAATACATGCATACATAACTGAAATTTGCATATGTACAAATGAATGTATGTCTTACTGAGTTAAGAAGTCAAACCACTTCTTACCAAGCCACTTCTGTGGCGATTTTTGCTGCTGAAAATCTTCTTATTGTGAAACATATGTTCTCACATCAATGATGGAATATTTGGTTCCATTTTCTCCATTCTTCTTATCCTCTTGCTTAGAATTCTTGGGATGATTGGTTGGATGCAATGTCCAACATTGGGCAACAAAATATCCCTTTTTCTATCAATATGTGCAAGTCTTTTACATCTTTTGAGCAAGTTTCCTTCACTTCAACTGTTTCTTGTATGCCTTCATCCTCTTCCTGAATTTTGACTCTTCATGGTTACACATACCACAATAGGAACAACAACTCTTTATTCCATTCACGCATGCCGATTTTCCATGCTTAACATAAACATAATCAACTTGACTTTGGGAAGAATTATACCTCAAATGTTTCTTTTCATGTCCATGTTTTTTACCTTATTGAGGAGATGAACTTGTAGAGGTTCCAACTTTCTTTTGAAGACCAGCATCAGTTTTCATGTCTTGATAGTTGTCAGAACTGTCTTGCTTGCCATAAGCTATATGTCTACAAACATATTGCTGCAACATGGGCTTCAAACAATGGAAATCAACTTTAAAACAAACTTGACATGTTTGTGATTTAGAAATTGCAAAAAAAGTTCTTTTTGGAGTTGTCTCAAATGCCTTCATGGCTGTAGATTTTTCGCCATAAGTTTGAACATAGCCTAAACCAAACTTCTTAGGCCTTTCCTTAACCAAAATAGGATCAATCATGCCTTGTGAATATTTTCCTAAACCCTTGCATTCATAGCCCATTTTTAACATCAAATTGGACCCTATACCTCTAGTATGCTTTTCAAATGAACCTACACATCTATCTGAAGAGGAATTTGAAGACAAATTTGAAGGATTTACTGCTACTTCATGCATGTGTTTGGTTAAGGCCTCTTGGGCTTGATGGAGCCGCATCTCCATCTCATGCATTCTTTGAAGAAGCCCTTCTTTCTCTGGCTTCATAGAAACCAATTTCTCATGAAGTCTAGTGCTCTCCCTTCCATCTTAAAACAGAATTTGCACCATATCCTTCAGGATGTAGAAGTATTACTTTATCTCTTCATCGAAGAATATTTTGAAAGAGGATTTTGAAACCTCACTTGAAGAAGTTGTCATAATTATGTAAATGAACTAAATAACATCAACAAAAAGTCACAAAGCTTCAAAAAAATTTAACAAAGCTTCTCAACAATATGGTTGCAGACTCAAGCTCTTTTCTACAGCTTGTATCTATTCTCCAAGCAACCTTTTGCAAACAATCCCTCTTGTTCTTCAAGGGTTTCCTTGAGGTCCTTTGGGTAAGGATAATGATTTCACCCTTATTCATTCTTGTCCTCTTCTGTACATAGCTAACAATAGCTCCCCTTCACCTCTAGCAAACTTAAACTTTGTAAGCATCTGTCAATTTGCAAATAGTTAAATTATTTGCATTGTTAAACACATTTCAAGTAAAACAAACACCCTAGTGCTCTATCAAGAAAGAAACCTAGTGCTCTAATACTATTTTATATGAAATGGTTGGATAACTTCTTATGCTTTGCAAGCACCTTCCACTCAGTTAAACAAATTAAGATCCAGCTTATACTTCACTGTGCATAATTGAATTCTTGAAACAGGTGTATGTGTTTTAAAACTATTTTAAGGCTGATGTGTGAGGATTTAAACTTTTGTTTTTGTTGATATGAAGCATGTACAACGACCATAAAGTGCAACAAATAATCATCAACACATAACAACAAATTTAATAAAGGAGGCATCGAGGCATGCTCCATATGACTCGAAGTGTCACGAGCCGAAGGAGTAAACAAATGCAAATCGATGATACAAATCCAAAGCAAGATAAAACCAAACTATGAGATAAGGAAATAAACAGGTGCCATGTTCAAGGTAAACACAAAAAAAGTTTCCATTTTATGACTAATAGAAATAAATGTTCCCTCCCTTCTATTTTTATAAGTTCCTTTTTCATAAATTTTTCCCCCAAGCCCAAAAAAGAGATAAACGTATACAAGGGAGAACCTCCTAGCCATAGTAGACTAGGGTATTATTTTTTCCTAACTAGTTTATCCTAGTCCCAAAAATGGTTAAACTTATACTAGGTTGATGACCCTTCAAGTAATTTTACGAGTGTGAAGGAGACAAGTTCACTCGACAAAGTTCTCTAAATTAAGGAGTTTGAAAAGAGCTTAAAGGAAGCTCCTCCTCGAGGAATGAGTGGTATAAATAATATAAAAGGTTGGCTAATAGGATAAGAGGTTGGCTAATAGGACCAATCGTCACAACAGTTCCTCTAGGAAAGAGTAAAACACCAAGTGTAAGAGGATGATAGGACAAGCATATGATGATGATTGAAGAGAGAAACCAAGGCTCAAAATCCATAAGTAGGCTTATAAAAAGTGGATAAAACAAGTGATAAATTGTGGGATCCTCTTTGCGTATAGAAATATATATGACAAAGAAGAGGGCATGAGGCTCATATTGTAAGTCATGCTCGATCAAAAGGAGGGATTCTTAGAGATCGATAAAAATGAACTCAGAGATACCAAGATGGAAAAGAGGTGCTAAACTATGGCATCCATGATTACGTAAGATCTACCGCCAAGCTATGATGAGCATAAAAGAGAGTGGTTAAAGTCACAACTTGATGGGGTCAGACCTAAGGCATAAATATGGCACTCAAGGTAAATAATGCGTCGGAGATGGTGACCTACCCCTATATGCTCAGAAAGGAATCATACTTCAGTTCCAATGGATGTTGCAATAGAAACATCACCTTGTCCTATAAAACCCATCTAGATAGACTATAAACATGGTTAAATCACATAATGAAAGAGAAATTTTGGATAAGGTAAAACAAGACTAGATATATATATATATATATATATATATATATATATATATATATATATATATATATATATATATATATATATATATATATATATATATATATAGTTTTATATCTTTTTTGGATTTTTAGCATAAATAAGGCATGAGAAATACTTGCATCACACACCAAACCAAAAAAGGGATAAAGGATCACACTCATGTGTATAGTATGTAAAAGAGAAACAAAATCTCGTATGTCAGTATAAGGTGTTCCCATAGCTGGGCACATGGCAAGGGTTTCTATATTTGAACTCATTGAGGGTAAGGGGACGATATGGTGTGTGGAGCCATGCAAAAGGAAGTCCAATTTACCAATCTAGAAAGTTTGAACATGTGAGGGGCATTCTAACATAGTCAAATTTTCAAAATTAACCTAAGGACATAAGTGAGGATTAACACATAAAGGAGGTACAAGATTCTTGTTGACAGGTGCAGAGGAGTTAGAAAATTCATTGGTAGGTTTAGCATTAGAATCCCAAGACTTGAATTGGTCCAAGCATGGCACTTCCAAGGAGGATATAAGAGAATCCACCTGGGTCTATTAAAGATTTACATTTCCAAGCTCTACTTTTTCCAAATTGGAGATATACCCAAGACTCAAGCTCTATGAGTCTAGCCCAACCCTCTAAAGTAGTCAAGTATAAATAGGATGAAGAGAACTCCTAACATGATGCTCAGGATGAAGAGAAGTTATGGAAACTTCTTCGTGATAATCCCTCGACAACTCGAATAAGGGATGAGTCATCATCCATGCGACTGTATGTCTTGACTAGAAAAAGAAGGTCTAGGGCCTAGGTAAAATGTGAATCAACATAATGTCTCAGAGATAGTAACCCTAGGGAGAAAAATAGGATGATAACATTACCTGCAACAAAAAATGTATAGACTCGAGAGTCAGATCAGGTGGAAAAGGAGAAATATATATTAGTCAATGAATTGTTGGATAGGAATAAATAAGTTGCAACCCTTAAAGAGAAAACTGGTGAATTGTTGTAGAAAATGGAAAAACATGTTTGCACAATTGTGGTACAACGTAATTCATAGGACCCAACTGTTAAGTTAACTAGATTCATGAAAGAGTTGAAAATATCATAAAGTGAGTTGAAGAAGTTGCACAGTGATCTAGATGACTCCAAGGAGAAGCTGAAACATAAGGAGAGGAAATTAAACATGGTAAGATAGACTACAAATCATGATAACAGAAAATACGAGTCATCATGTGATGAGGTCAAGGATTCAAAGAAAATCCTATAGGAAATGTGTCCTTGTTCCAAGCAAGCGGAATTATATGGGGTTACATAATAAAAGAAATTCGAGCTGGCTAGTATCATATGACTATCATAGTTGAATAAAATGCAATGATTAAGGCCTATGAGGTGATTATCAACACAAATAACTATCAAGTACAAGAAGGTGCACAACTATAAAAAAATATCATTAATTGTTTAAATGCCAAATCCTCAGAGGAAATCAGTGTACTGGAAATTTCAGAGAGGAAAAATGCGGTATTAGAAATAAATAAAATGGCTGAGAGAAACATGTATATAAAGAAGGCGGAGAGAAGGTTAGAGGAAGTCATAGAATCAATAACATCCTTTAACTCTAATTTTGACAAGAGGACCAGAGCGGGGCTACCAACATGTTAGGATTAGGAAGAGAGCCTTCTCTCTTGGGACCAATATGAAATGTTGCTAGTGGAAGCTAAAAGCAAAATTAACTCCTCACGTGAAAAATTTGTAGTGTTAAAGGGAGAAAAAATTGTCAACTACCTGCAAAGGTACTTTCAATTGTTGTGGTTAGTTAAGACTTTATTCACTAATAAACCAAGCTACACCAAATTAAAAAATTTGAGGACACCTACAATAGGATGCTTCAGTGTTGATTTCGTGATATAATTCTTTAGAAGAAGTGTCATAATATTTCCATACCACTAAATGTTTCATTATTTGAGCCTAGGAATTCATCAAATGAAGCAGAAGCATTGAGAGAAAAAACATCTAGAGAAGTCCTGAATTTCAAAATAATATGTTTTTGGAAAATTTGAAAAATATTGTATTGTGTAATTTTGTAAAAGTCTCGAAGTTTTTTTTAGATTTTAGAATGTTTTAAAAGAAGTAGTTTATAGGTATTTAAGGGAGTTCAAAGTTTTCATAACTACCTATAAATGTAAAATTTATTTAAAAGAAGTCCAAGGGACCAATTTTTGGGTTCCGAATTTAAGCCTGGAGATAAAAAAATATAAAAAATAAATTGTGTAATGTGCAAATTTTCATGGAGAGTCAATAAACTTTCTCAGATGATTCCATATGTGTGTTGATTATACTATGTTTTTTTTGTCTATGTAAGTCATTTATTATGTCATTCCTCCATGGAAAAATGTGTAATAAAGTTGTTGTTTCCTTGTCATTAACATATTTATGTATGCTTTGATAATAACAGAGAGTATGTGTAGAATATATTTAAGGAAACCTTAAAATGCGCTCCACATTTTTCATCACTCCACCTTCTTGCATTTCATTATTTAAATTAAGGTTTTGTGTATAGGATTTTGTCTCATCCCTCTCCATTGAATATTTTTCCTCAGTATTTTTTCCTACGATAGTATAACTTCAGTAAGTTGTACTGACACACATCTTGGCTATCTTGAAGGGTTTTGTCATTTTATCCTAGAACATGATTACATTACATTTTAAGGAAATGTCTCTCAGAAATATTGTTTACAATCACAAAAGAAAATATTTTTTCATATCTAAGATATATGTCCTAGGAACTGGCCTCCTCTCAACCAAGGGTTGTCCCTAGTGTTACAATAGACCTAATGGATATATCGTTGAATTTGTTATGAAACCAGATCCAAAAATAGAAGAAAAGAGAGATAAACGCCTTAGAAATAAGCCACTTCGAGGGGGAAACCTCCTTTACATTACATAAATGAACAATTTGTGGATGATAAAAATGACGAAAACCTCCTGCTATATATAGGAGTCCATGGTATCACAATATAATCCTAGCCGACCTAACAATAATAATGTAAGGGCACAATAATAACAATATTGGGGTTATAGGGGTACAACAATAAAAATAATGGAGTTACACTAACAACAATAAGGGACTATGCTAGTAATATAGGGACCTAACATGCCCCTCTCCTTCAAAAAAGTGTTGTCCTCAATGCTTGAGTAGCTCCGGATGCTTCCGTATAAAATTCTCATCCTCCCATGTAGAATATTCAGCGGGTAAGTTCTTCCACTTGATGAGATACTCTGAAATTGATCGATTTCGTAGCTGTCGAGTTCTTGATTTTGTGACTGCTTCAAGTTCCAATATGATTTTTCCTTCCTCATCAAGTTCTGGCAATATTGTTTGAAATAGAAGTTTTTTCCCTATAACCTTCTTTAAGCATGAAACATGGAAAACTGGATGCACTCGCGAAGAAGCAGGAAGCTGTAATTTGTATGCCATAGTACCAATATTTTGCAACAACGTGTAAAGACCATAGTAATTTAGCAATAATTTATTATCCTTCTTAGCCTTGCTTGAGGGGAATTTGTTTGTATGGTTGTAACCATAAGAATATCGAGTCTCTTACGTCAAAAATGCTCTCACTGCGATGTTGACCTGTCTGTTGTTTCATTCGATTTTGTGACAAAGTTAGGTTATCCTTTAAGAGTTGGAGAACTTATTTTTGATGCTCGATGTGATCTTCCACTGCTTGAAACTTAGAATTTCTCTTAAAGAATATGTGATGGACGATGGATGATATCCATAAAGTGCCATAAATGGGGTCAATTTTGCTGCAGTATGGAAAGAAGTGTTATACCACCATTCAGTGAGAGGTAACCAGTTGACCCATTGCGTTTGCGTATTAGATAAAAAAAAATGAAGATATCCTTCCAAAAATTTATTCACCATCTCTGTTTGACCATCGGATTGAGGATGATAAGATGAGCTATGAGCTAGTTGAGTACCCAAACAAGAAAATAATTCCGTCCAAAAATTTCCAGTAAAAATGGGATCTTTGTCACTTATAATAATCTTTGGGTTCGCATGTAGATTTTGAATTGTTTCCATAAATGCAGTAGCAACTATACTTGCTTTAAATAGATGATATAGTGCACAAATGTTGTGAAACCAGCTCCAAAAATAGAATAAAAGAGATATAAACGCCTTAGAAATAAGCCACTTCGAGGGGGCAACCTCCAATACATTACATGAATGAACAATTCTTGGATGCTACAAATTACAAAACCTCCTTTCTATATATTTTGGAGTCCATGGGGCCACAATGTAATCCTAGCTGACCTAACAATAATAATTTAAGGATACAATAATAACAATATGGGGGCTACAAGGGTACAATAATAACAATAAGGGGGTTACACTAACAATAAGGGACTATACTAGTAATATAGGGACCCAAAATGCCCCTCTCCTTCCAAAAAGTGTTGTCCTCAACTCTTGAGTAGCTCTGGGTGCTTCTGTATAAAATTCGCATCCTCCCATGTAGAATCTTCAGTGGGTAAGTTCTTCCACTTGATGGGATACTCTGAAATTGATCAATTCCGTAGCTGTCGAGTTCTGGTTTCCGTGACCACTTCAGGTTCCAATATGATTTTTCTTTCCTCATTAAGTTCTGGAAATATTATTTGAACTGGAAGATTTTCACCTATAACCTTCTTTAAGCATGAAACATGGAAAATTGGATGCACTCGCAAAGAAGCAGGAAGCTCCAATTTGTATGCCATAGTACCAATATTTTGCAACACCTTGTAAGGACCATAGTACTTTGTTGATAATTTATTATCCTTATTAGCTTGCTTGAGGGACATTTGTTTGTATGGTTGTATCCGTAAAAATACCCAATCTCCTACATCAAAACTTCTCTCGCTACGATGTTGATTTTCTTGTTGTTTCATTTGATTTTGTGCCAAATTCAGGTTGTCCTTTAAGAGTTGGAGAACTTCTTGTTGATGCTCGATGTGATCTTCCACTAATTGAACCTTCGAATTTTCTCTTAAAAATGATGTGATGGATGGTGGATGATATCCATAAAGTGCCATAAATGGGGTCATTTTTGCTCTAGTATGGAAGGAAGTGTTATACCACCATTCAGCGAGAGGTAACCACTTGACCCATTGTGTTTGTTTATCAGATACAAAACAATGAATATATCCTTCCAAACATTTATTTACTATCTCAGTTTGACCATCAGATTGAGGATGATAAGATGAGCTATGAGCTAATTGAGTATCCAAACAAGAAAATAACTCCGTCCAAAAATTTCCAGTAAAAATGGGATCTTTGTCGCTCACAATAACCCTTGGGTTTCCATGTAGCTTTTGAATTGTGTCCATAAATGTAGTAGCAACCGTACTTGCTTTAAATGGATGAGATAATGCACAAAAGTGTGCATACTTGGTAAGTCTATCAACTACCACCATGATGACACTCTTTCCTTCAGAATTAGGTAAACCTGTGATAAAATCCATTGAAATCTCCTCCCAACATTGACTTGGAATGGATAAGGGTTGTAGAAGACCCGGGGTCTTAATTGTCTCAACTTTATTTTGCTGGCAAACCAAACATTCCGCCAAAAAATTTTGAATATCAGATTTAAGGCCATCCCAAAAAAATTCTTTCTTCACCCTGTGGTAAGTTTTTAAAAATCCCGAGTGTCCTCCTAAAGGAGAAGTGTGCAATTCCAGAAGAATCTTTTGTTTTAGTTGGGAATTCTTACAAAGATATAAGCGATTTTTGTACCATAAGGAATCATTTTTCCAACTAAATGTATCAGATGTACTAGGATCTTGCTGCAACTTTTGAATGAGTGTCCACACTTCTTCGTCCTTCTTCCATTCATCTCTTGCTTCGGTTATCCAATCTGGTTGGATAATAGAAATGACACAAAGCAATGCTTCCACCTCTTCATTATTTCTTGAGAGTGCATCTACAACAACATTTAGGTTCCATTTTTTGTAGATTATTTCAAATTCATAACCAACATCTTTGTGACCCATTTTTGCTGCTCTTCTGAAGACAGTCTTTGTTCCAAAAAGTGTTTAAGACTATCATGATCAGTTTTTTACCTTGAAGTGTCTTCCCATTAGGTAAGTTCTCCATTTCTTTAGTGCATGTAGTATTGCTAACATTTCCTTCTCATAAATAGGTTTCTGTAAATAGTTTCCTTTGATTGGACGACTTTCAAAAGTAATGGGTCTTCCTTATTGCATTAAAACAACACCAATTCCATTTCCCGAGGCATCACATTCCACAATAAAGGTTTTTTTAAAGTCTGTCGTAGCTAAGACCAGTGCTAGGCACATTTCCTCTTTAAGATTTTCAAAGGCCTTAGTTACTTCAGGAGTCCATGAAAATGCATCTTTCTTCAATAATTTTGTTAGAGGTGCTACTATTCTCCCATAATTCTTAACAAACTTGTGATAATACCCTCATACATTCAATTTCACTCTTTTGGACATAAGGATATTTGTAAGGTTGGATGTTTGGAGGAACACTTCCTAGAATCAAATGAATAGCATGATCATGATCATGAATAGGTGGGAGTCCTTTGGGAGTATCAAACACATTGGAATGATTTTCCAAGACTCGTTGGAGATCTGGAGAAATAGATGATTTGATGTTGGAACTTCTAGTGAGCATAGTTGTGCAATTATGCCTCGTTGTTCTTTCTTCAGAAGCTTTTTCATGACATTAGAGCTTATTATCTTTCCTGGATTCCCTGTGATACCCCGTAATTCTATTTCCTTTCCTTCCGAAAAAAAATTCAAGAAAATTTCTTGAAAATTAAAAGCTACCATCCCCAAATATTGTAACCATTGTACTCCTAGTACGACATCAGCACCTCCCATTGGGATGGAAGGCATTGGACTATTCAATACATATTCCCCCATGGATAGCTTGATATTATGGCATCTTCTAGAGAAATTTATAGTTCCTCCATTTGCAACCATCACTTGACATTCTGGTGTTGGGTATAGGAAACAATTCAATTCCTTGGCTACCTTACAATGAATAAAATTATGGGTACTACATGAATCAATCAACACTATTACTTTTTTCTTCATGATATGTCCTTCTATATTGAGAGTTTGAGGAGTGGTAATTCCTACCAATGCATTACACGATATGTTCAGACTCATTTATTCCTCTTCTAGGGTTGGTTCCTAGTGTATATCCTCTTATTTTTCATTTTCTTCTTACTCTTCACAATCTATGTAAAATAATTTCTTCTCAGCGCACTTATGGCCTTTAGTGTATTTTCTATCACAACTGTAGCAAAGCCCTTTTTCTCTTTTTTCTTCCAATTTTTGTGGTGTCAACCTTGTGGGTTGTTGAAATCTAGGAGTAGCAACACTTCCCTCTCTATAGAAGTGAGTGGTAGGCTTCCTTGTCACCATAATTTTACATTCAATTTTTCTTTCCAACCTGAATGCCTTCTCTAATGAATCAGGTTCCAAAACATGAACTTCCTGTTGGATGTTATCCTTTAAAGTACCTATGAAGAGATCAATCTTGTGTTCCTCTGGAATATCAATTACCCTTATATTCAATTTTTGGAAGTCCTCAATGTGTTCTCCACAGTTCCTTTTGTTTGAGATTTATCAATTGGCTAAAGAAGGTGTTGCTCTTTGTATCTCATAATGTGCTATCATTTCATAAAATTGACCAAGTGACAATTTTTTTAATGGAGCAGCTTACCATACCATACAAATGGTTTTGTTATATATGGCTGCAATGCATACCCTTTTTTGTGTGTTTTTCACATTATGGAGATCAAAATATTGCTCCATCCGTAGTATCCATGTTACAGGATCCTTTCCATCAAACTTCCTCATATCCATTTTTGGAATATGGTGGTTCTTCCCGCCAACATTAGAGTTTATGAAATCATGATTAGCATTTATTTTGTTCTCATCATGAGTTTCCTCTACTATCTTTTCACCATTAGGAAAAATTTGTTGTATCAACTTTGTCAAACCTTCCATGCCTGATTTTAGAACATTCTTCATGTTTTCCATTTTTTCATCGATCTTAGCTTCCATGTCATCCATCTTAGCTTCCATGCCAACTTTCATGCCATCCATATTAGCTTCCAAACCATTCATATTAGTTTCCACACCTTTCTTCAAACCATCCATATTATTTTCCATGCCTTTCTTCAAAACTTCCATTTCATTTTTTCTTTCTCTTTGCGATAGAGAAATTTGGTGCACTTGCTCATGGACTTTCGATATCTCATGTTGCATTTCTTCGTCTTCATGAGTCATAGTAGAGACTTTTGAAGGATTAATGGGTGTTGAATTCTTTTTAGGAGGCATTTTAGAACCCAATACTGATAGCTATGCTCAATAGGCCTTTGGAATCAACTAGAATTGATTTCTCAAACAAGACTTATGCAATTTGAAAAAAAATACACACCTTTTTCTTGATTTTGAGGAGCTCGATATTGAAACTGAATTATCTCTATGATTTCAGATCTTCAATATCTAAAATATGGCCCTGAAGTAACCCTCTAAATATTCTTTCGAATGCCATAGGTCTGACTTGATTTGGATTCTTCAAGGCAAAGTTATGTCCAATCTCCCACAATGACCCAATTATGGACTGGTTCAGTATAGCGAACTTGTACGACTTGCCACATGTGCCTTTTTCCTCGTTTGCCTCTGAAATTGATAGAAAAGAAACTACAGTCCATTTAATTGTGGCCAATTTTTACGGAATTCCAATCTGATGCTTAGAGAGAGAGTTATGAATATTTTCCCATGATAACCTCTTTGAGATGAAATTCGGGAGCCTGAACAAGACCTAACTTCCACAGATCATATCTCCAAACATATTGTGAACCAAGCTCTGAAATTTTGCGATGATGTTCTTCAGGATTTCAGCTTCGCTCTCTAAAAATTTCAGCTTCTAAAACTTCGTAGAAAAAAATTTATAGCGCAAATCCCGTGATGACCTGTTTAGATTAAATTTAGGAGTCTGCACAAATCTCTAACTTCCACAGATCATATCTACGAATATATTGCGAACCAAGCTCTGAAATTTTTCAACGATGTTCCTCAGGATTTCAGCTTCGCACTCTCAAAATTTTAGCTTCTTAACCTTCGTAGAAAAAACGTTATAGAGAAAATGCCAAGATGACCTGTTTGGGGCAGCGAAACCCTAGAATCCAAAGCTCTAATACCAAATGTTGTGAAACGAGCTCCAAAAATAGAAGAAAAGAGAAATCAACACCTTAGAAATAAGCCACTTCGAGGGGGAAACCTCCAATACATTACATGAATGAACAATTCTTGGATGCTACAAATTACAAAACCTCCTTTCTATATATTTTGGAGTCCATGGGGCCACAATGTAATCCTAGCCGACCTAACAATCATAATTTAAGGGCACAATAATAACAATATGGGGGTTACAAGGGTACAATAATACCAATAAGGGGGTTACACTAACAATAAGGGAATATACTAGTAATATAGGGACCTAACAACAAAAGTGTGCATACTTGGTAAGTCTATCAACGACCACCATGATGGCACTCTTTCCTTTGGACTTAGGTAAACCTATGATAAAATCCATTGAAATTTCCTCCCAACGTTGACTTGGAATGGATAAAGGTTGTAGAATACCCGAGGTCTTAATTCTCTCAACATTATTTTGTTGGCAAACCAAACATTCCGCCACAAAATTTTGAATATCTGATTTAAGGCCATCCCAACAAAATTCTTTCTTCACCTTGTCAAAAGTTTTTAAAGATACTGACTGTCCTCCTAAAGGAGAAGTGTGCAATTCCAAAAGAATCTTTTGTTTTAGTTGGGAATTCTCACAAATATACAAGTGATCTTTGTACTATAAGGAATCATTTTTCCAACTAAATGTATCAGATGTACTAGGATCTTGCTACAACTTTTGAATGACTGTCCACACTTCTTCATCCTTCCTCCATTCATCCCTTGATTTGGTTATCCAATCTGGTTAGATAATAGAAATGGCACAAAGAAATGCTTCCACCTCTTCATCCTTTCTTGAGAGTGCATCTACAACAACATTTAGCTTCCCTTTTTTGTAGATGATTTCAAAGTCATAACCCAACATCTTTGTGACTCATTTTTGCTGCTCTTCTAAAGATAGTTTTTGTTCCAAAAAATGTTTAAGACTATCATGATCATTTTTTACCTTGAAGTGTCTTCCCATTAGGTAAGGTCGCCATTTCTTTAGTGCATGTAGTATTGCCAACATTTCCTTCTCATAAATAGCTTTATGTAAATATTTTCCTTTGATTGGACAAATTTCAAAAGCAATGGGTCTTCCTTATTGCATTAAAACAGCACCAATTCCATTTTATGAGGCATCACATTCCAAAATAAATGTTTTTTATGAAGTCTGGCATAACTAAGACCAGTGCTAGGCACATTGCATGTTTAATATGTTCAAAGGCCTTAGTTGATTCAAGATTCCATGAAAATGCATATTTCTTCAATAATGTTGCTAGAGGTGTTGTTATTCTCCCATAATTCTTAACAAACTTACGATAATACCCTATTAACCTGAGAAATCCTTGCAACTGCTTTATGGTTGTGGGGAATTTCCATTCCTTAATGGATTTAATTTTGTTAGGGTCTACCTTAACATCCTCGTGACATACAATATGACCCAGATATTCCACCTCTTGTACTCCAAAGAAACATTTGGATGTTTTTGCACATAACTATTTCTCCTCCCGAATAGTTTGAGCACCCAATCAACATGTTGAACATGATCCTTCCAAGCCTTGTTGTAGATTAGTATGTCATCAAAAAATACTAGCACAAATTTTCTAAGGAAGGGTTTGAAAATAGAATTCATCAACCCTTGAAATGTAGAAGGTGAATCGGTAAGGACAAAAGGCATGACCAAAAATTCATAATGACCCTCATGAGTTTGAAATGTTGTTTTCAGAATATCTTCAGTCTTCATTCTAATTTGATGATATCCTGAACGAAGATCCAACTTGGTAAGATAAATTTCTCCATGTAATTCATCCAATAATTCATCAATCACATGAATGAGAAATTTTTCTTTAATAGTGAGCTTATTGATCCCCCTATAACCTGGACACATGTGCCATGATCCATCATTCTTGTGCACCAATACTACTAGAGCAGAGAAAGAACTTTGACTAGGTTGAATTATACCGTCCTCTAACATATCTACAATCATACATTCAATTTCGCTCTTTTGGACATAAGGATATCTATAAGGCCTGATGTTTGGAGGAACACTTCCTAGAATCAAATTAATAGCATGATCATGATCATGAATAGGTGGGAGTCTTGTGGGAGTTTCAAACACCTTGGAATGATTGTCCAAGACATTTTGGATATCTGGAGAAATAGATGATTTTGATTTTTGAACTTCTAGTGAGCATAATTGAGAAATTATGCCTTTTTGTTCTTTCTTCAGAATATTTGTCATGACATTAGAGCTTATTATCTTTCCTGACTTCCCTGTGATACCCCGTAATTTGATTTCCTTTCCTTTAGAAAAATTCAGGAAAAGTTCTTGAAAATTAAAAGCTATCGTCCACAAGGATTGTAACCATTGTACTCCTAGTACAACATCAACAACTCCCATTGGAATAGAAAGCATTGGAATATTCAATACATATTCCCCCATGGTTAGATTGATATTATGGAATTTTCTAGAGCAATTTATAGTTCCTCCATTTGCAACCATCACTTGAAATTTTGGTGATGGGTATAGGAAACAATTCAATTCCTTGGCTACCTTACAATAGATAAAATTATGGGTACTACCTGAATCAATCAAAATTATTACCTTTTTCTTCTTGCTATGTCCTTCTATATTGAGATTTTAAGGAATGGTAATTCCTACCAATGCATTACACGATATGGTCAAGCTCATTTCTTCTTCTTCTAGGGTCGGTTCCTGGTGTATATCCTCTTCTTTTGAAGTTTCTTGTTCATTTTCTTCCTCGTCTTCACAATCTATGTAAAATAATTTATTCTAAGCACACTTATGACCTTTAGTGTATTTTCTATCACAACTGTAGCAAAGCCCTTTTTCTCTTTTTTATTCCAATTGTTGTGGTGTAAACTTTGTAGGTTGTGGAAATCTAGGAGTAGCAACTCTTCCATATCTATAGATGTGAGTGGTAGGCTTCCTTGTCACCATAATTTTGTATTCAATTTTTCTTTCCAACCTGAATGCCTTCTCCAATGAATCAGGTTCCCAAATGTGAACTTCATGTTGGATGTTATCCTTTGAATTCCTTATGAAGACATCAATCCTATGTTCCTTTGGAATACCAGTTACCCTTATATTCAATTTTTGGAAGTCCTCAATATGCTCCCCCAATGAACCCTTTTGTTTGATATTTATCAATTGGCTAAAGAAAGTGTTGCTCTTTGTATCCTCATAATGTGCTATCATTTCCTCCGTAAAAATTGACCAAGTGACAATTTTTTTACGGGAGCAAATCCATCGATACCATAAAAATGTATTTTTTTCTAAATGTAAAGTTTCAATGTGTACCTTTTGTGTGTTTTGCACATTATTGATATCAAAATATTGCTCCATATGTAGTATCCGTGTTACAGGATCCTTTCCATCAAACTTCCTCAAATCCATCTTTGGAATATGGTGGTTCTTCCATCCAACATTAGAGTTTATGAAATCACGATTAAAATTTATTTTTTTCTCATCATGAGTTTCCTCTACTATCTTTTCACCATTAGAAAACATTTCTTGTACCAACTCTATCAAACCTTCCAAGTCTTCTTTTAGTTCATTCTTCATGTTTTCCATGTAGTCTTTCATTTTTTCTTCCATGCCATCCATCTTAGCTTCCATGCCAACTTCCGTGCCATCCATCTTATCTTCCATGTCTTTATTCAAACCATTCATATTATCTTCCATGCCATTCTTCAAACCATCCATCTTAACTTCCATGCCTTTCTTCAAAACTTCCATTTCATTTTTTGTTTCTCTTTGCAAGAGAGAAATTTGGTGCACTTGCTCTTGTAATTTTGATATGTCATGTCGCGCTTCTTCGTCTTCATGAGTCATAGTAGAGCCTTATGAAGGCTTAATGGGTGTTGAATTATTTTTAGGTGGAATTTTATAACCAAATACCTATATCTATGCTTCAATATGCCCTTAGAATTACTTCAAATAGATTTTTCACACAAGACTTATGCAATTCAAAAAAAAAAAAAAAAAAAATACACACTTTTTTCTTGCTTTTGAGGAGCTTGATATTGAAACTGAATTATCTCTATAATTTCAGACCTTCAATATCTGAAATTTGGCCCTATAGTATCCCTCTGAATCTTCCTTCTAATGCCACAAGTCTGACTTGATTTGGATTCTTCAAGATAACATTATGCCCAATCTCCCACAATGACCTAATTATGGACTGGTTCAGTAGAGAGAACTTGTATGACGTGCCACGTGTCACTGTTTCCTCCTTCGGCTCAGAAATTTATACAGAGGAAACTATAGTCCGTGTACTTACAGTCACTTTTTATAGAATTCCAATCTGACACTTGGAGAGAGAATTATGACGATTTTACCACGGTCACCTCTTTGAGATGAAATTCGAGAGCCTGAAAAATCCCTAAATTCCACAAATCATATCTCCAAAAATATTGTGAACCAAGATCTAAAACTTTTAAATGAAGTTCCCCAGGATTGCGGCTCTGTTCTGTAAAACATTCATCTTTTGAACCTTCGTAGAAAAAATGTTATAGTGAAAATTCCACAATGACCTTTTTTAGGTGAAATTAGGAAGCGTGAAAAAGCCCTAAATTCCACAGATCATATCTATGAAAATATTGCAAACCAAGATCTGAAATTTTTACACGGAATTCCTCAGGATCTCAGCTTCATGCTGTAAATTTTTTAGCTTCTGAACCTTTGTAGAAAAAAATTTATAGTGAAAATTCCATGATGACCTTTTTGGAGTAGTGAAACCCTAGAATCCAAAGCTCTGATACCAAATGTTATGAAACCAGCTCCAAAAATAGAAGAAAAGAGAGATACACGCCTTAGAAATAAGGAAATTCGAGGGGGAAACCTCATTTACATTAAATAAATGAACAATTCTTGGATGATACAAATGACCAAAACCTCCTTCTATATATAGGATTCCATGGGATCACAAAATAATCCTAGCCGACCTAACAATAATAATGTAAGGGCATAATAATAACAATATTGGGGTTGCAGGGCTACAACAGTAACAATAAGGGGGTTACACTAACAGAAATAAGGGTTTGTACTAGTAATATAGGGACATAACATAACTGTTCACCCATTTTTTTTATATTATGGGGGATTATCTCTTGTAGTGTAATATTCCCAAATTTCCACATCATATTTGGAATATTAGAGTCCTTGATCTTCTTAATGAATTAAGTAAATAAAAGGGTGGAGGGACCCACAATACTCAATATAAATAAATATCCACTTTTATGTGTGTGAATGTGGATTAACTAGCCTAGATCTACATAAGAAGCTAGTTGAGAAACTAAAAATGTGAATGAAATTGGAGAATCTATCTCATTAATGAGATAGATCATGGAGGTTGACAGAGTCAACTAAGATCTTGAAGGGATCAAACAGAGGGATTATTCAGTCAACTAAGATCTTGAAGATGTCAAATATCATGGGAATTCCATGATAAAGTGATGGAGGATGTTGTGCAAACAAGGCACACTTGATGGAAGGTGTACATTTCACCTAGACATGATGGTTGATTGGGTCAAACATCACAGTGCAACTTGGAGGATCTTTTCCACATGTTACAGCGCAGTCTAGATGAGGGCCAAGGCTTGGGAAGGCTCAAATTTTATATAAAGAAGATGAAGGCAAGGATGAGGGCATGCTGATTATTCTTGATGTAAAGATCTTTTCATATCTGGAATTGTCATGTGACATTTCCACTTCTTTCTTGGGATGTTTAGCAGAGATTGCAGGTGTTGTTTAGCACAGGGTGTTCCTAGTCAGGAATCCCACCTCTTTCTTAGAGCAGCTCTAGAAAGATTATTTTACTTCATTCTACATCAGGCTTTGAGTGCCACATCTCTTTTCCTACTTTCTGTAGAACACTTATATTTAGAAATTGCAGATTTCTGAAGATCAGTTTGGAAGGAGGAAGTTGTCTTCAGTACTTTAGCTGGAGAACTGGTGAGGGTTTATTCCTATCACCTTGGGCTTAAATATCAGCTTTCCAGAGTTTCATTGTAGATATGGCATCAAGCCAAAATTTATTGACCTCCCAGCAGTATTATTTCCTTCAGGAATTACGTTGTCTATCTTGCAGATCTAAAGGGAAGAAGGAAGTTGCTAGTATTTCAGCTAGCAATCCTATGAGGGATTATTCCCTCACATTTCCATCAGCCTAGAGGTTATTGCAACATTTTTCAGTAGGCATAAGGCCTCTCTTTCCCTCATAGCGCAATTTTTGTTGGCATTTGTGTTGCAGCAACTACAATCATCATTGGAGGATTCAGAAGCTAGATCTAGAGCTTCTAGCTCATAGATCTGAAGAAGGGATCAACCCCTCAAGCATATATCTGATATGATAACATATTTCAGCCATCTATTTGTCAGATCTAGCTTCAGATCTGTATTTCCTAGCAGATCAAGGATCAAATCCTAGGAAGGTGATTTTCCAAAATTGTAGATCTAGAAAATCCTTTCTGGGTTATCTTGGGAATCCATCACATTGGCCAAATCTTGAATCTTGGCATCATCTGAGATTCATTTTTGAGTAGATTTACATTTTCCTATTCAGCCTGCAACTATATGTTCATATTCTGCTGAAGGGACAGTGCATTATTTGCTTCAGTTCCTCTCTAGTTACATTTTACCTGTTGTAGCATGATTTCTGGGTGATTCTAGACCAACTTTTTGGCTAGATCTACTCATATTTTGTACATTGTGTAACTGATTCTTCTCCGATATAATAAAATGGCTCAGCTTCTCTGTAAATTCTGATGTTGACTTAAGATTTTTTTTTTATCTTGCTGCAATTTCTTATATTGTGTTAAGTATTGCTACATTCTCCCTTTTGGGATATTACAGTGGTATCAGAGCATGATATTCGGCTCAGCTTGTGGAAACTTCATCTTTTGCATCTAAAGAAGAAGCAAATATATGACATCTATCATGGAGGAAGAAAATTCTACCACTCATTTTTGTAGATCTATGCAAGATCTCTCCAAGGAGGTCTATCAAATGAAAGAGGAAAGGCAGAAAGAAGGTCCAAGAAGAATATGTGATGAGAAAGGTCTCAGCACTTCCTATCAGCAAAGAAGAAAATCGGAGAATCCTAAATCTCCTCATAGATCCACTATGCCCACTTTCTTTGAAGAAGTTGAAGGGTATAGAAATGAAGGAAGAAATGAAAATGAGACTCATGAGACTCTTAGTCTATATCTTGAAGAGTACAAAGCACAGTATAGAGCATTCAAGGAGAAGCTAACTCTCCAACAATTCCTCAAAATCAAAGAAGAAAAAGGATCCTATAGCAGCAATAGAAGAAAGAGGCATAATATATTATGTTTGCCTACATTTGATGGATCTTCCTCAAGCACTGTTAAGGCTTGGAGGAGAGAGTTAGATGCATTTTTCAGACTACATCTTGTAGCTGAAGAAGAGGTTGTTCAAATTGCAGCACTTCATCTCTTGGTTGAAGCCAATGATTGGTGGTTTGGTCACATGGAGCATGCAAAGGTCACTAAATATTCAAATTTATTTCACAAGTTGAGGAAGAAGTTTGATGGGAGAAAACCAAAGATGTGCTACAAAGAGACATTTCCTAAGGAGGGGGCTGTCAATCTTGTCACTCTGGACAAGAAGTCACTACATTCACCACCAGCTGCAGAAGTACTTACATCCGGAGAAGAGACTCTTGCATCTTTGCAAGATATTATTGAGCTCTTAACATATAGAGTCCCATGCATGATTCAGGAGATGCATGAGGGGGAGGAGGAGAATTCCAACACTGGTACACTTGGAGAAAATCAGCCACCACTCTTACCAACAATTGGAGGCACTATTGTCCCGATTGGAGGAACTCTTGTGTTCTGTCAAAAGGTTCCCACATATTAGTTGATCTAAGGTATGCATACACATTCATCACCTATGTTTTCAGTAGATCTTATTGAAACTTATGGGGAAATGCCATCAGGGCC
This sequence comes from Pinus albicaulis, assembly GCA_034641835.2. Taxonomy (NCBI): domain Eukaryota; kingdom Viridiplantae; phylum Streptophyta; class Pinopsida; order Pinales; family Pinaceae; genus Pinus; species Pinus albicaulis. Next base: position 1,436,698,177 of record CM076575.1, on the reverse strand, counting down.
AATGCATAACCAAGGGTTAGAACATAGTGATGATTTTAAGTAGCAACATATCACAGCGTAGAGTACCCTTGATCTAATCAAGGAGGAGATGAAAATATATCCCAGTTTGTCCTAGATGAGCTACATTCAACCTCTTGAGTTGAAGTCTAGAGTTTCATAAGAATGGATGAGAATATTCCTCTGTACAATGATTGGTTGTGAGATCAGTATTGTACCTTTATTTGAGACATTTTATGTATTACCTTGCATATCTACAGCACTATCACCTAGAAGCGGTGATAATGATGAGGCCCCATTATTCTTGGAGCATTCTAAAGGTAGATTCACTCATGAAGCAATGGAGGTAAAGATGATAAATGGTAGACATCTAGATATGAGAAACCTTTTCTCCTTTCTTGATGACACTTTCTCAATGAGCACCTCACAACTCAAAGAGAGACTTCTACCTACAACAGATCCAAGATCTCATTGGTTTTGGAAGGCCATGGATGAAAATAAGGTCTCACTAAGAGATCTCATTGGAGGTGCACTTCAACATTTCATGGAGTGCAAAGTTCTTCATTTGTTTGGGGAAGATGGTATTCTACAAAGGGAGGATACCATGATTATGTAGCACATCACTCATCTTCCATATTGGGGTGAGTGGATGAGGATGATAAGCAAGGGTTCGCATGACCACTTGCATATTTATATGGGCCAGCAAGCTTGGTTACGTTGGTTTCCCTTAGGTGGTTCTTGTCACTGCCCCAAGGCTCCTATTTCTTTGATCCATGCCTTGAGGAACACTTATGAGATGAAGAAGGAGGCATGGCTGCACTGGCTGCTCTTGGGTGAGTATGGCTACCACCCAATAGCTCATATTTTTCTGATTCATGCCTTGTGTATCAATGAAATAATGCAGCAAAAGAAGGCATGTTCATTTTGGTTTCACTTGAGAGAGATTAGCCACCACATGACATCTCCTATGTCTATGTGTTTTGTCTTGGGTAAATCTTGGCATGATGCTCTCATGATGTCCATGGATGATATTTCTTTGTATTGGGTTGATGTGACATTCCATATGTCCATTATTATGTTTTTGCTTCATGATTCACATGAGGAGGAGAGGAAGCAACAAGATCTCTTGTTGATTTGGTTTCTTTTGGGGGAGTTTGGCTTGTCCATCTTACATGGAGGAGACAAAGGATGGTAGCAAAGGGCCTTACTCCGATGGTTAATCTTAGGAGAATATGGTTTGACATATTTTTCTACCCATATAGCTCCTTTCCTTCTTCTTTTGCATAACTTTGGAATGATGCTTGGATCCAACAAGGCCAACAGGGCGAAGGATAAGAGCATATCAATCCTCAAACAAATTCATGAAACATGGGATGGAGAGATGTATTGTGTGATGGAGCTTTTCCTTTGTGAAGAGATCCACATTATTTTATGCACCTCATGTATTGATGATGATGTTGGACATCATATGGTTGTCACTTGGTACTTCATGAGGGAAGGAGGACATCTAACCATATAGTTAGAGGTCATTCTTTATGTTTTTAAAATACAACTTTGGAACCAAACATGCATAACCCATTGTAGCAAATGGAGGAAGCCTTCCTTATGTGGATGCCATTTGGAGGGGAATAGGTGGCTTTGCATCTACTTTTGGAGTTGCTTGAGGACAAGAAACATTTTGCTGGGGGGGATTGTAATATTCCAAAATTTCCACATCAAATTTGGAATATTAGAGTCCTTGATTTTCTTAATGAATTAAGTAAATAAAAGGGTGGAGGGACCCACAATCCTAAATATGAATAAATATCCACTTTTGTGTGTGTGAATGTGGATTAATTAGCCTAGATCTACATAAGAAGGTAGTTGAGAAACTACAAATGTGAATGAAATTGGATAATATGTCTCATTAATGAGATAGATCATGGAGGTTGACACAGTCAACTAAGATCTTGAAGGGATCAAACAGAGGGATGATTTAGTCAACTAAGATCTTGAAGATGTCAAAGATCATGGGACTTCCATGATAAAGTGATGGAGGATGTTGTGCAAACAAGGCACACTTGATGGAAGGTGTGCATTACACCTAGACATGATGGTTGATTGGGCCAAACAGCGCAGTCCAACGTGGAGGATTTTGTCCACATGTGACAGCGCAGTCTAGATGAGGGCCAAGGCTTGGGAAGGCTCAAATTTTATATAAAGAAGATTAAGGCAAGGATGAGGGAATGCTAATTATTCTTGATGTAAAGATCTTTTCAGATATGGAATTGTCATTTGACATTTCCACTCCTTTCTTGGGCTGTTTAGCAGAGATTGCAGGTGCTGTTTAGCACAGGGTGTTCCTGGTCGGGAATCCCACCTCTTTCTTAGAGTAGATCTATTAAGAGTATTGTAATTCATTCTACATCAGGCTTTGAGTGCCACATCTCTTTTCCTACTTTCTGCAGAACACTCATATTCAGAAATTGCATATTTCTGAAGATCAGTTTGGAAGGAGGAAGTTGTCTTCAGTACTTCAGCTGGAGAACTGGTGAGGGTTTATTCCTATCACCTTGGGCTTAAATATCATCTTCCCAAAGTTTCACTGCAGATCTGGAATTAGGCCAAAAGTTATTGACCTCCCAACAGTAGTACTTCCTTCAGGAATTACATTGTTTATCTTGCATATCTAAAGGAAGGAAGGAAGTTGCTAGTATTTCAGCTAGAAATCCTATGAGGGATCATTCCCTCACATTGCCATTAGTATTTCCATCATCCTGGACGTTATTGCAAAATTTTTCAGCAGGAAGAAGGCCTCTCTTTCCCTCATAGCACAGTTTTTGTTGGCAGTTGTGTTGCAGTAGTTGTAATCATCATTGGAGGATTGAGAAGCTAGATCTAGAGCTTCTAGCTCATAGATCTGAAGAAGGGATCATCCCTTCAAGCATAGATCTGATCTGATAACATATTTCAGCCATCTATTTCTCAAATCTATCTTCATATTTGTATTTCCTAGCAGATCAAGGATCAAATTCTAGGGAGGTGATTTTCCAAAATTGTAGATCTGGAAAATCCTTTCTGGGTTATCTTTCGAATCCATCACATTGACCACATCTTAAATCTTGGTATCATCTGAGCTTCATTTTTGAGTATATTTGCATTTTCCTATTCAGCCTGCAACCATATGTTCATATTCTGCTGAAGGGACAACACAGTATTTGCTTCAGTGCCTCTCCAGTTATGTTGTACCTGTTGTAGCATGCTTTCTGGGTGATTCTAGACCAACTTTTTGGCTAGATCTACTCATGTTTTGTACATTGTGTAACTGATTCTTCTCCAATCTAATAAAATGGCTCAACTTCTCTGTAAATTCTGATGTTGACTTAAGATTTATTGTTTATCTTGCTGCAAGTTCTTATATTGTGTTAAGTATTGCTACATTCTCCCTTTTGGGATATTACATGTAGATGGTAGAAGAATCTCACATTTATGGACACATATTTGGTGCACTCAATTCCACTTTCATTTCCTTCATTCCCAAGACCTCCCATCTGAATTATTTTTCTTAATTGCATGTTATTTCTCTCTGCAACATCTCATATAAACTTATTTCTAGGATCATTTCCATCATGTTAAAAAATACTCTATCTAATTTCATTTTTCTTGAACAATTCAGCTCCCTTTCAAATTGACAGATTCAAGATGTTGTTGCTATTGCACAAGAATGCCTTCATACCATACACACTAGAAATTAGAAGCATTGTTCATAAAGTTGGATCTTCATAAGGGGTATGAAAGTGTGTACTGGTCCTTTTTAAAAATGGTTCTCACAAAGATTGGCCTTTCTGTTGAAATGTTTCTTGGATAGTAGCATGTGTTACTTGGGTATACTATGTATTATTGGTCAATAATGTTGCTTTGAATTTTTTCTAGGTTTGTCAAGGGCTTCAACAAGGGTTCTTTGTCTCCCCTCTTCTTTTTATTCTCGTCATGGATTGTCTTAACGAAAAAATTGTAGAGGCTCGAATGGATGGTTTCTTTCAATACATTCAGGTATCTAGACGGGTCTTTCTCTCACACCTATTTTTATATTCCATGTTCACCACCTATGGTGCTACTTCGGCCATATACCCCAATGGTGACAAATCTATTATTATATTTTCATCTGGTGATGTCCAATTTATTTGATGTTTTTGTGTCCAATATTGAGGAGGGTTTCATATATATAGGGTTTCACATATATAGGTTTCAACCTTAAGCCCTATAAGTACAGGAATGGAGACTGCCATTGGCTCCTTGAAAAATTCAAGAAGTGTTTTCTTTCTTTGGGTGGAAAGTACATGTTCATTGAGGTTTTTCTCCAATATATATTAGTTTATTGTATGCATCTCGTCGTGATTCCCTCGAAGATCATCCATCATATTAATAACACAATTTCATATTTCTTATGGTGAAGGGCTAAGAGAAAATAAAATTTTCACCTTTCTTGTTTGGACTTCATCACCATTGATAAGTAGTTTTTGGGTTGGGGTTTAGTGAATCTCAAAATGTTTGGATGGGCGCTCCTAACCGAAATTCTATGGAGGGTATTTTTTTGCTTAATATTCTAGAAGGACATTATTATTTATAACTATCTCAAACATGTCCTTGGATGGATGGTATAGAAGAGGAGTTTTAGATAAGAAAAGGGGATCACAAATCTAGAGCAGGCTCAGGAGGTAATGTTATGTGGATTAATCCGTCTTGCGGACAAGAGTGATCTCCCTATTCTACGAATAGCTAGAAACAAACATCCATTTGTAAATCATTTTCTCTAGATTATTTGCAATTCAGAATTATGATAAACAAAGAAATAGGACAT